>NQII01000331.1:436471-461680 GCA_002778355.1 Clitarchus hookeri | reverse complement strand
AAAAAAAAATTCTAAAAATCGATGAATATATATAATGTTACTCTCACATTCATCTCACCACCCTCACATGGACTAAACATAAGCGGAACTGAATGAACATGTTATAGGGATTTAATGTTAATATTTAAACTGTCAAATATAATTTATAAAATAATTTAATACATTTTGATACACTGTCTATTGGTACTGATTTTTAATTATTTAATTACATTAATTTCTTTGAGTTAATTGTAAATTGTAGTGATTGAATTCATTAATTGTAAACAGTAAGTGATATCTATTGATTGTAATAATTTGGGTCGAGAGAATTTTGTTTGTAGTTATTGTAAATAAAATTAGTAAATTATAGGTAACTCTTTTACTTAATTAAGACTCCCACCCCTTAGCTAACTGTTTTATTTAATCAAGACCTTCACCCCTTAACGAACTCTATTTAGCTCACTAACTTTTGAGAATATTGTAACAATACACTAAATTTTAACAATTCTAGAAAAATAGTGTGGCTACAATGTATCCTTCCGCCACAGATGTTCTGTCTAGGAAAAACACAATGTGTTTAAACAAATGGTATGATAAATATAGATTAACATTCTAGCTTACTGAATGTTTGTTATGGCCAAGATATACAGCTGGGGCTCTGTTTATTATATTGCTTGTAGATGAGGGTAGGAGGAGGGAAGACTTAAGTTAAACGTCTTTCATGAGACGACATTGTTTTTGTAGCTCTTCTTCCAAGACGATATCATTTTGAATTGCATTTGGTTTTAATGGATGGGTGGAAAATTTTTCTTGTACGGAAGTAACATTTTAATTATTATAACTTGGAAAGTTTTAACTCCACCGAAAGAATAAAAAACGATAATTTGTTGTAGTTCGTACCAATGGGAATAGCACAGTCCCTACGTTAATATTTTAGGTGATATTAACGTTAAACTCGTTAGATTTTTCATATAATAAACAAGTTTTTTTTTCACTACAAAACAGATTTGAAATCGATGTTTTCAAGGCTACGTACATTTCAAACATTCTAATGACCATTAGAAATACATTACTTACAAACACACTGACTTACAGTTAGCAATTCCTATTTCATTTTCCTGAACACATGTTATTTATTCTATGGCAGTCCTTGCACACGTTTGTCTGCCAGTGATACGAAAAAATTTTCTATAATTCAGTAAATACGGCACTTCACTGGTTTCCCGAAACTAATAAACTGCGCAACGAAAATAAACAGTGGTACTTCATGACGGGTTTGTTCATGGTGGTATAAATTAAAAAATGGTAGACCAAGCCATACAGTGTCAATAATATTTAATTTCACGCAATAAAAATTCACTAAAAATACCCCTACAACCATTGATGCTTTTTGAAAATAATTAAAAATATAATTAACTACCGATACAATATTCCGATATCACCAGTAAGGTACTCGCATAAACGTGACGAAAGAGATGTCACATGCGCGTCCAGCTGTAATTTTGTATTCCATTTCACCAAATACAACAAATAAGCAACATACCTCATAAAATAAACAAAACAATATATTACACAAATGTAAATAAACTCACATTTTCAGAATCAGAAATGACGATATTCCTTCGTACGAAGAACATAAGTTTTCGTACAGTAACATAAACAATACAAATTCTCTATGTAATATTTAGTAAAGCACTCACTTTTGCTTCATAACGCTTCTCAGACGCGCTGGATTGTTGTTTATTTAATTAATTGATAAATATTTTATTGGAAAAAATTAAAACATTGGAATTAAATATAAATACAGGCGCCAGTGTACAAAATTTACATGCCAGCATATCAAATTTGCTCTTTTTTTAATGAGGAGATGACAGTAAAAATACAAAAAACGTTGCTGAAACAAAAAATAAAACATGTTTAGTGGCCAGTTGGGAAAAGTATCCAAACCCTAAAATGAAATGCGCTGGCATTGACTACACCAGTGTTTGGGTGCCACTGAGAGGGATGTTGTTCCTCTTATGAAGGATTTTCTGCTTCAAGTCCCACACACTCAAAATAGTCTTTTTTCTTAGCTATTTCTCTAAGTGTAACCAAAAATGATCCAATTGTACTTCTTTAAACGCCAGTTTACCAACACCAGGTGCACTCATGCACCCCCACACCATAGCGGAACCCCCACCATCCTTGACGGTAGGACAAAGATTTTGGGGATTCATCTCTTCATTGGCTTTTCTTCACACTTATGGCGGACCGTCATGACCGTAAACGTTGAATTTGCTCTCATCTGCAAATACTACGCCCGTCTAGTAATCATTGTCATGCTGTAAATATGCCTTCGCGAAGTTAAGTCTCCTCTCCTGATTACATTTGCTTATATAAGGTTTCTTCCGCGGTGTTCTTGCTTTATAGCCTGTATTGCTGAACACTCTTCTCACTGTTATTGGTGACACACTGACTTTGAAAGTACAGGTTGAATATAAAAGAACGCCCCAACTTTGAAGGTCTGTAATATCAAAACCAAACAACCTGCCACCTTGATTGACCAATCAAATTAACCGTGGAACCGTGAGGTTTGTTTACCATACATTCATAAATGTTCAACGTGACCAGCACGAGCGGCCTGAACGAAATCTACGCGATAATCAAACTCGTTCTACACTCTTGTCAGTATATCTGGTGTTACGGTTTGTATGGCGTCCGTAATAATCGTTTTGAGGCCGTTAATGTTAGCCGGAAATGGTGGACGAAACACTTGTTCCTTTGTGTACCCCCATAGAAAAAAATCGCATGGGGTAAGATCCGGGCTTCTTGGGGGCCAGTGATGTAGAGCCTGGTCACCAGTTGCTCCTCGACCAATCCAGCGTTGCGGCAACGTCTCGTTCAGGTATACGCGAACAGCTAGGTGCCAATGGGGTGGTGCACCATAAAGGAAACATCAGACCATCCCCTTCACATTGACGTGTCGAACGCGAACTCGCTAACCCCTCACCACCTCAAACCGACAGTTACGAACGCCATGCAAACCGTAACACCTCATCTTTCTGGATTGATCGCGGTGCACGAAATCGCGAAGCATCGTCCAAGGACACAGGATTTTGAAAAGAAGAAGGACCATACAGCGTCGTACACTTACAAAATCCTTATGAACGGAAAGGATGTCAATGTATGTCAAAAAGTTTTCTTGAGTCTTCGCGGTATTTCAATAGACAGACTCACAAGACTGCAAAATAGTTTGATAATGGAAGTGTTATCTCCAAGAAACGACCATGAGAAACAAGAAAACAGGGTGAATAAAACGCCTGCACCGGTTGTTGATAAGATTGAAAATCACATTAAATCATATCCCACCAGGAAGTCTGACTACTCTCTGAGAGATAATCCGGACCGTCGTTTTTTGCCGGAAAATCTAACTATCAAGGATATGTATGCTGAGTTTCTCACTTGGTATCACATTAATATTCCCTACAAAACCTAGTGGGCTGTTTTTTTTAAAACGTTCAATATTCACTTCGGATATCCTTGATCAGATACATACACAATGTTCGGTTCCTGGCAGCAAAAACTTAATGCTGCTGAGACTGACAGAGATAAAAATGACCTGGAAATCCAGGCATTCTGGAATGAAAAAANCAGCAAAAACTTAATGCTGCTGAGACTGACAGAGATAAAAATGACCTGGAAATCCAGGCATTCTGGAATGAAAAAAGGCGTATTTTGCAAACACAGCAAGACCTGATAACTGGCTTTTCTTTTGATTATATGCAAAATTTACACCANAAAAAAGGCGTATTTTGCAAACACAGCAAGACCTGATAACTGGCTTTTCTTTTGATTATATGCAAAATTTACACCACCCCCACATACCTTCCAACGTTGTATGCTATTCACAACAACTGTGGTATATTGCAATTGGAATACATGATTTGGGGGATAACAACGTCACAACATACAGATATTTGGAACACGAGAGCAAGAGAGAACCTAACCAAGTTATTTCTATGATTATCGATCACATCAACAACATTTCGCCCAATGATCGTAAGACAGAATTTGTTTTGATCAGCGACGGTTGTCCTGGTAAAAATAAGAACAAAACAATGGTTGACTTATTGCGTTGCTTGGTTCACGTTTTGTAAATATTTAAAAGAGTGACTTACTTGTGCATAGTTCGTGGCCACTTCTACCTACCTAATTATTAAGACTTTTCATTGCTTTCGCCTCAAAAAAATTAAACTACAACAGATGAAATGACAAGAACGTAGGATGAGAAGATACTTGCAGATCGTGCTAACCTTTCTCCCTTCAAGCTCGAAAAAGTAACCCATCGTGACTCCAAAGACGTTAAGAAGTGCACTGACAGCATGTTCAAGAATACTCGTAAGCTACCTTTCAAGATACAAGCAGTTGGTGCCACGCAAATCTCTCGGGATAATGCTTGTGTCAAATTGAGACACTCCTATCATGGAATCTGGACTTGTCATAAGATAACAGCGAAGAAGTTTCGTATGCCAACGGAAATGAACCTTCTTCCTGTTTATGATTCAGCCCCCGGACTCAAAGCGGCGAGGATTCGAGACTTGAGAAACCTCATCCAATATTTGGAAGACCCCAACAGCCATAGATACTATGAGGCCCTCTTGGGAACACTGCAATCGTGTATTGGAGCTGACAATGAAGCAGACATCGATACTGAGAATGATGACAACAGTGATGGTTGTCAGGCTTAGATACGTTCTACGAACTAAAACTAGTTATTTGTCTTTCAACATTTATTCCTGATAGTTTTGTGTATTTTGACCTATCCTGCATTTTTTATTGATTTCTTATTGCGGTTATTATTGTTACAAAAATACAGTTTTAAATACATTATTTTGGTTTACAGTTTTGAGTTATTATAGTTACCTATTTTCGCACTTATAGGATTAAATGTTTAAACCAAAATAAGACTAGCAACATGTTTCTTGATGATAAAGCAAAANCTATTTTCGCACTTATAGGATTAAATGTTTAAACCAAAATAAGACTAGCAACATGTTTCTTGATGATAAAGCAAAATATAATACAATAATGAGAATTTTAAAGCGCAGCATAATGAAGTTATGCAGTTTTTTTTTTTTTGTGTTTAGTGAACAGTTAGTAAAAACTGACTTGTTAGGTTCTTGTAATCAACCCCTTAATTAAAATTTAAATTATAAGTTTTAATTTAGAGTACCATTTTTTTTTTTCATTATCATTGCAAATAACACTAAAAGAACAACATATATCCCGCAAAAACTATCAGCTGACACGATACTTTGCATGTTAGGATGTTTACATGCTGTGTATGTTGGTCACAATGGCTGTAAACATTTACTTAAGGTAAAGGTCAAATGGGAGGTAGTGTGATTCTCTGTAGCCCAGAGCGCACTGCCAACTGATTCGTAAATACTTCCAAACCATCCGCTAGATGGCACCACAGTCGTATTCACCCCCCACCCCCCTCAACAAATGTCGTTCTTTACCGGACAGCTTGTAATCCATTCTCAGAACCAAGGAGATTCAGTGAGCAGGCCAGGTCATCCACCCGCCTCTCTAATGACCCCTCGCCTCTAGCAGATTACTCTTTGCGATAACAACAATGTGTTGAGAGCCACCAGCAAGACTGCTAGCGAAGGGAGGTTGGCCCTCGCCAGTCAATATAGCAGCTAAGGGTAAAACTTGTATCTAATACTCGTTTGCACGTTGGTACAGCTACTGTTTTGCAATATATATCAAACATATTCTTTCTTTTATATATTTATATTACTGTCACGAAAGAGATTTACATAAAAATAAAATCTTCATTAGCTTATGCAACAAAAAGTTAGATGAACATAGCATTTCATGCGCATAGAATCATTCCACATAATATCCTCAAGGAATTAACTGAAGACAACTGATAAATATTAGTCAGGCCTAATAAAACAGATATACTCAAATTAAACATGGGCCCCATTTTTTTAAACTATCGGAATATATCCTTTAGCGGATTGCAACGATACTTCCATTCCGGTAACGAGTCTTGCGATGCCAAAATATGAATTTTTGAGACGACTAGTAACTATCAAAATAAAATGTATAGAATTTTTGAAGAATCTATTTTACAACTTGGCATCTTTGTATTGCTTGTGTCGTCACCTAAGCTGAACCAATCATGTTAAATCTGTTGTAGTAGGAAAATTTGCTTTAAAATACATTAATATATATTTTATTTATTTGTAACTGCAACTCCCTTAAAAAAAATAAACAATCTGCAGTGACGACGAACCTATTAATTGATCTATTATAAATAATGAAGTCAGACATTGGTAATCCACAGGAACACTTATTTTTCATACAGGTTTGCTTTTTCCCTAAAAGAACTTGTATTGATGTAACTACGGTAATATTTTTGCCAATAAAATAACCTAGCCCACGAAAGAACACGTTAAAGAGTTATCTCGTATTGCCGCTATATATAGGTTTAGTATTAATTAAGGATATATTTAAGAAACTTTTATATTTAATTACTTTATCTTAACTTTATTCACGAAAGAACAATAAAACGCCTTACCATAATGTAACAAATCATAAAAAGCAAATTAAAAAGCAACACTAAAACAATTTACATTTTTCGGGTGTAAATATACCATTACAAAAGTTTTGCTAACATTCCGGCTATGAATGTAAACTGTCGTGTGACGGTTTAGGAATTTTAGAGCGACGCTGGCCCACAACCCCTCCCCCCCCAGCATAACCAGGCGACACGTGGCACGAGGCAGGTGGTGGACCGCAGTTACACGTGTCTTGCTGCGCGTCCTGCTGTGTAGGCCTCCCTGCCACCCCCCTTCACCACCGTACGCCTCTAGCCTGCCGGGAGATCTGTGGAGCGCAGGGATTTCTCGAGATATCAGCAAATTATCATGTGTATTTCGCCTAAACTCAAAATATACGCACCACGGAAGAAATAGCTGACGAGAGTAAACTAGGGGCGAGGTACTACCCCCCCACCCCCCGGCCGACCAAACCTTCAGAAACCAGGACACGTGTTTGGAAAGGCATTGTTCTGTGTTCTACCACTCCACCCCCCTCACCACCTCCCCCCACAAGGCGCCACGAGCCGACAATTAAGACTGAAGGCTGGCAAGCATAAAAACCCCGTTTCGAGAGTGGTGGGGGAAAAGTTGACTACTACCGCCCAGAGTAGGAGGTCAAACAGTTGATTATCACCGCGCCGAGGGAAGAGTTGCGTGAAGGAATCGCGAGAAGACGTGAGCACGAGTCCGAACCGCAGTCCCGGGAGACGGCAGCGGACCTTCTTCCAAGGCCTACCACTTCGCCGGAGCTCATTCCCAGATGACAGCCTACCAACACTCACCGCTGAGTTAAGTATAAAAATCGTCGCCCAGAGAAGCCCCACTCAACCACGAAGTCGCCCAGTGAATACGAGTAGTCAAATTAGGTACCACACCTCGGAAGAGCTGATGTATGTAGTATTTGTGTAAATTCAAGACAATATATTCGTCCTTAACAAATGAAACAGTAAAAGGCTTCATTATTACAATGCCCTCAACCTCCAAGCACATTATAGTCTGTGCCTGGGGGCTTTAACCAAGACACTATAAGCCACACTGTCTTCCACAGTGGCGGTATAGCGTCAAAACTATAAAACATTTGTCATTAATGTTTGCATGTCTAAAACAAATTTATTAAGTTTTGATTAATAGTACTTACTACGTTTAACAACTACAGCTTTTCTTGCAAAATTGATTTCGTTATGTATTTTATGTTTCAGCAGTTTTTTATAATATTTAACATGATATTCTTAGCAATTCTATCAGTTTTAACCTACCAACTTAACTTTGTTTACAAGATTTTTTCATAGATATGTAAATGCCTTGATCAAATTAAGGGTATCCGAAATACAATTATTGTGTGTGAATTGTAAATGAAAATTTTGTTAATATAGCTGCTATCCTATTTCTCAGCTGTTGAAATGGTGAACACACATTTGCATTAAAGAAAAAAGTTAATCTCTAATATGTAAATTAACACACACCATCTGTATTGGTTTTTGTCGGCCTAATTTCCGAAGTGAAGATAGGCTTATGAAATAACTTCCTGTCAGTGGATGGGATGTGTCCCAAAAAAATTCTACACTCCTGCACTGAATATCACCAAATTTTATTCACTCATAGTACTTCGTGAGGGCACTCAAACTTCTAATAGGCCTACGCCTATTAGATCAGGCCGGATGCTTATTTTCAATACTGCGGTCATTGTATTTTTTGGAGCTTTTACTACATCACAGTATAAACTATTCAATTGATCTGAACAAAAAAATACTCATTTGATGAAACCAGACTTGGCAGCCACCTAATATTTTATAATATTGGTATCTTAAATCGTTATTTTCAAAAAGGTGGCCTTATAATAAATGTAGGTTATCATGTCATATATATTGAACCATTTGATCTACTTCAACCAAACTTGGCATAACTGGCGGTACTTAGGTAAGCTCTAAATTCGCGAATTGGTGACTTTTTTTTTTGCCATTTTAAGACATAGCGCCACCCGAGGTTCGAAGATTTTCTATTTTATCTCCGAAACAAATCCCAAAATATTTGGCACGCAAATAGTGCTATTGCAGCATGTACTAATCAATTTTAGGTGGTTGAGGTACCCACTTATTTTCAAAACAGAAATGCTTTGTTGTACTTTGTATTATATAGGCAATAATGTATCTGTAACAATTAGACCAATTCGAACATGAATTACCATGCTGATGCATGCATACTGTGTACACTAAATACATTTAATGATGTCATTTCTGTTCTTAAATGCTGAAAGATTACGTTAACTATAAAAACAATTAAAATCTTATCTCTGTGATTTATGAACGTAATCGTGCCGCATTTTGCAAGCAAATGATTCCATGGAATGCCATCTAAATTATACAGAGAGAAGTGTCTTAGCTTCAAAGTGGCTGTCTTATTCCTATAGTACTATATACCATATCTGTGATATAATTAAACTTATTTAAATCGAATTTTGTTTGCTGAAGAACTTGTGTACACTTAACTCAGAGCAATTAATTATATCGGTGTCATGTTTACTTTTCAAGTAGGGAGTGGTGGGTTATTGGTATGGACCTGCAAACTTCGCGTTATTTTCTGGCAGGACGCTGTAATTAACCGTCGTATACATATTCGAGTCGTTGTTATTTGTTTAGAGGCTTCTGCAGCAGTCAGGGCCCATATTCCCTTTTGACTTGGTTGGACGAAATTGGTCTGGCCTCTCTTTAGTAGTTTCCTATTGGTCCTAAGGCGCGTCCGGACAAACGTAGTTTAAACGCACAGGTGTTTGTAGTGTAATCAGTCTTGAAATAATAACGCCAATTTTGCACGTCTCTAGTTATTTGACATTAAACGTTTATCCAATCTTGATATTATATCTCGCTATTAGGATAAAATTCTTTAAGTCTGAATGTTAATTACCAGGCTGCCACTACAACGTAGTGTTTGAAATGTATTAACTTGCTTTGGGGGTTAATGAACTTATGATAGAAAGTAACACAGTGGCATTCACTGTGTCGATAATATAGCAATTATTTGAAATTTTCTATGACGTCAAATTAAAATCAAAGTACGTATAGCTTCTCGCTTGAGAGAGTTATGTATACTAATGGAACGTAATGGTTTCAGGCCTGGTACTNCTGGTACGCACACTTATATTGTATTCCGCTTAATATTGCAATTAAGCTTGTACAAGTGTGGTTGTAGGAGCAATACTTAATATGAAAAAAAATTTTCTTGGGATTTGTATCCGCAACCTACAAATACAGATCACTGCTGCAGTGTAAAGAATTGCAACAAAATTGGGCAATTATCAAAATAATATTTCCATAATTCTTTAATTCTGAATAGTTTTTCGTATTGTGCGTATGTCTTCAACCTTGACCCGCCCATCGCCAGTACAACTGTAAACCACATAATCAACATATGAACGTGTTTGTTTACGTTTGGATTTCCAACAGAGCCACCATTTTATCTGAATAAAATGCATTTACTAATCTGGCTGCTATTAGGGATTAGAGGAAGTGTGAACATCTCGAAGAACTTACTAATAAGGCAGTTCACGGTAAATCGAGCATTTTCGAAACCCCTGCTTAAAATCTATTCGCGTGCTCATTGTGTATCATTTCGTCATATGTAAAACTAGCAGTGCCCGCGGCTCCGCTCGCGTGGACTACAGAATTATGTTTTAGGTTTGAAGTTGAATTTTACTCAGTTTGTTAGCGTATTTTACCTGAACGACACCACCACCTAACCGAAACGAAACGAATCAGAACATAATTGTTGTTCTGTTGGAATTTAAAAGCTAATCATTTAAAACTAAAATAAACAACTGACGATCAAACAAAGACAAATAATCGAAATCAAAATTCGCAGCGGACTCGCAATAAATACACGTGCATGCTCGGACGCGATTAGTTTGTTACTAACGACGTGAGCCGACTGAGTGCCGGCCGAGCGCACGCGACTCGCGTTACACTCCCCCCGCCTCGCTACATCAAGGCTCACCACGTCCGCGTACGGTCAACCGACTCGCAAGAAGTAACTTTTTCACAAAATGTTTGATATCTCTTGAAGTTTAGGCGGGAATTGTATGCTATATGGAACACTTATTATCTTCGTTAAACAGTTCTAATGACCATTTTTTCTTTGATAAATACTAAGTTTTTAATGGGGAAACGACATCTTGAATTTTACGTATTTATTTATTGAGATATTAAATGGTAAAAAACGCTTATTAATATTTTTATATTATAGATAGATAGATAGATAGATAGATATATGCTACCGCTGAGTTTTTTTAGTTCTCTTTATTCTACACAATGCGGTTTAGACAGCGTATTGCAAGAGAGCGCGCCAGCGCAAACGTTTTTCATACTTGATTCACTATAATCGTCACTGCTTATTCCTTATGTTACTTTACGTAACAAAATATATACTAAAACGTGGCCAGAGAACATACCTATCAATAAAAAAAAACACGTAAATCGGATAAGTGGTTCTCGAGTGATAAGCGCACTAACACACACAGAGAGAGAGAGAGAGAGAGAGAGAGAGAGAGAGACACACACGTTGAGTTTTATAATATGTATTGAAGATATGGATTAAAATTGCCGGGAGTCTCGTCACTTTATTCATGTGTCGGTCAAGTGAAACTTTAAAGTCATTAGAAAAGAAAATATTTTAGAAATATCTTAATTCCTACACTTACATGCATTAAAAAACAGAAAGCAAAATAAAAAATTTCAGTATTCACAAAAATATATAAAAGCAATACTTTTAATTCAACTTTAAAATGTGGAACTGCTTTCCCTCCGTTGTTAGCAACTTTATTGGGCGCATATTAGTTATGTGTGGCCATTAAAATATATGCAGGTATGGGCAGTCACATTTTAAAATGTTTATTTAAAAAATGCTGAATTAATCGTGAACGGTGTATACGTAAACAGTGTTCTAGGCCCATATCCTATCCACGTTAATAGTGCTTCTTAAAAAAAAACATGCAAATGTTTTGACACGAGTAGTAGCTAATGCGCGTTTGCATGTGCAGTCTACTCCATTTTTCCTTTACGGTTTCACCTGGAAATTTTTTTCCAACATGCTAGCCAACATGGCAGATACATTGTTTTCGTTTCAGTACGATTGAATGAGATATGTGGACGGCGCTTGAGAGCTGAGGTGCTATATATAGGTTGTTCACAGTTAATTAAGCACTTTTNAGTAGTAGCTAATGCGCGTTTGCATGTGCAGTCTACTCCATTTTTCCTTTACGGTTTCACCTGGAAATTTTTTTCCGACATGCTAGCCAACATGGCAGATATATTGTTTTCGTTTCAGTACGAGTGAATGAGATATGTGGACGGCGCTTGAGAGCTGAGGTGCTATATATAGGTTGTTCACAGTTAATTAAGCACTTTTGNTGAATGAGATATGTGGACGGCGCTTGAGAGCTGAGGTGCTATATATAGGTTGTTCACAGTTAATTAAGCACTTTTGAAATAAACGTTTGAAAAAATGTCACTGTCTCGAACTACGTATATTTTAACTAACACACTGACTGGCATGCGCTCAGTAAATTTAGTAACGATATAAGGATTTGTAGTTCCATTTATTGACGTTGAATTGAAATTGTTAGGTTTACATTTCGTAAATAATGAAATAATTTTTATTTTGCTTTCTCGTATTTAATGAGCGAAGGTGTAATATTTAGTAAATTTGTAAAATATTTACGTATATAATTATTTAAGAGTTTTACTTGACACGTGCATGAATAAGGTGATCAAGCCCATGGCAATGTTAATTTTACAGATATAGGAAGAATACACAATGTGCAGACAAGGAGATCGTAAACAGGGTTATCAGAAGGGCTCAGGTTGCCGTGGACAGCCTATATTACAGCCAATGTGTGGTGAAGGGCAGTGGCAATGGTGCGGTAAGAGAAAGCAACTGCTGGAGGGATGGACGCACCCAGAGAAAACCCGCGGGCCAACGTCCACAGCGTGGCCCTCTGGGAATGCAACCCGGTTCGCCGAGGTGAGTATAGCAGTGGTGGTTTCATTAGAAAGAGAATGGAGTATGTTGAGGGGGGGGAGGGTACTGTTCTGCGACGGACAAAGTGCTGCTATATGCTTCCAGTTAGCGCTGGAAGCAGCACTGCTGCTGGGAACATTATAGGCTGTTCATGGTGAAGTGAGCACTTTTTGAGGCCATGCTTGTATTTCCTTTCACCTTATTTGTATGCTTTAGCTAATTGTTAATGCAAAAATCGCTATATGACTGATAAACACCGTCAAAATTTTACGTCTAAGGCCACAACAAAATCAAATACTTTATTAAAAAGTACCTGTGCGTGTGTTTGTAAGCGAGTCTGCATGGTTTTGTGATACTTGAAGTTTATATTTCTGAACGTATTCAAAAGCGAATTTCGTATCTTGATGTAATAATGTGCATTCATGTGAAAGTCTCACCTCCAGCAGCACTGTAAGTAGTTCCATCAAGAGCTGATTATTTGCTTATTTCTTAAAGCCTCTTTGTACGTATGCAGCTTGTATCATGTGCGTGTAGCAGAAATGCTACAACTGCGGCGCCAGTGGCGTACACAGACCCATTTTTCGTAGGGGGCGATTGGAAGTGCAGGGAAAATGTCTTGGGGAGACTTGCTAAGGGCCACCTACAAAGNACCCATTTTTCGTAGGGGGCGATTGGAAGTGCAGGGAAAATGTCTTGGGGAGACTTGCTAAGGGCCACCTACAAAGCGAGGTCCAGGGGTTTCTCCCACGGCAAGTTTTGGAATTTTAAGGTTACAATTTAGAAGTAATTAAGCATATTTGATTATAAACGTCACGTGTGTACTTCTGACACTAATTTATTTTTGAACCAAAATGTGTAAATAGGTTAATAAAAAGGTATACATTCGACGAACTGAAACATTTAATTTACCAAGCAAAACATTTAAATCATCAAATTAATAGTACATATATACATACTTGGGTGACTTGAGTTGAGAGATTTGGGCGGCTCTTAACAACGACCTCTTGAGAGCCGACAAGGGTAAAATGACGTGAGAATGGAGTGGTGCCGGAATGCAAGGGCGGGGGAAAAAGGAGACCCCCGAAAAAACCCGCCGACCAGTGGCATCGTCCGGCACGATTCCCACTTGCGAAAATCCGGGAGTGACCCGGCCGGGGATTGAACCTGGTTCGCCGTGGTTGGAGGCGAGCAGTCTAACCGCTCAGCCACCGCGGCCCCACTTACTTGGTAGGTGTTCAGCAGTCGAGGGCCGCTCGCTGGGGTTGGCCGGGCACGGAAGGGCTCGACCAGGTCTACATTATATCAAATACGGCCAATCCGCTGACTGCCCCCCTCCCCGATCCTGCTCTTCAAAATACTTACAAGACTGGACAGCTTGTCTGCTCCTACGCATTGGAGCACTATGGCAGATTGTCTGCTAATGCTCATTGCGGCATTTTGGCGCGTGCAACCATCACTGCCTTCTACTGTTTGCTGGAGATTGCAGCCATGAGTCAGGTACGTCAACCGTAATAAAGAGGGGAAAAAACATTTTAACAGAATTCTCGGGAGAGGCGATTAGGAGTACGACCACAGGTCTTAGAGTGAAGCGGCTAAACCACACTTCTGCTGATGAAATTTTTAATAAAAATGAAATGTATTGAAGTGCGCTATTTTTAAGAATAAGAATATTAGTCTGGAGAATATAAACGCAATAAAAGTTCACATCGTTTTTTAATCACGCAATTTTGACATTTCTGTAGGTAATTCGTAAGCTTTTGCTAGAGACGTTCATTGAAAATGAAAATCTTTGTTCTTTGCTTGTCATTAGTCCAAGTGTCGAGGCATTGAATCGACTCATTTTGGAGTTGTTTTTGTGTGAGGCACATGGAAAATGTAGTTCTGGCGACACACATTAAGAGTGAATTTGATGTAAAGCAACACATACAAAATATTAATATACCCCCCTCCCCAAGCGAAATTTTGATCATAATTTCAAATATGTTCTTCGATTTAGTCACACTCGTAATTTTCCTACAATATTAGACTACGAAGTAGTGATGTTCTAAAAACTTGTACCAATGTCATGAACAATACATTCTCGAGGAAGCGGCTGTAAGTGACAAACAAAATATGCGTGTTTTGAATATTCCAGTTGAACGCAGGTTTTATGTACGTCTTCGATTGGCACTTCTCCGATTGTCCATTTATCCGATGCCAACTAGGCCACTTCTCCGATTGTGCATTTCTCCGATTGTTGCTTTTCCTTCCATTTAGGGCAAAAACCATTGTCCCGTCTCCCGCCTCAGTTCCTGTACCTGACAATACAAACGACTCCTCCTTTCACATGCAGTCCACCAATAAGAAACACTGCTAAAAGTTTAACTGCATCAACGAATCACTAACAGCTCCCCTACTACCTTAGGGTTAAGAGTTAATTTTTGGCAGATACATTCGAACAATGAGGGATTATTAGAAAAAGCGACCAAGTTTAAAGGCGAACGAAATACACAGGTGAAACATTAATAAATTAATTTTAACTAAATGTCTGAATAGGTTTATAATGAAAAATAATTTTCAATACTATATCTTTAGCAGTTAGATTTACATTTACACTCCGATAAAGACTGTTCACGATAAAGTAAGCATTTTTGAAATCAATCCTAAAAAAATGTCACTGCTCTTACCTGCATATATTTTTAAAGGGGCACTGATTGACATTCGCCAAGTAAACTTGTCAACGATGGAAGGAAAGTAATTCCATGCCTTAACGTCGAATAAAATGTGTTAGGTAATTAGTTGTGACAACTTAAATTATTTACTTCGGTTTCGGTTTTTTATAATGCATTTAAGTGTAAAAATGAGCAAATTTGTAAAATAGATACTTTTCTAATAATTTCAGTTTTACTTGACCAACGCACGAATAAAGTGATGAGGCCCACGGTAATTTTAACTTTATATAAAGCGTAAGAATATTCAACATGCACACAACTAGATCTTAAGCGAGGCTTTCAAAAGTGCTCAGTTTACCGTGAACAACCTATATCAGTTATACCCTAATATTCCTTATGTTATTATGACAACTTAAATTAATAAAGTGTATTATTACTTGATGAGTCATTTTGCATTGTCTTAAGAATTCTCTTANTTATTATGACAACTTAAATTAATAAAGTGTATTATTACTTGATGAGTCATTTTGCATTGTCTTAAGAATTCTCTTAGTAAACGAATTTTTTCAGAAGGAAAATAATCTGTTGCCAACAGAAACATCAATGTTCACTAAACCGTCATCCCTCAAAATTACACCACCATATTACTAACTGCTACCGAAAATTTCCCTGTTGTTCTCAAACAAATTCCTCATGTAGAGTGTTAAAAGATTAAATTTTACGGTTTTTTTTTTAGCTGTCAACTTAAAACATGTCTTTCAGAACTCAAAATATGTATGCTAAATATTAAAATGTATTTACGGCTACTACTAGTATATTTACGATTTATTTAATCCATTTTAGGAGAGGCAGTGAGTCATCATAATTAACCTTTTTGCAAAAGAAGAGACAATAATTTCGGTTATGTAAACGGTTGAAAGAAAAACATAAAAATGTAAGTTTGCAGTATTCGTTTTAAGAGTAGAGTGGTGAAAGTTAGATTAACTTTTTGAGTACCATTTTTTTATCCTTTTATATTAATGAATTATTTTCGGTATCAGTACATTGCGTTGACTAGGGTTCATAAAGGAAATTTCCTTTAATGTAAATGCACTCAAATTGTCGTATAAGTGCGATAAAACTGTATATAAAATGGACGTCAAAAAAAGTCATGTTAGTTTGCAAAACATATTTAATCCTAGTTTATAGACGGGAATGATTGTTAATAATGCTCAGTAATCGGAAATTTGTAAAATTTATTCAATTTGAGATTATAGACAGNATAGACGGGAATGATTGTTAATAATGCTCAGTAATCGGAAATTTGTAAAATTTATTCAATTTGAGATTATAGACAGAAATGCTTGTTCACAATGATCCCTAATCGGAGACGAAGAGTTCGACAAAAATATTAGAATGCAAATTAAAATAAATGAAATTTTTACTCTTAGGGAATTTTATCATGAATACAATTCTTTCATCGCTCGTGTATGACACGAACGGCAATGTGGGTGCTTCACTCCCTTATCTATTCTTGCATAACAAGTTTCTCAACAGACCATGTAATTGTTAAATAATGCCTACTAAGAAAGGGTAGGATGTGATAAAAAGTTGAAGTTTTTAAACAAACTATATTGGATTTTAACCCTTTCGTTCCCACATAATTTAAGATTTGTGGTGTTGCAAATATACATGTTTTGATGCGTGCCGTACTTTAGTTGTCAGAGAATGTGTATAGTTAATACAACCAATGAGCTACAGATGTTGTGTTTAGTGGTCGAAGAAATGAACTTGTCATAATGTAAAACAGTCTACGAATCTGTTATATCCATAAAAGATGACCGGGCACTTGGCTTGGCAGTATACAGTACCGCGCACATTACTGTGCAACATGTAGCCAGTTGTCGGCGCTGGCAGTTAAGGATTAAGTAGAAACTAACTGGGAAGAATATCACTTTAACTACTCGCCACATTTTCTGTTTTATTGGAGTTATTTATTATTAATAATTATTTGTGTCACCAAAATGGACCAATTTATTAGAAATAAAAGTAGAGAATATTAGAATTATGAACGTCATTACACTTTATATTAGGAAATGTTACTCGTGTGCTATGCTATTATAAAGCATCACAGCTAAACCAGTAACCAAATAATAAATTGTGCAAATACTCCTACACAATATTTCACAAAGCACACTGAATAAGGATCGAGTGACCTATTTCGCCCACCTTCCTGGGAGGCAACAGTAAAATTCGCACTTTACGGATACCTTGACCAACATGAAAGAAAATCCCACCTTTTCTTGGAATGTTTTACATTCTCAGTTTTATATGTATCTCGAAAACCGTGGAATTTTCACAAAGGTCTAATTGTGATAACGACAGGTCATTGCAAAACCTGTTTGCAATTTCATGGATGACTAATATTTATAGAACATCTTGTATAAATATTATCGGGACACCTACGTATATGAAATCTTCTACATATACGTATGCATAAATACATACACAAATATGAAATTCTGTATATGCACAAATGTGTATAACACACACACATATACATACACATATATATGCACATATATGACATCCTGTATATGTATATATGTGTATTATTGTTCAAATTGGATAAGCAAAATTTAAGTTGCGTTCTATTAATTATGTTAGGAATTTTTATTTATTACCTTTCCAATTTACATTTACTGATGACACTAATTAGGAGGCTGCGATACAAAATACATTTCTGAAGTTGATTAATTGATAAGCAGCAATTAGAATACACAAATGAGATAGTATATTGTATTAAACGCAAATTTCGAGTAATTACGCTAATATTAAAAAACGTTCTTTTCGTCATTGTTGATCAGAATTAAAATTCGTGTAATTTGATTTTATATTATCTTCTTTAAAAATTATGAGTCCGTTCTTATGCCAAGCATTGGCTTCTGTCTCCATAGTAACAGCAAATGCATTAATTGGAGGAGTAAAATAAGAAGTAAATCCTTCTATATTTTGTCCTGAATTGAACACATGCCTACGCACATAAGGTTATGATGCGAAGAAACATTTTTTTTTGATGCAGTATATTAAAGATAACTTTTCCAGTATATAAATAAACTGCATTGATTTCCGGCGGAAATAAAATCGAATCTCGTACTTCAATAGTTTCGCATTTTGAAGGAGTTCTGTAAAACGCTGAAAGATTGCAGCTTGCTGTTTGAATAAACCGGAGACAGCGTCATTGAAGATGTAAATCACAGATAGTCATTTCGATCTTCTTGTTCGTCAGTTCTTTGTTTTGTGCCTCACGTTGGAATCGTGCCAGACGATGCCGCTGGCCAGCTGGTTTTCCCGGGGCTTTCCTCTTTCCCCCGCCCTTGCATTTCGTCGCTGCTTCATCCTCACCTAGCTTCAAGCTCATCAGCTCTCAAGATCACGATGTTAAGAGCCGCTCAAACATCTCCACTCCACTCTTTCATGTGTCTGGCTTATGCAATCTTAATTAATTATGTTCTCACTTTGTTATGAATATTAATACTTGAGATACTAATTGGCAAGGCAAAATATGAAAGATCGTTAAATTAATTATGTAACCCCAAAACCATATTTTGGGAGTTAGCTCGATAGAGATAGCGTTCCTGAACATCTCACGCAAATTCTTGTTTCACATTTGAGTAACAAGACTGAAAGTATACAGTACGAATAAAATTCGTAATTTGATGCATTGACTAAATGCGTACTATTGAACTTGTCTTTTCACTTTTAAAGTGTTTTCACGAGCCGTAAGTGCGTATCAGTATAAGCATTGTAATTTAATTGTTTTATAGTTCAACATTCTTTCTTGCCTAAGAACGCTGATATATCATTAACTGGCAACGAAAATCAGATATTTAACGTCGAGTGAGACTGGCTCTTTATCACATCATCGGCTGAAGTAAAATGAAATTTAGATAAAAGTTATATTAGAAACGCGAAGAAATTTACTTTACAGTTAATTTTTTCCCAGTTGAAACCGTGGTTACAAATTCTGTCAACTAGGTAAAAGAAGTACGTTTTCAGTTTTGCTCAAGGTTAATTGTAAAAATTGCAGTTTCATAAAAATTATGTGGCAATATTTGTTCCACAAACGTCAGAGTAATTTTAGCACTACGCCTACTGTGCTCGAGTGCCATTACTTTGTTTAAAAGTAAAAATACCACAGTAATTGGTAGACTAAATAAGCCGCTGTAGAGAAACTTGTAGCTAGTTGAAGTTGTATAAAATTGCCGTGATATTAACAAAATACACTTCGATTTTTCACATATTATTTCATTATAGCAGAAGGTTAAGACAGTGAGTACACAGTGAAGTATTAAAAATGCCATATTATGTATTAGCAATATTATTTGACCAAACATTTTTACTATATCTACTTTCAATACACGGTATCACATCGTTGCGTTTGTGATGTATGATTTAAAATTTTACATAAGATATTTTCATGTTTTGTTGTCACTAGAATGAGTTTTGACTCGTAAGCACTTTGGTTAATTCAAGAGGTTTTGTTGACAGTTTGTCAATTTATGTATCATGTGCTACGTGTTTATTTTTACTGTAAATATCGGGGAGTGTTGTTTGTGTCTAATTTTTGTAAGAGTTGTTTATTTAGTTTTTTAAGATCACTTAATTTTTTCAGAATATTATGTTATGAATTTGGTAACTCTATCTTAAACGGGTCGGAAATTACAGCCAACTATGCTTATAAGTAAGCATAGGACATAAGTGATCCTGCGATCATTTTCGTTTACGGGGGTGATGCAAACGTTACGAATTTGGTGACTATATCTTTAATTATTCGGAAATTATGGTCAACTATGTTTATAAGTATACTTAAGATATACATGGTCCTGTGGCCCTTTTCGTTGTCAAAACCGAGGTGGAATGACAGAGCATAAGAACACTAAGGTGGAATGACAAAAAATAAAGTGGAACGCTATAGTCATTACAGGCGAGACCCTTTCGAGAGCCTCGCATAGCCATCGTTGGCCGGGTGGAGACATGTATTCGACAACCTTGTGTCGCGGTTTTGTGACCCGGTCTGCTCCTCCTGCGTCTGATCCATATAGGTATAGCAGAAGACAACTTTATGAGCAGTTTATTACAAGGGGAGTGCAGATCAGGACTTCCCATTACATTCAGGCTTGCATATGTTGCCACAACAGACTGCATATAGAGAAAATATGCTATGTTTTCACACCAGACATGTTAGATGTGTGCACTCCCCACAGACTTGGACATAGTCCATAACCATGATAGATTTGAGCTCGGTCAGTGCTCTAATTGACAGTAGTTGAATACTGCCAATAGAAAGAGTGACGCCCTTTCCAATCGCAGTGGGTGGATGTTCGCCACCCAAAGGTGGTTCCACCTCACCTGTCAACAGCAGCGTACGGAGTTGAATCCGCACGTGCCACCTAGATGGGACCGAGGACTATCCAACTCTACAAACCCGCTTTGTGAACGAGTCCTATTAGGCCGGGTGGAGAAGATGAAAATTTAGAAAACTTTAGACCCCACTTAGCCAAATGGCCATCCGAGGCGGTGTCGTTATTAAAGATTACATAAATTTCACACAAAGAAAAACAATTAATGGGGCTTGGAATTTATTAGGAAGAAGAAACGTTAAATATTTTATATGTCAGTTGTTAAAAGTCGGTGCCTTTGTATCCACCCTAACGCCATAACCCTGCCCACCCGAAGGAGACAAAGGGCTTTCTACGCTATGTGTTTTTTTTTGTTATTGATGTTGTGGCGTGTCGTTGTTCGTGTGTGTTTTGTCTGTTGTTTATATCGTTAGTGTATTTGTCTGTGTATGTTTAGTCTGAGCAGAGTGCGTGAGTGAGCCCTTTTTTCCTTGCCCACTCCCGCACTCCACCCAGTGTGTTGTTTTGAAGTTCCGGCCCAGGGAGAAACAGCCCCCCAGCCCCGCCAACCGTCCCCGCTTCGACCAACCGGCAGCCTGCGTACTAGCTTTTCAGCTGGTCCACTCAGCTACCATCGGCCGAACCGACAACGAGGGGCGGGGCCAGGCCAGGTGGAGAGCATGAAGTCGGGACAGGTAGGGTGGAATGTAAGAGCATGAAGTAGGGAACAATATGATCGTTGGTGCTGGCTGGCAAGATGGCCGCCGACGGGAAGGAATGACAGAGCAGGATGTTTGACTCGTGATGTCATCTAAGCTGGATGCCGCTCGTCCCTGCCAGAATGCCAGGGGAATGGACGCCGTCGGTACTGGCTGGCAAAATGGTCGCCACTGGCAATAGTCAATCAGAGACGAGACTCTTTCAAGAGCCTTGCATAGCCATCGTTGGCCGGGTGGAGAGAAGGGCAGAATTCAAGAGCATGAAGTAGGAAACAAGAGGGCTCGGTACTGACTGTCAAAATGGCCGCCGTTGGTACTGGGACTGATAGGGCCAAGACCCTTTCGATAGCCTTGCATTGCCAATCAGTGCGAAGTAGGGACAGCTGGTAGGAAGGAATGCAAGAGCATGAAGTAAGGACCGTGATCGCTGTCGTTGGCCAGGAATGTAATAGCCTGAAGTAGGGACGAGGAGGGAAGGACTCTGAGAACACAGGATTGTAAGAGAATAAAGTAGGGCTGTATGGTAGGAATGCGAGAGCATGAAGTAGATACCACGATTGACGTCGTTGGCCAGGTATGCAAGAGCGTGAAGTAGGGTTGACTGGTAGGAAGGAATGTAAGAGCATGAAGTAGGGACATCTGGTAGGAATGCAAGAGTATGCAGTATCAAAATCTAGTATGAATGCAAGATCATGAATCAGTAGGGTGTCAGGTGAAAGGAGACCAGAAGGAATATAAGAAAACCAATGTGGAATGATAAAGCATAATGAGAAAAGTTGTATGATGAGGGCAATGAACACGAACATTCTTCAGGCAAGATATATGATGCTGACTTGGAATGATAAAGCATGAATGTTAGGGGAACCCTCAATCCATCAATCCCTCATTCCCAAAAGGAGTCACTTAGCCAAATTGTGGGGTCATTGACGGAAATTTTGCGAAAACATTTTTTTAAGGAATTTCGGGGAATTTTTGGGAAATTTTTTAGGGAAATTTGAGAAATTTTGAGGGAAATTCTGGCCATTTTGGCCTTTTTTGATATAAAAAAAGGAAATTTCTAGGGAAAAACGGGAAAATTAGGTATGTCATCCAAGATGGCTGCAGCTCGTCCAGCGGCCGGCTCCCCTGAGCCAGAACCGGAATTTTATAACTACTAGTGTGCAGTCAGACTTTAATTAGTATTGTTTGTCGGTACGGTCCCTTGATGTGACCGGCTATCTTTGTAAATTCTATGAACTACGATTTTTCTCGAATTTTCGAGTTCAATGTCAATAGGGTAAGTTCAAGGTCAACAACCAACATGGTGGCTAAATCGACCGCACCTCTGACTACTTAATCGATAATTAATTCAATAGCATCACCTAGAAGTTGAAAATTAAAACAAATGACAAACGAAAAAAACAAGATGGCTGCATACGACGGAATGAGCAAAGTTGAGGGAGCTGGAGGCCAGTCTACTAATTAACCAATGAGAAACATTGGTGTCGGTTCGAATGAGCGTTAGTAATCAACCAATAAAAAACACTTTTGGAGGGTGACGCGAGCACAAGGAATCAACCAATGAGAAACATTAGTGGAGAGATTAGAGGGGAATCAACTAATTAACCAGTGAGAAACATTGGTGAGGGTCACTCGTCTGCTGGACGTGNCCAAAATGGCCGCCGTTGGTACTGGGACTGATAGGGCCAAGACCCTTTCGATAGCCTTGCATAGCCAATCAGTGCGAAGTAGGGACAGCTGGTAGGAAGGAATGCAAGAGCATGAAGTAAGGACCGTGATCGCTGTCGTTGGCCAGGAATGTAATAGCCTGAAGTAGGGACGAGGAGGGAAGGAATCTGAGAACACAGGATTGTAAGAGCATAAAGTAGGGCTGTATGGTAGGAAGGAATGTAAGAGCATGAAGTAGGGACATCTGGTAGGAATGCAAGAGCATGCAGTATCAAAATCTAGTATGAATGCAAGATTATGAATCACTAGGGTGTCAGGTGAAAGGAGACCAGAAGGAATATAAGAAAACCAATGTGGAATGATAAAGCATAATGAGAAAAGTTGTATGATGGGGGCAATGAACACGAACATTCTTCAGGCAAGATATATGATGCTGGCTTGGAATGATAAAGCATGAATGTTAGGGGAAGCCTCAATCCATCAATCCCTCATTCCCAAAAGGAGTCACTTAGCCAAATTGTGGGGTCATTGACGGAAATTTTGCGAAAACATTTTTTTAAGGAATTTCGGGGAATTTTTGGGAAATTTTTGAGGGAAATTTGGGAAATTTTGAGGGAAATTCTGGCCATTTTGGCCTTTTTGGATATAAAAAAAGGAAATTTCTAGGGGAAAACGGGAAAATTAGGTATGTCATCCAAGATGGCTGCAGCTCGTCCAGCGGCCGGCTCCCCTGAGCCAGAACCGGAATTTTATAACTACTAGTGTGCAGTCAGACGTTAATTAGTATTGTTTGTCGGTATGTTCCCTTGATGTGACCGGCTATTACTTGTAAATTCTATGAACTACGATTTTTCTCGAATTTTCGAGATCAATGTCAATAGGGTAAGTTCAAGGTCAACAACCAACATGGTGGCTAAATCGACCGCACATCTGACTACTTAATCGATAATTAATTCACTAGAATCACCTAGAAGTTGAAAATTAAAACAAATGACAAACGAAAAAACAAGATGGCTGCATACGACGGAATGAGCAAAGTTGAGGGAGCTGGAGGCCAGTCTACTAATTAACCAATGAGAAACATTGGTGTCGGTTCGAATGAGCGTTAGTAATCAACCAATAAAAACCACTTTTTGAGGGTGACGCGAGCACAAGGAATCAACCAATGAGAAACATTGGTGGAGAGATTAGAGGGGAATCAACTAATTAACCAGTGAGAAACATTGGTGAGGGTCACTCGTCTGCTGGACGTGGTGCTGAGGGAACCTCAGAATATGTAAGTTTTTGTATAAATTCTTTAATAATAATTTTTTATAATATTTTGTATACATTATTTGAAGGTTAATGATTAAGGGTATTGGGTCAAAGGTCTTGAGTCTTGGGTCTTGGGTCTTGAGTCATAAGCCTTGAGTTTTGGGATTTGAGTCTTGGGTCTTGGTTAAAGGGTCTTGAGTCTTGTGTTTTGGGTCTAGGGTTTTGCGTCTTGGGTCTAGTGTCTTGGGTTTTGAGTTTAGAGCCTTCTTGAGTCAACTGACACGGTTTTTTTTGGGAATTTTTGGAATTTTTTGGGGATTTTGTTTTTTTTTTTGGGAATTTTTTAGAGTTTTTTGGATTCAAAGTCATCCAAAGTAAAGGTTGAGCGTAAAGGTCAAGGTCATCAACATCAACATGGCTGACAAGATGGACACTGGTCGACCTGGCGAGGGCAGGTGGTGTCTGAAGCGTAGTCGATCCACCTGTAATCGAACCACGGACCTCATACATGTACAACTTTAAATCATTTTTAATTTTTTTTTAAATTTTGGAATTAGATAACTTTTGTATTTTTTTAGCTTTAAGTTTATTTAGGGTCACATGTGGGGTCAAGGTCAAGGTCACGGGTCAAGGCTGAGGTCACTTGGATTCACGATGATGGTCTGGTGACGTCACAACATGACGGCCGGCCGGCCGGCTCCTAGCTCCACTTCCCCATGTCATTGCGCCCGACTTCTCCAAAGTCCTCTACTTGTTACCAATTGATCGAAAATGTAACACAGACGTAATGTAAGTTTCATATTTAATATTTATTTTTTTTCCATTCCTCTAAATAAACTGTAGAACATAATTTAAACTGCTTCACTAACCTTCGTCAGTCATCATTTCATCCGTTTGCCATTCAATGTCGTCAGGCTTTTCCCATATAACCTTTAGTCCGTTTTGAAGGGTGACT
>NQII01000331.1:417309-436029 GCA_002778355.1 Clitarchus hookeri | reverse complement strand
CTACCAAGGGAGGAGTTGCGGAGACTGGAGGGGTCTGTTTTCGAAAGTTTTAGCCTCTAGAAGCCGCCGTTTTCGGTGTTTCGCCAGGATTTGAAGGAAAGGTTGTCTCTTTCGACAATCCCTCGGTTCACAGTTAGTTAGGCCCTTTTAAATAAATGTCTGTAACATAATGGTGTACCATAATATGCACTATAACTATAGTACAAAGTCACTTAGGCCATATTTCGCGTACCATAATTATGGGACAGTGTGCTATGACCTCGGTATTTTGTACGATAATTTCGAAATTCGTACCATAATGGACTCTACCGCCCAACTTTACCTTTAAGCCTGAAATGAACATGGTTGAGCCGTACAAGTATTAGATCTAAACCATAAATATCGGTATTTCATAAGATAATTTCGGCATTCATACGGCTTATCGCAGGCCGTATTTATGGCCTGGGTTTCAGGTTGCACGCATGTACATGCTTCACCGTCCTTGAGTAAGAACGCGGGTTATGCGGGCCACCTAGGAAAACATTCGTACAATTACACTTTGTCAAAAAAAAAGAGTGGGTTTCAAATTACACACGTTTACCTGCCTCACCCAAGGATAGTGAACCCGCGGATTCCGCGGGCGGACCCGTGCTTTATGTATTTAATAAAGAACAATGTTTAGGGCAAACAATTTTGGAGAATATAATGAAGAATGTGCAGTTACTATTTTTTGTACCTTACATGGTTTTTCGCCGGATTCTTATAAATGTTTCGTAACAAATTTTTTCTAGGTAATTTTTTTTATTTATACCCCTGAAAGGTTGCTACTATTTTCTCTTGTGGCACCTACTAAGAATCTGTTATAAAATTATAATGGACCATAAACATCTGTTCTGTGTAATCAAATAGTTTTGTGGTGCCATGTTGGCTTGTTGCGGTTTTTATTGTTGCTCCATAGATGCACATACAAAATTTCATTGTTTGGTTTTGTTTGCGCTGCTACAGCGAGACTATTCTCTGCAGTGTCGTGCTATGCCGTTTTCGGTGATATGCAATGCATTGCTAAAATATGGTCATATGAAACATTTAAATAGTACTAAATTGGTTGTTGCAAGTGATCATATAAACGTCCATTATTAAAGAGCATTCTTTGTCGGTGTTAAGATAAACTAATCTTATATTTCGTGAGTGTCTATTCTTAACCAAAGCATTTTCCGGTAAACTTATCAAAAAATCTTATCTTCCGANAATCTTATATTTCGTGAGTGTCTATTCTTAACCAAAGCATTTTCCGGTAAACTTATCAAAAAATCTTATCTTCCGAAATAGTTCCCAATCGCGATAAAAACACAAACACGTAAAAAAAAATTGCTTCGAAAATATAACGATTAATTATTTTCGTAATAATTCAAATGATAAAAGAATTGTCTTACAAAATGTGCGCCGCGACTTGCAACAAAAGCCACTATGTGTAAATTCATGCTGTCGAGTAAATAAATAGTGATTTCATGCTGCAAAAAAGTAGCCAGTGTTTACTTCTTATTTACGTGACGGGTGTCCTAGTGTTTTACACTGAGGCGACAAAAGTCATGGAATACCTGCTAATATCGTGTCGGACCTCCTTTTGCCCTGCGAAGTGCAGCAACTAGACGTGGCATGGACTCGACAAGCCGTTGGAAGTCCCCGGCAGAAATATTGAGCCATGCTGCCTCTATAAACCTCCATAATTGCGAAAGTGTTGCCGGTGCAGGAGTTTGTGCATGAACTGTCTTCTCGATTATGTCCCATATATGGTCAATGGGATTCATGTCGGGCGATCTTGGTGGCCAAACCATTGGCTGGAATTGTCCAGAATGTTCTTGAAACCAATCGCGAACATTTGTGGGCCGGTGACATGGCGCAATTTCATCCATTAAAATTCCACCTTTGTTTGGGTACATGAAGTCCATGAATGGCTGCAAGTGGTCTCCATGTAGCTGAACAGTACCCTTTCGAGTCAATTATCGGTTCAGTTGGACCAGAGGACCCAGCCCATTCCATGTAAAAAACAGCCCACACCATTATGGAGCCACTACCAGCTTGTATATTTCCTTGTTGACAACCTAGGCCCATGGTATCGTGGGGTCTGCGCCACACTCTAACCCTACCATCAGCTCTTACCAACTGAAATCGGGACTCATCTGACCAAGCCACGGTTTTCCACTCGTCTAGGGTCCAACCGATATGGTCACGAGCCCAGGAGAGGCGCTGCAGGCGATGTCGTGCTGTTAGTGAAGGCACTCGAGTCGGTCTTCTGCTGGCATAGCCCAGTACAGCCAAAGTTCGCCGCACTGTTCTAACGGACACGTCCGTCGTACGTGTCACATTGATTCCTACTGTTATTTCACGCAGTGTTGCTTGTCTTTGAACACTGACCATTCTGCGCACACGTCGTTGGTCTCGGTCATTAAGTGCAGGTGGTAGGGCACTGCGTTGTCCATGGTGGGAATGAAATTAGGTATTCTCGGCACACTATTGACATTGTGGATCTCGGAATGTTGAATTCCCTAACCATTTCCGAAATTGAATGTCCCATGCGTCTAGCTCCTACTACCATTCCGCGTTCAAAGTCTGTCAATTTCCGTCGTGCGGCCATAATCACGCCAGAAACCTTTTTACATGAATCACTTGACTACAAATGAAAGACCAACCAATGCATTGCCTATTTATACATTTTGTACGCGATACTACTGCCATCTGTATATTGGCATACTGTTATCCCATGAATTTTGTCACCTCTGTGTATAATAGTGTTTTACTGCTTTTATCTTCAGCTGCTTTGAGACGGCAAAGATGAGTGTACTGATTTACTGGTGTATCTACTGTGTCATTTTAGTATTTTATTNATCAGCTGCTTTGAGACGGCAAAGATGAGTGTACTGATTTACTGGTGTATCTACTGTGTCATTTTAGTATTTTATTGTACAGTATGAATGACAAAACTTACGAAAGTAATAAAAAGCATGGGATTCAAAACGCCAATTTATGATTACGTCAGCGGAGTTATCTTGGAATATGAAAGAAACAGTGATGGTGTCGCTGATGGCGTTAAAGTTATGATCTGAAATGTTTGGTCTAATAAAATAAGGCTTTCGGTTCTATGCGGATGTACTCTGGAGCAGCTTACAAAGCGAACTACTGTAAACGTAATTGTAAACATAACACATACAGTGGCGACGACTGGGTGCCATAACGAGATTATGGCATGGTAGGGGGAGGATGATTTCTCTCAGCATCCTTCACTTTCCTCACTCGCGACGCTAACAGTTAAACGAACAGTCGAAAACACTGTCGCATTCTAAATGCACAGACACTAACAACAAGGGATGCGAATTTTGTAAGAAATACGAAATTTATGAATCCGCGAAAACTCGCGAAATTACAGCAAAATCGCGATTGCAAAAACAAAATGCCACATTAAAAAGAAAAAAGGCTCGTTCTATATTTATGATGCTAACAAAAAATAATGTGACGAAGACAAGTTCTAATTACACATTATATGTTGCCAGTACAATTTGTAGTTCATGCTGCCATATTTACTTTCGTATGTTAGTAGTGTGGCTTGAAATAACGAGGCATTATGCATTGGTGTCTCGCCTCTTTGCATAGCTGCTCTTTAATTGAAGATGTGTAAGAAAAGTTAATACGATAATTTAGAAAATGCTTAGTTTTGAAAAGCTTAACTAAAAGAATGGATGCAAAAGTGTGTGTGTGCGGAGGGGGGCAACCAGGGGCGCATGCANAGTTTTGAAAAGCTTAACTAAAAGAATGGATGCAAAAGTGTGTGTGTGCGGAGGGGGGCAACCAGGGGCGCATGCACAGGGCAAGCTAAGCAGCCCCTCCCCCTTCGCGGAGAGTTCGGCTATACCATTATGAAATCAAAGGAAGGAAAGATAGTATTAATGACCAACTATTGAACCATTAATAACCTTGTGAAATAATTGTGACGTAACTGTGGAGTCTTAAGAGCCAGCGAGGTACACTTAGATAGATATAACCGGCAGGTGTTTTAGACGTTACATATACCAAAGTATTTATCCGCTACACGTGGACCCCTTCTAACACAGAATCCTGTGTGCGTTACTGGGGGCAACTGCCTCGCCTCCCCCCTTCTGCCCCTTCGAAACTGAGCACACGCATCCATGTGTTATGGGGAATTCGAACCCTGAACCTCATGCAGCAACGGCGAGGAGAAAATGGGAAGGGCAGAATCCATGAGCGTCACCAAGATTTTTTTTCGAAGGGGACACAGGAATCGGAATATGTAAGTTTCCTTCAGTGTGTGAGATTTACAACTAGGTTTTACGCAAAATAAATACATGTATCAAACATCCGTAAAATGTATGACTACATTTCTGATTGTATAATTACAATATAATATTAAATACAAATAAATATACAAACAATTATTAATCAAACATTATGGAATAACACGAAGAGCTGAGTTACTCCTCCTAGCAAGGACTTGCAGTTTGGAGTTGCATCACTAATATGCAATTTATTTGTTGCAAAAAATTATTTCACTTCATTACAAGAATTATTAAGCACACTTATATTTTAAAAGCGATTGTTTTATAATTGACTTCTCACATTTCATTAAAAAATTTCAGTTTTCTGGGAAGGGGAAATTACCCCCCACCCTCCGGCTCCTTTGTTTTGTCCGTCCTGCTGAGGCCCATTGTGCAATTCCGAAGGAAATGTTGGTAAAAATAAGACCAGGGAAATTTTTTCTAAGACGATAATTAAAAAAAATATTTTTGTGCACTGTGCCGTTACTAAGTCACAATATTTTGTTACAAAACGATGGAGAGGGGTGGGGGGATGAATGTGTCGATAGGTATCGTAGTCGTTTAAAATGCTGATTGTGATATTCTAAATAAATAATTGCTACAAATGATAATGGCTGTAATTGTTCATTGTCAATTTGCTGTCTGTNTGATTGTGATATTCTAAATAAATAATTGCTACAAATGATAATGGCTGTAATTGTTCATTGTCAATTTGCTGTCTGTACTTTGAATTCTTAAATAATTGTCTGTTAGGATGAAGTTGGGGGGTGCGGTTAAAAGGCTATGGACTGTAACGACAGCTAAGCAATATATCTGTATTAATTCCACTCTTCAGGTGATTAAAAAAATAATTATATTAATACGTTGTAATTGAAAGAGAAAATCCTTTTTCTCTTGCAGAAAATCGCAGTTTTCCAATCATAACTGCTGTCAACCCAACATGACACAACGTTTTTATTGAAGTATTGAAGTACTAATGATTGACTGGGCTCTACCTTTTAGTCGATAATGCACACATCATTTAACGGAAATGTGTATGTAAATCTGGTGTCGTCCAGGACAATACAAACACATACTCAGAATACTCTAGATCGCTATTACTATGTCGCTACTGACGTCTAAAAGCCTTGACATTTCATTACTTAAAGGTGGGCTTTAGAATACCTACAGTTCGCTGTATCGAATTCTGAATCCAACAAACCAATACATTTTTTAATAGCAGAATAAGAATATAAAAAAGAGTACATAAAGAGCATGTGATCGTATGGTTTTTATTTGCGCAGTAATCGAAAGGAATGTGAAATAAATTAAAGTAAATCAACGTGTAATGCACACATGTAATTAGTTTTTTGTTGTGCTTTGTAATACGAAGTTTTAATTTTCAATGCGTTAACAAAAATTAATTTTTTTTAGTTAGCTATGGTTAATAATTATTTTCGACTAAGTAAAATTATATTTGNAATGCGTTAACAAAAATTAATTTTTTTTAGTTAGCTATGGTTAATAATTATTTTCGACTAAGTAAAATTATATTTGTCTCTCCTACAACACAATTAAAGAAATTTCTGGATACGTATCTGCTCAAACTAAATTCATTAACAGATTTTAAAAAAAGTACAATAAAGCAATTGCCCGCTCTCATTTACACAATCGTATAANACAATAAAGCAATTGCCCGCTCTCATTTACACAATCGTATACCATGAACTAGAAATGGCAAGAGAAACCTTATACCGTGGTTTGTGTCGGAACTCTGTTATTCGTGTGGGGACAGTTGGCGACACTGTTGGGAAGACCGCCCGCTGCAGGTAGTCAGCTGTCGTCCCGGGACAGGGTGCGTTCGACTATTTAGCACGTCCGGCCACGAGGGTCCACAGTTACAGTGTTCGCTGTCGGTGCAGCAGGTGGAGGTTGGGCTGTAGAGCGTGTGATACGTAGTATGTAGCATACAAGTCAGTTTGCTTGACGCTCGCCCGTGTCGTGTGCGCTAGAAGATGGCGGACGCGTCGGTGAACCAATCTACCGTAACGTCGGGCAGTATAATGGACAGGCCCCTGTCACAGCTCACCTACAAGGAGCTGCAAAGCATTGCGATGCTCATAGGCCTCCCGGCCAACCTGAAGGTAAGCTCGCACAGTCAAATGTTGCTTTCTTTACCGTTCTACTGACTGCGTGGGTACCGTCGGACTTGCACTGTTCTTTATGTTCCGTAATCTAAACTTTTTTGTCTTTTAAGATTTGACTTTCGGTAGGATAGCATTTAGTCAAATTACCGTTTCGGGTTTTGGAAATAATTTTAAAATGAATACTCAACACTCTCAACTCCATTAGGTTGAAGTATTATCAGTATTTCATTTTTAAACACTTACGTACAGCAGAAAAATTTACAGANCGTACGGCAGAAAAATTTACAGTAATGTGCCACTAGCAGTTACCCACTCAAGCAAGTAACGCTTCATTGATGCGTTGTTAGCAACGTATATTATTCTTTTATTGTGTCTCGGTTACTTTGACTTTTTTCCAATTAGCTTTTTGGTTTACACATTTTAACGTCACTTCGTCAGCACAGAACGGTGCACACTTAGAAAATTTCGTGAATGCCATGTTTAAAATTACATATAAATTTTCATAGCCTACAATTGTTTAAATGGTCAACCTGAACTATACCAAAATTCGACGTAAATAATTTTTTTATGGGATAATTATTACCATTAAAATTATTACTGTTATTCCAAACCACGCAATATTAGCTTATTTCATAATTTTCTTCTCACGTTTTTCGAACCCTAAAAACAGCAAATTGCGATTAATAGGCAGTGTATTGTAGATGCGATTATTTCGCAAGTTTAGTTTGGTACGATAAATAATACCATTAACTATCGTATAAACGTTTACATGACTTTATGTGTAATAAATCTGCTAATTAGATTAGGCCGTACGATTTTAGATGAATAAATTTTTCAGTTTTGCACTTTATAACATTTCACAAAGCAGATATTGGACGTGTCTTTTATAAGAATTATTTGAAATTTTGCGAATTATTTAATTTAGGATCCTAAAATTTTGGAAATTGGGGAGCAGAATTTTTGGAATTTGAATATTGTTTTACTTTTACAATACAGTAAAGCAAAACTTTAAATGCATTGGCATATATTAGCCGAAAATAATTAATTACGTGCTTTGAAAATTATGCTTCCATTNGGTAAGCTCGCACAGTCAAATGTTGCTTTCTTTACCGTTCTACTGACTGCGTGGGTACCGTCGGACTTGCACTGTTTTTTATGTTCCGTAATCTAAACTTTTTTGTCTTTTAAGATTTGACTTTCGGTAGGATAGCATTTAGTCAAATTACCGTTTCGGGTTTTGGAAATAATTTTAAAATGAATACTCAACACTCTCAACTCCATTAGGTTGAAGTATTATCAGTATTTCATGTTTAAACACTTACGTACGGCAGAAAAATTTACAGTAATGTGCCACTAGCAGTTACCCACTCAAGCAAGTAACGCTTCATTGATGCGTTGTTAGCAACGTATATTATTCTTTTATTGTGTCTCGGTTACTTTGACTTTTTTCCAATTAGCTTTTTGGTTTACACATTTTAACGTCACTTCGTCAGCACAGAACGGTGCACACTTAGAAAATTTCGTGAATGCCATGTTTAAAATTACATATAAATTTTCATAGCCTACAATCGTTTAAATGGTCAACCTAAACTATACCAAAATTCGACGTAAATAATTTTTTTATGGGATAATTATTACCATTAAAATTATTACTGTTATTCCAAACCACGCAATATTAGCTTATATCAGAATTTTCTTCTCACGTTTTTCGAACCCTAAAAACAGCAAATTGCGATTAATAGGCAGTGTATTGTAGATGCGATTATTTCGCAAGTTTAGTTTGGTACGATAAATAATACCATTAACTATCGTATAAACGTTTACATGACTTTATGTGTAATAAATCTGCTAATTACATTAGGCCGTACGATTTTAGATGAATAAATTTTTCAGTTTTGCACTTTATAACATTTCACAAAGCAGATATTGGACGTGTCTTTTATAAGAATTATCTGAAATTTTGCTAATTATTTAATTTAGGATCCTAAAATTTTGGAAATTGGGGAGCAGAATTTTTGGAATTTGAATATTGTTTTACTTTTACAATACAGTACAGCAAAACTTTAAATGCATTGGCATATATTAGCCGAAAATAATTAATTACGTGCTTTGAAAATTATGCTTCCATTNCAGCAAAACTTTAAATGCATTGGCATATATTAGCCGAAAATAATTAATTACGTGCTTTGAAAATTATGCTTCCATTTTTCGCTCGTTTACCTACTGCTGGGCTGGTTGAAGGCGAGTATGGGTGCAGTCCCACGCATTTGCAATCCACACTCGGCAAGCTTTTTCTAATGCACCAAAGCTAAGTTGATTCATATGCAAACTATTTAGCATAGAGACTGATTCGAAAGTTACAAGAAGTTTTGTTCGCGATTCTCGCGTTCGTCGCAAGCACGATGCAAAATAATGAAGAAATTTGTGCAGCCGCTGGGTGCTTCGTAAATTCAACAGCAAAGGTTTGACTTTTATAAAAAAAACAGTACATATAATGATTTTACATTTATGTTTACAATAACTATTCTATAATTGACATGTGCAAACTGTTATGGTTATTTTGTAAACTCTTTTAAAAATTCCAGCAATATCTATTGTTAACTTTATATAAAAATGGGTTATAAACATAGAACCAACAGAATGTCATTGCACCAGAATACTAACATTCATAACGTAACATCCAACGACTTTAGCATGGATATAAATTGACATACTGTAGTTAGAGCAAGATTTTCTTTCAGAAATTGGGATGTAACTTACGCCAATACAGTATTGGCGATATCAATTCAATACTAAATAAATGTTTTAAGTACCTCTGAGAAACAGTTTCGTTGCGGTGTTGTATTAAATAAATGAAATGGTTATTTGTGTATCAACTGCAGGCCCTTTAAACATATATGTTTGTTGATATAAAGAATTGACTAAGTTAACAATAGAAGTTAATAATAAACGTTAATACAAACGAAGTTATTAACACATTATTGCCAGTGCTTATCGCCCACTTAGTTTAAATTCGCCGACGGGGATACATGAATTTCCAATACCCACAGTGAGAAAAATATGGTTGTCATTAAACGAATTAAGCGAACACAAAATATTTATTTTAAAAATCAGTAATAAATACTAAATACCCTAGCGTATTCTATATTTTTGATAAATAAACTTCGAGAGCAACTTTAAATGATTGTGATATGGAATTTGCTATAAAAGTTAATCATAACCAAATGTATCTGCCCTATCCAATCCCCGTAACTTTAAATCACTCTACAGATTAACTTATGTTCAGATGATAACTTTTTTTTTATTTCAAGATCTGTACACGCTCTAAAATGTAATGTGTGATAACTGCTTCAAACAAGGAAATTAGACTACAAAACAGTGAAAAATTGTACACTGAAACCACTTAACAACTGATGATTATATCAGTGGTTCGAGTCAATACAATTACCAATGATGTACATGGATTGGCAGTTGTTACTACTGCTTCATACCTCCTATCGAAAGTGACTTCCACATAATCACAGGTCAGTGGCAGCAAAATAATTACATATTCAGTCAGGAGTATTTCACGGTTCGAATAAACTGATTTAGAAGGGTACACGCATTCATAGGCAACTAAATGTGCCATTAGTTACTAAATTAAATCTATTTCTTAAAAAAAAAACTTTTGTCAAGTCTATCATTTGATACCGGTGTAAATATTTTAATTTACAAACATTGCCATTTTTCACTATAAGTTGTACTTGGGAATTGCAAGAATCAAGGAACTAAATCACATTTAAAAGATTGAAAAACTTAGTGCAGTCGTAACTTAGCTGCTGACAAGAAAAAAGACTAGGTACAGATCTATTAAATAATAAATTTTGTATTTATTAAATAAAAAATCGTTATTTCGAGTCAAAAGAACACGAACAGTTAAAGAAAACCTACTTTTATCATCACTAAAGACCAGCAAATTGTAGCGTCAGAAGCAAATCATTGAGTACAGACTCGCTCACGACATATAAACGTTATCTCTAAGGTGGAAGCAAAGTAAACTCCTTTGTGAAGCATCTTTGCGTTCACGGTAGAGAATAAGGCTCTCGGAAAATACCCCGGCCCCCAAAACACGTTCGAAAATTCGCACTACCGGCGGCTTGGGTCTCTCGACCACGTATCGGTCACCTTTATGACCGAACCACCATAGCGGAACCGTAGTAATTTATATGGTGGGATTATGAGTACTGAATTTACAGCAACTGCAAAATATGAAAAAGTCTAATACTAACCTGTGTTCTGGAAAGCCACTGCATTATTTTTAATTGGACCTGCTAAAATTAATTTAAATTGTAACAGAGAAAACTGGAATAAAATGTTTCCTATCAGGTTGTGATTTATGAAATATTTTTATTCTTATAATTAATTTTTTTACAGCGAAAGAAGTTGATAGTCGACCAAAATTATCTAATGGTTATAAACAACATACACACTTAAGACTCCCATATTTGAGTACCAAGTAATCTATCTGTGTGTCAAACCATTCTGTTTGTATTGTATATAGTCAAGTCGTGGGTCATGTTAATGTAATGTATACATTCTTGGATCATGTGTGTAAGTATGTATATGTTGCACTGCGAGACTAGATGATGATAATGTAATTAAAGTGGAAAAAACCCATCAAAGAGAGATATATAAAAATAATTGCAATCGGCTAACTCACCTTTGTGAAATGACACATGAAAACTGGCATACTAGAATTTATATACTGAACAAAAGAAAAATAGGCACGATATTACGTAATGAAACAAACAGGGAGGTTTGAGATAGTTTCATTAATAAAATTTATCTAGGCGGAAATAACAGAAACATTATAAATTCAGAAAAATTAAAATCACAGAAAATTTAGATGTAATTAAAATAAAGTGATTACTTAAAATTATATTGGCAACACTTCCTCAAAATTAGCTTCAAACTGAATTACATTATACCAATTGGAAAAAAAAGTAGAACCATGTAATAGTTTACCTATTTAGCTCAGTTCATCAATGGGTAAAATATTAAAGCCAGCAACAAACCAAAGCAGTTATTTAAAAGAGGAGTTCAAGTTTCTCTGCTTTCTATGAACTAATAGCCCCGGACTTTTCTGACATAATTCTGGATGTTGACGTTGAAAGTATTCGACAAATATTCTCTTGGAACCATTGAAAATAAAATTTACTCTATCCNGAAATCACAGAAAATTTAGATGTAATTAAAATAAAGTGATTACTTAAAATTATATTGGCAACACTTCCTCAAAATTTGCTTAAAACTGAATTACATTATACCAAGTGAAAAAAAAGTAGAACCATGTAATAGTTTACCTATTTAGCTCAGTTCATCAATGGGTAAAATATTAAAGCCAGCAACAAACCAAAGCAGTTATTTAAAAGAGGAGTTCAAGTTTCTCTGCTTTCTAGAACTAATAGCCCCGGACTTTTCTGACACAATTCTGGATGTTGACGTTGAAAGTATTCGACAAATATTCTCTTGGAACCATTGAAAATAAAATTTACTCTATCCNCAATTCTGGATGTTGACGTTGAAAGTATTCGACAAATATTCTCTTGGAACCATTGAAAATAAAATTTACTCTATCCCAGGCTCTTGGGCGTTGCATGGCTTCTAAAGTCAATGTCACCAATTACTTTGGTATGGGAACTGACATATAATAAACCATAAAAATAATGCATTTGTCGTATGTTCAGACCCTCTTCTTTATCTAATCTTTCGTACAAGTCTTCTGCCACATCGTGTGGCCTGAATTCTATCCCAAACGCTGCGTTTACTTAAAAATTTAGTAAATTCCATACCAGGGAAAACTGCTGCTCCCTGTTCCTTAGGCAGAAAATCAAGATGGCTATTCCTCTTAAATACCTAAAAGTTCTCATTGACGGATTATCAAATATGCAGTGTAGACAAAAGGCCCCGAACAGTCTAGAGCCCCCACGATAAAGGATTTAACTTTCATTCATTAACTGATAACAAAGTTAATCTTTCCTACGTATTAAATAGTTTCCTATACACACAAAAATTAACCAGCCAAAGAACGTATAATGCATTCTTTGTATTTTCTATAGAGAAAATACTGAATCAGTGTAATGCACCAACACAACTAGGGTACGTAAACCATAAAGATCAAGTTAAAGTTGCAATTGTCCCTTTTTGTGGGGTATAAATGATAAATTCGACNTAGGGTACGTAAACCATAAAGATCAAGTTAAAGTTGCAATTGTCCCTTTTTGTGGGGTATAAATGATAAATTCGACTACAAAATGGTGAGAATATGTTCCGAACATTTTACCAACGATGACTAGGTACGAAAGAGACTTGCAGTCTGAAGCAGAGACAAGAAGAAAACTGCTGAAACCTAAAACATTCTCTAAAATTAATTGCCAAATAGCCAGGAAGCTGTCGATTCTGCGAGAAGCGAAAGATTGCAGTGCAAAACCATCGAAAACTTGTTCAAATTCAAGTTACTTCGATCTAGTGTCTATGTAAGTGTCGCAAGGAACGTGTGGAACCTCTCAAAAAGAAAGCACCGCTGCAAATGCTGAGGTAGCCATTCCACCTTTTTTCACACAAGATGTACATTTTATTTCAAATCGCCGTTACTTACCTGGAAGTTGGCTCATAAACAATGCAAAATATCAGTAGACAAGAATTGAATAATATTTTATGAATAATTTTCACCCCAAAGAATTTTAAATAAAATGAAATTGTAAGTTTGGTGGGAAGACAGGGATATAGCCGCTATCGTGTTAAAAATACGCGTATTTAAAGGGAAAAGTCGTTATTCTTCTTATTAACTGTCCGAAAACGGACGGGAAACGTGAAATGCTCTCCAGGTGCCTTCAGATAAGGTTTTTGACTGCATTGCATGCGATATCACAATAAATGACACATTCCGAGCAGCACACAGTACTTTTATGCTATTAATCTTCAACAGTGCAATATTGCTTGACGAGAGCTCAATTTTGTTGCGAGAGAATATTATTTGCAGGTTTAAGTCTCGTGCGTACCGTCTCAGTGCTCAATTCGCATACCGACACACTGGACAAGTTGGAAAGGTGAGGGGGAAAGTTTGAAGATGGTAAAGCAATCTACGAGGTGTGTTCAAAAAATAAGGTGACTTTGCAAATTTCGAGGGCTACGTACATTCGACTATGGATTGTTATGTTGGTACACATTTCCCCAACATATGTTGACATTATCAGCCATTGGCGATTTTTTGCTATCGCAAACAATGGATCAAAGAATCTGTATTAACAACACCGTAATCACGCCTCAGCCACCGTATTCACCGGACGTGGCCCCCTGCGACTTGTTCCTGTTCCCAAAACTGAAGAGACCCATGAGAGGACGGAGGTTTGCCACGATTGAGGAGATAAAGACCTGGGAGACTTCAATGCCATACCAAAATGCGCACATCATAAGTGCTTTGACGATTGGCAAAAAGCGCTGGCACAAGTGTATTATATCTGAGGGGGATTACTTTGAAGGGGACAAAATAGATATTGATAGTCACAAAATAACAAGTCACCTTATTTTTTGAACACACCTCGTACACACGTACGAGTCTGGCACGTGAACCACTCTCTGAAAGTTTTCACCACACGCGAGACCAACATTCGCCGAGCTATGCTCGCTCATTGCAGTTGCGAACATGAGCTTGTCGATGCAAGTAGCGGCTGCAGCCATCCTACTAGACGAATGTGGCATGTTCGCGAGGAGAAAGAGGAAACTAGGAAAATGTGGGTGAAGAGGTGGCTACTTGAATGACCTTGTTCCACACGTTTAAACCTGCGGAACGTTATAAGAAAGGATAGTCCTGACTACTACAAATACTACTTCGTAATGACTGATGACGATTTAAATGTTTTTCTCGCAAATTAACACTTTATTGTGAAACAAGATTTTGTGATTTGAAATGGTACCATCCATGAAGCGCACACCTCGCTGCGACTGTGTTTCCTCGCCACACGACGGATGTTTGAGGATCTCAAGTTTGACACACTCATTTCACCTCAAGCCTTGGGCATAATTATTCCGGAGACATGCAAGGCTATATACAAGACCCTCAAAGGAGAATATTTTAGAGGTAAGAAAAATCAGAATAATAGTAATATATGTATTTATTCACATGTATTCTTCAACATATTACCGACATTTTACATTAGTACAGTATGTAGTTGTGGACATCCCTATTGACTGTGGTTGGTTTCATGGTGAAATAACGTTCGTAAGCTAGGGAAGTGATAATTGGAATTACCTGCTACTGGAGACTGTGAGTGTGTGTAGCTGATAGATGCTGTAGATNTTGTTCCACACGTTTAAACCTGCGGAACGTTATAAGAAAGGATAGTCCTGACTACTACAAATACTACTTCGTAATGTCTGATGACGATTTAAATGTTTTTCTCGCAAATTAACACTTATTGTGAAACAAGATTTTGTGATTTGAAATGGTACCACCCATGAAGCGCACACCTCGCTGCGACTGTGTTTCCTCGCCACACGACGGATGTTTGAGGATCTCAAGTTTGACACACTCATTTCACCTCAAGCCTTGGGCATAATTATTCCGGAGACATGCAAGGCTATATACAAGACCCTCAAAGGAGAATATTTTAGAGGTAAGAAAAATAGTAATATATGTATTTATTCACATGTATTCTTCAACATATTACCGACATTTTACATTAGTACAGTATGTAGTTGTGGACATCCCTATTGACTGTGGTTGGTTTCATGGTGAAATAACGTTCGCAAGCTAGGGAAGTGATAATTGGAATTACCTGCTACTGGAGACTGTGAGTGTGTGTAGCTGATAGATGCTGTAGATNCAAGCTAGGGAAGTGATAATTGGAATTACCTGCTACTGGAGACTGTGAGTGTGTGTAGCTGATAGATGCTGTAGATAGGGAAGTTGACATGCATCCACCAGTTGAGTACCCATAATCATAAATGGAAGTGTATGGCGCAAGCTGATTAATTATACATTTTAAACAGAACATCATGAATCAAAATATCAGCAATGTCCCTTTGAGCGGTAGGCATTCACAGCAGTTTTGCAACGTACGTTTTACCTAGTGGGTTGTCAAGGTTTTTTTTTTTTTTTGTTTTTCTTAATTGCGGCTCTACGACGGTTCCAGACATTTCTTCGCTTTCATCTGACACCTCTCCCTGCAGTGCTGCATGCTGAAACATAAGAAAAGCGCATCTAGAGTGCATTTGAACGGGCGGAATCGCAAAATACACTTATCCAGTTGTCTTTAAAAGTATGTTACGAAGACAGACCATCCAACTACGAACTGTTCTGGAATTAGCATAGTAAAAGTCATTGAATACTAAGAGATGAAAATCTTATGTCAAATAATTTTGTACGAGCGTACCTATGTTGTGTTACTGTGACATCCTCTTACTAACACTATCTTGTTTTTGTTTCAACTTACCACCTCTTCATAAGAATGGCAAAGGATTGCTAGAGTGTTTGAGTCAATGTGGAACTTCCCTAAATGTGGTAGTTGTTTGGACGGTAAGCATATAACTATTGTGAAATCTTCAGAGAAAGGGTGATCTACTTTAACTACAATGGATACCATAGTGTTGTTTCATTTGGAATCATGGATACAAACCTGGAGTCTATTATGGCAGATACAGGATGCATCGGCAGGGTTTCAGATGGCAGCGTAATAGAATACAATGTTTTTACAGAAAGTGAAAGGACTGAGGCCTTTATCTTGCAACGAATGATGACACAGTGGGGAACATTAATTTTGAGTTCATTGCAGATAAAGCTTTTGCACCACGCAAATTTTTTTTGAAACCCTGCACTCGTACAGATCTTATGTACGAAAAAAAATTATAAACATACATTATGCTGTGCGAGGCGCTATGTAGAAAATGCAGTTGGAGTACTTGCAGCGCATTTCTGTATTTTTCATACAACAATTAACTTGGCGACACCAAAAGTAGACGGCATTGTGATGGCCTGTGTGGAAACACGTGCTGAGGAAGAAGGCTGGAGACAAGAGCAACTTCAAGTATNACACCAAAAGTAGACGGCATTGTGATGGCCTGTGTGGAAACACGTGCTGAGGAAGAAGGCTGGAGACAAGAGCAACTTCAAGTATGTTTTTATTTTGTTCTTATGTGAGTCAGGTAAATCCTACAACTGAAGAATCTGCCAGTAGAGACTCTGGCAGATGGGTNATGTTTTTATTTTGTTCTTATGTGAGTCAGGTAAAGCCTACAACTGAAAAATCTGCCAGTAGAGACTCTGGCAGATGTGCCAGGAAAGGTTCAATTCCACGATAGGATCGTGAGCGACCGGGTTTTGTGCTAAATTGTAAGTTTGTGGCACAATGCACTGTCAATTCCTTATAGTAATAGGCTAATAAACATCATGGGCAAAGAGAATGAATTCCTAGGTTTCTGAAATTCTTATGGTAATAACTTACCATTTTTTGATGATCGTTTCTAATTTATATGCATTATTGGTCGATGTTTGTACCAGAATGGTTACCAACTTCATAACATTACACCTAAAATATGGGTGTACCTTTACAAGGAAAATCTTTGGAAACTCAGTTGCCAAGGATATCCTTCTCAGTTGCCAAGGTTATCCTTTGCAGGACTACAAAGAAATTCCTTCTAAAATATATAAACCAAACATTTATAATATTACAAACTATAGGCTTGTATATCAATTTACATTTTATACAAATGGGAAAAAATCACATTTTTTTGTCTAGGAAGAAAATGTTATACATAAAGAATAAAGAAAAGGGGGGAACAGATATCCCACTTACATTCACGCAATGAAAACAAAACCCTGGCGGCATCAGGGTTCGAACATGGAACCCAAAACTGTTTCGTCAGTTATCAATTATTTCACACTTATCATTTACATAACAAACATTTATAATAAATTTGACTTCTTGTGTTACAAAAACGGCGCTTGTAAAGTTACAACTAATACATTTTACAAGGATTATCATTGTATTTTTTACAAAGGTCTGTACTTGCACAAAGAATCTCGCTAAATTTTATAATAAATTTTTTCAGTGTACGGTATATATCAAAGCTGTTGATTGTAGTCCGCCAATGCCAACATCTTCAGATTCGACATCCAAATCACTTATCTCTCTGGGATTTTCTTGATCTGCTGTGAAAAGACGGATATCGTAGTGCCATAATGCAGACTTGTACACTTCATCCCTCGAAGCACTACTACTTTTCGTTTCCCGAAAGCGGCACAGTTCTTTCCTAAAGAGAACAGGATATTGTGATTTTTTTTTTTTTTTTTTTTNTTTTTTTTTTTTTTTTTTTTTTTTTTACTAAATGCAAGACTGCATCAGCGATTTTCTCCCGTGTGTATTGCACGAATAGATCCCAGGCCTCATCATGCTTTCCCCTATTCGCATTGTCGGCACTATGAACCTTCCACGAAACGGTTAATTCCCGGTAGTCTTCCAAAAACTTAAGTCAGAAATTCAGGACTCGTTAACGTGACTCACCACGTGAACCCGGCGAGGCAGATAGCCAGTCGTCTTCCCGGCAATATCCTGTTAGTTCTCTTGTAAACTTTGCCCCTGCACCACGTATTTGCAAAATGTAATTCGGTTTTTTGGCGTTCCTGGACTACAACCATGGGCATTTTTTTTAGCAGAAAAATACGCACTGCTTTGCTATCGAAGCCTTTTTTTAACATTAATGTATAGCCTGTTTCTTGGAAAAATCTGAAACCTTAATAATGAAACATAAAATTACTGAAAAACAAATTTATACTTGCCTCGATACAGAGCTTGAGAGTATCATTTCTGCCATTTAGGTCTTTTGTTTCAAGTTGATATCTTCAAAATTGGCTTCGAAGAACAGAATTTCTTTACCATGTATTTCCCTATACCCAAATCTCGCTGATTTCAAATCAGTAACAGCCTTCAAGGCACTTGAACTACGTTGCAGTGTGTTTGAAATGCGCGTTTTCCAAGAAACTAATGAACTTGCCTCTAATGTGTTTATCTACGAAAAGAACGCACCGTTCAGACTAGAGCTGTTGAGTGCTTTCAAAACGTCACGCAATTTGGACACGCCATTTCAGAGTATGTTCTAAAAAGGCTAAAATCGGCATTTTTACAAGCGCCGTATCTCAAAACTACCAAAGGACCCTTCATTGAACAGACTTTGACCAATAAAATTGTCACCGCTGTAAGTTCCTTAGGTACACGCAGCACAGTGGAAAACTGCGCGCCAGTTGAGCCTTG
>NQII01000331.1:327841-412100 GCA_002778355.1 Clitarchus hookeri | reverse complement strand
ATTGTTTTTTCTCTCCCCTCCTCCCATTGCTGCTGCCAACACCCAAGTACAGTTGGTCAGTCATGGCACTGTGCACGACTAAGAGGAAGGTCAGATGTGGGGAGTTTTAGGATGGGATAATACTTAGAAACTGTGTCTAGATCGTGTTGTGTGCCGTCCTAAATATTGATCTTCGTTCTATTGGTGCAGGTATTATGTACTGACAATGGAAAGTAGCGAATTCAAAAAGCTAAAGTTTTACATTCAAGAAAAAGGATGCGATAGGGCTGTCGTAGTTTATATTATAAATTGAGACAGTTGCAAAGTACACAGATGTAAGCTTAAGCATTCATTTAGAATAATATCAGGAAAAATGATTAATCTAAATTTGCCATTTATTTTCTTCACTGCATTTTAGTACGTATATTATATATTTGTAGATATACGCATATGCGCAGGGGAAAATTATAGCAGCTACAGTATGTTGTGTTGTAAAAATTACCCTTTCAGATATGTATTTTTGTGATGACTGGTAAACTGCTAGATATTGAAAATGAAGTCTTTATTTAGTAATCGTTAATTTTTCGTCTAGTTTTGGCGAAGCAAATCTGAGATGAACTCTTATAGGTTGTGTAATTTGATACCGTAGGTTTTTGCATGGTAATTTTCTATAACTTTGTTTGGAAACCATATGTGTGCGCCATCAAACCCCCTCTTATGACACATTCGCCTCCTCCAACTTCCAAGTACAGGGTGGCTAGCATCCGCGAAAACAGGGAAAATCTGGAAAAGTCAGTGAATTTTACATTTTTAGAAAAGTCAGGGAAATTTGTTAGAAGTCAGGGAATTTAGATAAAATTGATTGAATTGTGTTTAATAAGAAAATAAATATTAGCTTCAAGCACTTCTTCTACATGTCATCGTATGAATTTTACTGTTACTTAGTTTATTCCATCTTCATAGGAAGATAAATGATCCTGGGGACCATTTTGTTATATCTTTAATTGTAACTATGCTAAACCTACACATTTTCTTTGCTGATTTTGTTATTTTCTAAACTTATTTTAACACTTTGTGGTTCTCATTAAAGTGATATATTGTATTGTCTCTTGTCTTTGTACTGTGACGTTTTTCAGGTTCTGAGAATGCTAGTATTTAACCTGTGTGTCACCTTTATCTCATAGCCATCATTGTACCTATGAATTTTCTTTTGTTTTATTAAATGTTTTTTTTATTAGGAAAGCATTTATAAATGAAGGCCATGTTATTGTTAATTGTTGCCCATAAACATTTGTAATTTATTTTAGGAAAAACGTAAAAATGTTTGTAATATTTGTTGCGTAAGTTGGCCCCAGGGTAATGTAACAGGATACCTGGAAAAGTCATGGAAATGTAAGGGAATTTGGTATAAGGATACTGCTAGCCACCCTAAAGTAGTTGGCACGCCAGTTTCCATGTTGCGTGCTGCCAGACTCCCAGTTCAGTACCTTGCGCAGAGGCGATAAGGCATTCGATTTGCGTGCTATTTGTGCCTTTGGCGCAACATTGCTTCCGTGCCTCTTTGACATGCAAAACGGGCGGGGCTCCGGAAATTGAAAACATAATAAAATTACAAAACCATCTCCGCAACCGTCGTGGTGAATAGATAAAACGATGTTTGAAGCTCGCTATGTTATTCCACATGCAGAATTCACCGTAGAAATAATTTAAAGGGAAAATTAAACAATGTTACAAACTCTTAAACAACATGGTTTTAACGGCTATTTCCAATTCTATAATGGCAAATACTGGCGATGTCAACCAAGATAAGTCCNACAACCTCCCCCGGATGGTTCACTCCTCCAACTCCACAAACTTTCGTATTCTTCGAGGGCTCCAGATACTCGGAGCTGTCTAGTCTCGTCCGAGGCAGAGAGGCGCGGGAGCGATAAGGGCTATACTGCCGCGTGCATCAGGCGCGCCATCACCGCTACACGCATATCTCCAAACTGGCATGCAAGTGTCGTCGTGCTGCGTCAATGATAAACAGTCTATAGCCAAGTTCAATAAAGGCTCGTATCGTAGTTTTGCTCGTGCGAAAGTGATAACTTATGTTTTTATTATGCACTAGGGAACCCGCCCGGCTTCGCCCGGTAACAATTTAGTTTTTACAGCGATACTTTTTTGAAAGACAAAAATGGTTACTGTGGGTCACCCTTAAAAGATAAACATATTCTATAGCGGACTTTTCTGTAGACCTTTTTGAGAGTTACAATTATGTAGTACATTAATTTGATGTATATCTTATGGTTTAGTCTGCGCAAGCCTTGCAAGCGCCCAAAAAGCTGTTTTTTTCCGACTTGATTACAAACGGTTTGACATTTCTCTACTATACTTACATTAAATATAAATGCATTATACACCAAAACCTTCCTCAAGAAATTCTCTAAATGATTATGAAAACTGCATCAAACTCTATCAAGTAGTTTAGAAATACTAAGCGAATACACAGACAGACGCGGATAAGCAACTTTATTTTATACTATTTAGAGATTAATGAAAACGCAGGTTTTAACGATGTTGAAGGGCTTCAAAATATTTAAAGCATACGTGATATCTTGAAATGTATCATTCCGTCCTCGTCTAGGTTATAATTATCTTCCGTTGGCAAACATGGGAGCGTGCTTTATAGTTTAGACTATAAAGGAAACATTCGAACATACTGTCAAGTGTTATTTAGGCGGCAGTCTTATCAGACGTTCTTAATCTTCGTTTTACTGTGGTTTACATTAAATTTCTTTCTTGGCGCTTCTTGTCGCCTCTCGTCTTTTCGTGTTCTTTCCGCTGATAAACATTTTAAGAAACGCGGCGTAATGAAATTCTTGTCAGCAGTGTTGCTCAACTCAGTCACGAGCTAAATGGATATCAAAATACATATAGCCATGATTAGCTAAACAAGGATACTGACAAAGCATAAATATAAGCTATCCAACACTGCAAAGTCTGTGACTTAATACATTTTTTTTGTTTTTAAAATTAACTCTTCCAAAAAATTTGTATTAAATCAAATAGGTTTGCGTTACGGTTGCATTTAGTATTATCATTACTGGCTGGAGTCACCCTTTAACACCTCATTTAATAATACCCAATCCCTCCGATGTACTTGTGCATACTTTACACTCGGAGATATAGTTAATTATTGGAAATTTATTTAAGAACCATTAAAAAAATTACTGTATTTTGTGCACTTTTCAGCGTCACTTGCGCATATTGTGGACAAACCGCATATAGCTCAAGCCGTGTTAAAATGACACTTCAACTTTACCAAGGAGGTCGCGTGACCCGAATTAGTCAACTAAAATGACGTATTTGTTATTTTAGAACTTATTTTTTAGTATGTAACGAAACTTACTAAAGTAGTAAATTAAGAATTCGCAACTTTCGCTATAGATTGTGTCCGAATTGAACTATACTAAATATTAATATTCTTAAGGGTCAATTTAAACACAGCCTTAAAGGTACCACTGTCATGTAAACACCGGTGTTCCCTTATAAACACGTTCTGGATCGTGAATTTTCTGGTGTTCCCTTGTAAACACGTTCTGGGTCGTGGATTTTTGCAGACTAACTCGTTTCCTCCTTGCTGTAAGAGTGCAAATGAACACAATTAATCAGCTGCCGCATGTAAATCTTCGCAAGAGCAAAACCGCACACCAAGAATAGTACTACGTTTAAAGATAGAAAAAGCTCAAAATTGCAAACTTAATAATTTAAAACCAAATCGGTAAAATGAATATTATTTAGCAAGTGCTGTTTGAATAAAGATAGTTAGCAATACAATAGCTAAAGTGGCAACACCAGTATACATAGGCTCTGTGGTTGCGTCGTAATAAAAGGGATCGGTAGGAAAACAACTGCTGTTCGACACACAAGTGAATAGTGAAATTCCTGAAAATATGTGGAACACAAGCCTCTTTCCTTTCCTCCAATCCCGTCTTTCTTTCTTATCGGACCAGCCGCTTCACGGCCGTCCAGACAGGATGAAATGTGTAAAAGCAGGTCGCATGCAAAATTAAAACTTTCGCGACTACCCTTCCCGTTAGATTGTGACAGTGGCATAAACAGTGAAACCACACACTACGACAGATTACTAGAGGAATCAATGAAACTTTGTAAGCTAATAGAAAATGTGAGAATTCTTCTTCATTTGTACTGTTTGTAGGGGGTTGGAGCCAAGGAGGTTGTATACTGTGTATAACCGCCTTGGTTGGATTAGGTGTATGTTGAAGCAGAATATCCTGTTAAATTCTCCAGTTTCTCGTACATGGCTTTCGACCTGGTATCTGAACGCCTGTATAGTAAAGTTCAAATGAGGAATAATCTTCGCGCAGCTTTGTGGGAGGAAACATAAGGGAGGGCCCTCCCGAACGCTTGCCGCTGGAGGGAGGGAAACCACGTGACCCTGCTGACGCTACACACACCAAACTGCTGCGCGACTTGTTTTTTTCGATAGGTAATGTGCACACGTGGAGCAACTCTCGGCCACTGTTACTGATAAAACTGAACAACCCCACCCCTTCGTGCCACGTCAGTGGACTCACCCGATGCGTTTTAGGATAACTTCATATTATTTTCTTATTTGGATTTCTCTCTAGTGCTCTTGGCTAAGGTCCTTAAGTCTTGTATCAGCGTTGAGACTACACTCTAGCAAAAAATTCTGGTTAACTTCCTAAACTGTAACGGAAGTTTTTAACCTATACATTGTATGGAAATAACACTACATGTCAGGCTGAAAATAAGGAAATGTTTAGCTTTGCTACTATACAAAGTTGGGAACTTCCCTATGCCTTTAACTCTTTCCTGAACAACTGTAGGAACGTTATCATGCATGTATCGGAAAATAATTTACCGTGCACGCTTTGTCACTTTACGTGTACACTAAAATGGTAAATAAACAAATAATTTCTTAGTTTAGTTTTGAGAATGTATTTTGTTAAATACACACATTGAGAATTGAGATTAGTTTTGAGACACTTGAAGAAGTAATTCTCAGCTGACAAGTAATTCTCAAGATGTCGTGTCTTGAGACCAATTTCTACGATTCAGTAGTCTGCCTTTAAGACTTCCATAGTCATGAAACTTGACGCTACTCGCCTCCTTGTGATATGCTGTACAGAGAGGGTCATAGGATCTGAGTTATTTACCAGGCACAGACTATAAGGTGCCTTGGAGATTTAATAGGGTGAATAATAATGCAGCCACTCGGTGTTTGAAATGTACTATGTTATATTTGACCGGAAATTCATACATACTTTCTCGGACACACACACCTACTGTCCCAGGAATTCACTTACTTTCCCGGTAATTCACTTACTTTCTCGGTAATTCACATATAGTACTGACCCTGCGAGATGGTACCTTGCATGTTGGGAGTGCCTTAAGGGCGGTGTCATGGGGATGGACACTAGGCGTCGGAACATGTCTCCTGAGCGATGGACGCTTGTACTTAACTGTATTTGTTGTTCGGTGGTGTTCCGATGGTGGGTGAGGTCTGGTGATTTGGGCTGCCTTTCCAGGCCCTCACTGGTTCTCATTGGTGTGTTGCACTCAGCTGGCTTCCTCCTTTGGCTTCGACTGACTGTCTCCCTCGTACTGGCGAGAGACCTCTTGGCGGGCCCCCACCCTGGCCTCCGCCTTCTCGGCGCAGGGTTGCACTGGACTACTCCCACTCGACTGACTCACTGACTGACTCGCGTCCCGGCGTGGTAATACTACTCATCCGACGTAACTCTGGTAACTGTCTAACTGATTCTGCCGGGGCCTGAACCCCGGCGTCGGCTGACTGAATCACTCTCTCTCTTTCTCGGCGCGCGATTGACACTCACTGACTTGTCCGGCTGAACGCACTGATGTAACTGACTCGGCCGGGGTCTGATTCCCCGGCCTCGGCTGACTGACTCACTTCCTCTCTCGGTGCGCAGTTGTAACGGACTGCTGACTGATATGACGTAACTGATCCTCTTGGCGTGACGATGGTAACTCACTCTCCCGGCGCGGAGATATGACTGACCCGACTTGTGTGATGCAACTGACCCCCTCCATGTCCCGCAAATTTTTTTTAAACTCTCTGGAATCCCCCTTAGAACCTTACATGTGGCTTCGCTCGCTGGGGGAAGGGGGGTGGAAGTTGCCAAACAAAGACCCATTTCCTCCACGTGCCAGAACTCTTGTTGTTGGAGGGGGAAAGGGGGTGCCGCTGCGACCCTTAGCTTACATCGACATTTTCGCGGCGCTTGTCAAAGTTCTCCTGCATTTTGCTAGGGGAGGGTGGGGACTCGTGGCACTACTGCCATTCTCTGTCAGCCTTTTTCTGGTGTAACTAGCATTGTATCGGTGAAACTCAGCTTACCTCGGTATTTCTTCGGCGATATGTTAGCTCTGCCCTCCTTGGCACATGTCAGAATTATCTCACGGGCGAAAAGTGCTACCCTACCCTGGCTTGACCTCGCCACGCGTTAATCGGTTCTACGTCCTCTCGTTGACCTAATCTGGCCTCCACGTGTCCCGCGGCGCATGCCAACTTGTTGGTGCTCGCGGGGGTAAGATGGCGGGAGGGTGATTGTGGCAGCGATGTTCTACTTACTATATGCATCACGCATCAAACTTTTATCGAGAGCCACGAAAAACATCGTCTGATGTAATTTATGTCCACTGACAGGTGACTTGAGACTTTAATGTGTGCACTGTTTTATATTTGACACATTCGGTTACAGTTCCATACGAAAATTGATTTGCCTTGTAATATCAGTGATAATCATTTCACCTTTTTATGATCGTAATGATAATATCGATAATTATAGCAAAATATCCATTTTTGACTTAAATAAAATCGCATTTGCGGTACATCATTTCAGAAATCACTCTGCATAGCTGTAATTAATTTGTTTATTTCCTGTTTTTGTTGGAAGAATACTTCACGACAATGCTGATTCGGCAATTATTTACTATAACATATTCCCTAAGTAAACTACAGTAAGTATATCACAATATTTTACATTTCCAATATATATTTTTAGTTAACTCTACCTAGAGCAATTTTCAAACTATGTTTATTGAATTACATTGCTATTTACATATTTCATTTCACAAACATAATTTTAATCTGAAGACATGTGTTTATGGCTAACAGCAGACCCTTAATCAACCTCGCATCAATCTTAATTGCCTTGGCGTTTTCCAAGTCGAATTGTTAATATTTCTTCAACACTGTGCAATTTTTATTTGTAATTTTTATTTCTAAATGCGTTTTTCAGCGCAATGAAATATATAAATATGTAACTTAATGAAAACAGGTGAGCATAGTGCCAGACAATGGCGCACCGACAGAAATAAAATCCTAAATTTATGCTTCGAAGAGCCCTTTGCGAGGATCTCACGATATAATATAGCTTGAAGACAACCTTGAAATGGCCAGTTAAGTAATTCTCGAGAACTGACCATTAATTCGCGCTGATCTCAAGACGAGAAATGAGTAACGAGTTAGTATATACAGCCGATGGTGATGGTCTTCACTCGAGATGGGCCAAACCAGTATTTCTCAGGATGTGTTCCAATTGATAATTTTAGATTATTTAATGGTCACCTGACCCTGTTTACTGTAGTCCTACAAGACACCAGAGGGGGCGTCTTGTAAGGGATGTAGGTCACAATAAAAAAATAAAATTGGATTTTTACTTTATTTACATAAATATTTTTTTAAAACATTTAACTATCTCCACTATTACTGTTGTTATCCGCAGTGAGCGCAATATTCAATGTATGTCTCGATTCTAATTGACTCGGTCCGTACAGAAAGGGCCCCAGTCACCACTTGACATAAATTGAGTTATCACAAGATATATGCTTCTGGAGGATAAACCCACGTTTTTACGGTGTGTCCATGCTCTGAAAGTGGTCGAACGACACACCATTCTCGCAGTTCCATAGAGAAAGGGACACAGCCCGTGACTGAGGCACTTTCTGTTTATAACATTGGCAGCATTGCGTCAGTCAACTTGCGAAATACGTTTCGTTTTTGTTCCCGCCGAAGTTCAGGTGATTATTAATACTGTTTGTCGTTCGTTAGTGAAAAGTTATTATATTACTTCACAATAGATGACGATGGTGTCGGGTGCAAGANGTAGTCCTGGCAAAGGAAACAGCCCCCCTCCCCCCTGGGCAGGTAAATTAATTGCTATTCGAATTAGAATTACCTAGTCACACGTTTCCATTCCATGTATGTGCATTCACAGCCCTACACTCAAAGCAGCAAAAATAGACAATAATGCCATTAACTAGCTTTTGTTTTGTGCCTCGGGCAATTTGACGCGTGTCCGTGATTTTCATAATAAACAAACTGGTTTTGTTTATCTCTGTTCTTATAGCTGCAAGAGGATAAACAGTTGCTTTGCTATTGCAGAGATCATCAGCAAGCACATCATTTCACGCTTTCATGACCTAGCGACTAAAGCTGAGCAAGGTTTATACGTGCAGTACCTCATAGACGCCTACGATGTAAAATGCCATCGACCAAGGAAAGGAGATTAAGCTAGGAGGAATGCAAAGTCCTTCAGGTACTTTGCTATAATAGGTGATTCCAGAACTGAGGTATGTTTCAAAGTATTTCTTGAACTCTATGCTGTAACTACTAGGCACAGTAAAAGAATCAGAAATTTGATGTTACATAGAAAAAGCCCAAAGAACATGCATGGAAAAATGCAAGTGGGAATGTCCTTCCAGGTCCAATTGTAAGACTAATCAGAGAGAATATACAAAATTTTCCGACTAAGGAAAGTGACCATGCAGGAAAAGCATTGACATATTTGGATACAAGACTGAATGTCAAAAGTATGTACCACATGTTTACAGAGAAGCACCCTAAAGTGAAAGGAAATTAACCAGTTCTATCATTAAGTTTTCACAGAAAACTTTCACCTGTCGTTCGGAAGGCCACAAGTTGACTTTTCAGTTTGTGAGGAGTTAAAAGTAAAGACGCATAGTCCTCGCCTGAATTATGCTGCGAAGAGATGTGCAGCTGCTAAACTTTTGGCACACAGACGAAGTTTTAAAATATTGTATTCTAAACTACAGAAAAAAACCCAACGCCCAGATAAACCAAACATTGTAGCCAAATTGTTTGACTTTATGCAAAATGTGCACAAACCTCAAATCCCAGTTCATGTAAGGTATACCTTTACCATGAAGAGCAGTGCAATAAAGGACCATATGAGGTCTGTTATTTCCTTTTTGGCTACATTACTAATAACATTCCTTTAGAAGTTGACGAATTATATGTATTCTCTTGTGGTGGCAAGAATAAAAATCATGATTTGGTTAGAATGTTCCTTACCCTGACTGGCACTGGTCGCTTTCAGAAGGTAGAGCACTAATTCCTTGTCCAGAGGTCATTCTTTTTTCACATACGACAAGGACTTCGGTCTCATCAAGCACTCAAAGAAGCATGACCGAATATACAGCATACATCAGATATCTGAGATTATTGTAACCAGCTGCAAACATAAGTCTCTCATCAAAGAAGTGAACACATCAGAGATCTTAGATGTTAAAACATCTTGGCAAACTTTCTACTCGAGGACTTGCTTATCAGAAGAAACTGCCAATAGTACTGTTCCCACAGACCACCAATCTGACATTAGCACAGCCGTTCATTTTACCTAAGACACCAAATTGCCTGACTGCATTGTAGCTACACCTTTTATTGACCGTTTGGTCCAACATATGTTATAGTTGTCTCAGCCAGGAAATTTCGTGCCTGTTATATCCACAATCTTTGCATACCCGACAGGACGTGTCCCAGTGAAATAAGTTCTCTTGAATGATTTAAGGAAACTGCTACGTTAACCTGAAGAGTATAAAAAATTTACAAAGAGATTTCTGAATTGCCAGTTGTGAAAATGGAGGTCAACAGTAGGCACTTGCAAAAAGAGTGCAATTTATATCATTAAATATTTATTAATTATTCTGTGTTATAAGTAACTCATCTGCTTTTCATGTGGTTTAAATGACAATTTGTGTTTATTTAAAACATAATACATTTGAAATATTTCGGGAATTCGTATTTTTATGAAAAAAGGTGCTGTAATGTAATCGGTGTACTATGTTCCCAGCAACTTGTGGCAACGTATGGTCCTTTACTTTCACATTGTATTGGTTTATTGCTACATACTTCTCCCTTTTGTTACTTCTGTAGTGTATATTTGTTCAATAATTGTATAAACAAACACAATGTATCTAGTATATGTTGCGAATACCTCTTATTGCCAATTAGGTGCTGGTATGTAATCAATATTGTGTGTGTCCAGTAACTTGTAGCAATACATGGTCCTTTATTTTCATTTTGTATTGGTTTATTACTACATATGAACGTATTTTGTTTCTTCTGTAGTGTATACCTGTTAAATTATTTATAAACAAACATAATCCATCTCGAATATGTCGGAAATGCCTCTTATTGACAGTTAGGTGCTGTTTTGTAATTAGTGTTCTGTTTTAAGTAACTTCTAGCAACACACTGTCCTTTAATTTTATTTGTATTTGTTTATTTTTATGTATGACACACACATGTTATTTTTACATTGTGATTTGGTTGATTTGTTGTATAAACAAGAGGAAGTAATAAGCCAATTCTTCCAACAGAATGTCATAGCGTTCAGAAAGGGCCTCAGTCCAACAGCTTTATTTACAATTAAAAAATGGCGGAACATAATGAGATCACATTTAGTTCGAAGAACCGCTGTGAATGTTGTGCATAAGGATGTGTGTCGGTTTTCTGTCCTTGATTAAAAATCACAGACAGATATACAGTTTTTTTCTTTCATTTTTCTCAAAATGGGGTACTTGGACTGAGGCCCATATAGTAGGGGCCGATTCAATTAAGGGTCTTATCAATATTTGTCACAGTCACTTAATTCACACTCATTATTGACCAACACATATTCAATGAGTCTATTGCCATCATTCCAAATGTCTTACACTCACACATCCAGTTAAATAGTCCCGCTCGTCAGTCTCTCTCTCCACTGTACCAATGCTCGTAGTTCGCAGACTTCGCTCTCGCTGTCATTCGTCGCTCCGCTGGCTCGTCGCTCTGCTATCTTCGTACACCCAGCGCTTAGGGTCGCACAATCATCTAAACTGTCGGCTCGGAGGCCTGTCGCGGCTTAAGTNCCTAAAATATGGGTGTACCTTTACAAGGAAAATCTTTGGAAACTCAGTTGCCAAGGATATCCTTCTCAGTTGCCAAGGTTATCCTTTGCAGGACTACAAAGAAATTCCTTCACGGGAGCGCACGAGTCCCAGTAGGCTTATCGCTCACATGGGGCGGCTCGTGTTTGTAAACCTCCGTGCATTTCTCAGGTTACCATTAACACTGTTAAAACTCCTTCGCACGCTCGAGCAGGACGGTGCAATATAAGTGATGCAAGACAGTACCTTTTACAATGCAATGAAACTTAAATACCAATTTAAGAATTCCGAAATCACCGCCATATTTGTTTAAACCTAATGTGGCAAAGAAAATTGCTAAGATTTATTCATATTGTTACGTGTTGCTGGCCTGCGTTGACCTTGGCCCATCCCGCGCGAGCGAGAGGAAGAGGAGGACAGAGAAGTTATTTGATAATGGGCACCAAGTCAAAGGAATGTTTACAAAGCGTGCCCGTCATGCCTATCAGAGCGTGTGCCGCTCCCGACCTTGGCTATCGGGTGTCTTAGAGACATCTGGAGAATGTTCTGGATTACAGACTTCGTTTCTCTCAGCGTGACTTGGGGTGCATTGAACCTTCCATATGGTCTGGGCAGCTAATATAAAAGAGCGTCTGGCCTCCGAGCCGCGAGTTGTTGAGTAGATGAGTGGCTGGAGTTTCAGCGATAGACGACGAGCAAGAAGAGAAGCGTGGCGAGGGAAGTGACCAGTGGGAGGGAAATCTGCGACCGCTAGTATCGGCGCAGCGAATAGTGCAACTGGCAGGCTGGATCATTTGACTGGATGCGTTAGTACAAGACATTACAAATGATAAGACAGACTGCAAGTGTGTTAGTGATTAGTATGCGTTAATTGACTATAACCAGACACATCAATGACGTTAAATAGAGTTAAAATAGGCATTAAATACTTTACTGACTGATAAATAAAGAGTAATATTGGAGATAGGTTAATGATGTAAATAATAGCTGTGTGAATAAATTTAAAATCAAGAGTAGTTATTTTATTTTTATTAAGATCTGCATCCCTCACGAACTCATACGCCCCTCAGGCATATTGTAACAATATTATACACATGCATATGGCGTCTATGTAAATTAGACCGATAAAATTCAGCTGATAGTTATTCACTAAAAAGGTGAAACACAAATCTTAATAGTTCTTTTGGTCTGAAGTGAATCATAAGGGCGGTACATATATCTGAAGATGGAGCTGAAACACCAGTTTATTACACATGAAATTTTTTATGATGCTATATTGAGTGTTTGGATAATGCGCAATGGAGCACAGATNATAGTTCTTTTGGTCTGAAGTGAATCATAAGGGCGGTACATATATCTGAAGATGGAGCTGCAACACCAGTTTATTACACATGAAATTTTTTATGATGCTATATTGAGTGTTTGGATAATGCGCAATGGAGCACAGATCTGTAACCACATCACCACCTGTCTGTCGCCGTCATAAAATTATGTAATTCAGTTTACTACTGATGCTGTAGCATACTTGGGATGTAAAAGATCGATTACTTGCACCCATGCCACTTTTAACTTTACACATTGTCCGGACACTTGGTGTTCGATCTCCAGTATTTGTGATACACTTGTGCTTCGGGTCCAACTTCAAAGATATGTACCCCCCTTCGGATTCCATTTAGACCATAGGTGGTGATAATACGTTTTCACCTTTTTCGTGGTTAACCTGCAGCCACAGTTTGTCGGTTTAATTTAGATACATTCTGCATATGGTAGAGCAGGGTTTTTAGCTCATTGGGAAACATCCGCCATTAGTCCACTAGGGGGCATGTAAGTGGGACCTTTGCGGCTTATCGTAACGTGTCATCTTGACAATAATCTACACTAGCAGAGAAGACATTAACAGTTCTGAGAATATTCGTCGAGCGACGAAATGGCCGAAGCAGTTTTGTGATGGCGGCAATTTACCTATGATGAAAGTTGAACTTTTCTTCCTTGAGGTGGCATTAATTTAATTCCAAGTATTACACCTAGCCCCTGTTATACTTTCAGTTAAACCATTAGGGTAAAATAAGTGTTTCATTAGTAAATTAAATTTTATTCTTATTTTTGTATTTATGTACACATGTGGGGCGGTTACGCTCAGTGTAAATGGGGCTATTATACTCGGATAATTTCTTTTTTCTTTCAGAAAGTGCAAAAGTATAAGTAGCTGTTAAAAATAATAAAAATGCATGAAATTGGTTTGCAATAAAACTTTTAACTGAGAACTCGGTAAAGGTTTTTGCTAGACAAATAAGCATTTCGGAGAAGCGAATCTGTTTATATTTTCTTAACCCTGAAGGATAGTTGCTCTTCTTTTGAGAAATTTTTTTCCCAATACACAACTTTGGATACAACTGTATTCAAAAGCCTTAAGGGCGTTACGTTTTCCCAACTTCCCTGAGATTATGGAAATTCTTTAAAAAGAAGACGGATATTAACAAAAATATCACCAGATCAGATGTTTGAACTTTAAAAGTTTCTCGTGAAAATTAGAGCAAAACAAAGATTCAAGACTGATGATTTTAAAAGAAAAAAACGAAAATACTATTAAGTTTAAAAAAAAATTTGCAGCACTGCAAACCCCAGTTACGAATAAACAGGTCTTTTATGGTGTCTAAAAGTTTTGAGAAAAAAAAAAAATTTATATTTGAACCGTGTGGCAGAAGTTGAAAGTGCGTGTTCACGAAGAGTGTGTATGTGTTCAAAAGTCCCGCCCCTCCACTGTACCAATGCTCGCAGTCTGCAGACTTCTCACTGCCACTCGACGCTCTGCTGGCTCGTTGCTTAGTTTTATTCGCACACATGTTGCTTAAGTACGTACAAGCCTTTAAACTCCAAACTGTTAACTCGAAGGCCCGTTGCGTCGTAAGTAGGCTTACTGGCCCGATCTAAAAGGTTCACTGCACCTCGAGCCATGCTGAGATAGGCTAGGGCTTTTACTAGAACACTCTTTCAAAGACAACTCCAGAAATTCAATCCGCTGAAGGCCAGGAGTACGTGAGTTGCGATAGGCTTCTCGCGGCGGCATGCGGCATCTTCCCTTTGTTACTCGTCGCCTGGCCATCATGTTACTAGTCTGGCCCTCACGCACTCCTTTTCTCGCAGAAGCGGGACGGGAAAAGTGAAGCGATGCAGACCATTAACACGTATCACTGCCCCTCCTCAAGTCTGTTCGTCCCGAAGAGACTGCAATATCCGGACCTTCGTAGAGTGCCAGTCGGTCGGTGTGGGAAACGTTCGGCTTCGCCCGGAAACCTTGACGACAAATCCGAAAGACCACATAATAAGCCTTATTTAGAATCCTGTAGGAGCTTTCCCAACACTTCTGTAGCTTCGGGCAGTACCCTTTCCCCCCTATGTGGGTTGTACAGGTCCTGTAGGCACCATCCGAGCCAAAAAGGTTAATTTCGTCTCATCTGACCAAATTACATGGTTCCAAAACTCCTGGTTTATACTTAGGTGCTCTTTTAGCAAATAACAGGCTTGTCCGGTTCTTCTTACTGATGTAGAGTCTCTTTCTTGCTACCCTAATATTATATCCGTGCATACACAACACCCAACGAAGTGTGTCGAAACACATTATATTACCGGCAGCAACTTACAATACGGCGCGTAGTAGGAGCGCTTATACAGATTTTACTCGCCGCAAAATTATTCTTTCTTCCTGAGGACTCGGATGTTTATGTTTAAGCTGCCTTTGTATGTTTCTAACTGCGCCTTGATGTGTAAATATATAAACAACATACTGAATTTTTGCGCGACTCTTATTTACGATTTGATTTGTACTTTTTTTTAAAAATCAGAATCCTTTAAGCGCTGCTAGTCTTCGATCGCTCGGAACTCAGCCACTCATTCATTCACCCATCAACTTCTCAACTACTACTCTCTCAGCTCGGAGGCGTGTCACACTTTTATATCGTTCGCCCTGACCACCTGGAAGGTTAAAATCAACCCGAGTCACGCCGAGAGAACGAGGTCAGTAATCTAGAGCATTCTTCAGATAAACACAGGAATCCTATCCGCCGAAGGTCAGGAGCGGTGAGCCGACATAGGGTTATCGCGGCAGAATGCCTTCAAAACTCAAAATGCTGGTATGATTATCGCTTAACTGTCATTTAAACATCCTATTGACCTGCCGCCCCGTTTATGACTACTCTGTCCTTCTCTTCCGCCCGCTCGCGCGGGGCGGGCCAAGGTGAGCGGCGCAGACCAGCGACACCTAACATTATATTACATAAAATAACTACTATTAATTCTATTATATAAAACTTTTAACGCTCATAAGTGGAGCGATCCTTATCGACACTATTTCTGTTACGTATGTTACAACCCATGCTGAGCATTATTAAACCGCTCTAATTCAGCAAGGTTTGCAAAGTAACATCGCTGTAACAAATACTACATGAAACACTAAGCAATCGCCACTTCTGTGATAGGTGTTCAGGTGCCGCATAGGTGTGTGCACGAGGTGTGTCGTGTGTGTCCAGGCACACCTATATAATGGGAATATTGTTCCTGTTTTGGATTTAAATCTCTTTAGAAAACATTGTTTAGGTGTCTGGAGAATCTTGACATGCTAAGTAACTATCTATGTACTTGTACTGTATAGTTCACACTACTGAATTTTAGTGTGTGTTTTTTCAGATTAAAATTTGTTTTTGGTATATTTAATTCGTTCATAGAGTATGTTTTTAAAATATTTTACTTAAATATTTTTCATAATAATGCTAAAGTAAATTTAACATTAATGATTGTTTAATTATTTTACTTATTGTATTAAAGGCTTTATTTCACTTTACGAATTAAAAAAAACTGTATATCACAATATAATTTTTTAAATATTTTAGGAAGTTTTTGCGAAATTAGGACTTTATATAATATTCTATCTTGGCGTAACTTATCCGTAACTATCACTACTTTGAAATTAAAAATAAGAAAATTCCGGGGGTAGAGAGCATAGGAGTTCATCGACGATTATTTTTGTGCATTCTAATGATGAAAGGTGCGTGCACTTGAGGGTGGCTGTGTCTAAGATAATATATCGCAGGCCAGGAGCGAGTTTTCTCCTCTTATCAAGTGTCGAGAAGCTGACACTGGTGCCGGCATACGGACCTTCTAGTGCAACAACGCATCATCGACCACCAATGGCCTCGAGGTTTGTTGAGCAGTAGTGTGGTGTTTCCGCCAAGCACTGCCCATTCTTAAGTTTTTTTCGCCAGGCAATATGCACTCGCGTAGCAGATCTCGCTCCACCGTACGCTGTCGCTACTGAACTGAACAGCCGCACCCCTTCGCGCAGCGGCAATGGACTCTCCCNTTCTCATTTGGATTTCACTATAACAATCATTCTGCATTTGCAATTGAATTGATTGAAAATAACTTTAATGTGATGAATGTGAAAATTATTATAGTCAGCTAACTTTAAATGTAATGCATTTATAAATAACATAAAAAAGCAAACTTTTCTTAAAATACAAAGCCGTGAAGGGGGAGGGGAGCATGTGGGCTTCCCTCTGGATCCGCGTGGCTTTCGGTGTTAAAAAAATTGTTTTCAAAATCGTGGGTAAGCGTGGGGTCGGGCATTACCAGCTATCCTCGTGTGACGAAATACAGTAGCTCCTTGCATCCCATGCTCTACTGGTAAGAATAGTGCCAGGGCGGTATAGCCTGGAGGTGACTTGTGTATTGAAGAGGAAGTTCGGATATAACTTAGTTTTTTTTTTGTTCCTAAAATAATAGTATATTAAATACTTGCACTTATTTAAAGTCCGTATATAAATATTCCCGTTCATAAGTATCGGGATCAAGTAATAATAAATACAATGGGTCTGTTTGGATTAATACTAGATTTCAGAAAGTAGGAACAGGTGCGAATTGATGTATGGAACGAATGTCTGTTANGGGTCTGTTTGGATTAATACTAGATTTCAGAAAGTAGGAACAGGTGCGAATTGATGTATGGAACGAATGTCTGTTATCATGTAAGATTGTGCGGTTATATTTTCGTGGAATGAATATGGTGTTGAGTGGTGACGCTAGCTGCGCGAAACCAGTCTCTGTGTCTCAATATTGGACTGCTTTTCTGCCAATAGAACAGTCATAAACGACGTGGATATGATTTGAGGTTGAAACTTCATATAAAAAATGCCGAGAGATTGTTAAATTTTTTCTCGAACCAATTTGTGATGCTATTAGATTAAATTGAAATTGATAAAAGTATTTTATTCATATAAAAGTGCGTGTCTNCTGGAGGTGACTTGTGTATTGAAGAGGAAGTTCGGATATAACTTAGTTTTTTTTTTGTTCCTAAAATAATAGTATATTAAATACTTGCACTTATTTAAAGTCCGTATATAAATATTCCCGTTCATAAGTATCGGGATCAAGTAATAATAAATACAATGGGTCTGTTTGGATTAATACTAGATTTCAGAAAGTAGGAACAGGTGCGAATTGATGTATGGAACGAATGTCTGTTAACATGTAAGATTGTGCGGTTATATTTTCGTGGAATTAATATGGTGTTGAGTGGTGACGCTAGCTGCGCGAAACCAGTCTCTGTGTCTCAATATTGGACTGCTTTTCTGCCAATAGAACAGTCATAAACGACGTGGATATGATTTGAGGTTGAAACTTCATATAAAAAATGCAGAGAGATTGTTAAATTTTTTCTCGAACCAATTTGTGATGCTATTAGATTAAATTGAAATTGATAAAAGTATTTTATTCATATAAAAGTGCGTGTCTTTTTTTAAATAAACGAACATGTTCATCACTGTTGACAATAAGACTTTGACAGTTTTATTGGTGTAGGATAGGTCGGTGTTTGGTACATGCGCAGAAGACTAAAAATCGGCCTATATAATTTTTAGTTCATATATATTTTCTACTTCACATGGTACTCGTATCAGTAACAGGTATTTTCGAACCTATGAAAACTTTCTTGTTCCTTCGCAATACCTGTAATTGAAATGAGTATCAAAAGTACTAACAGTCTATAGTTCTGGTGCGTGAACTACGTTACAGTATGTTAGAAATTCTTCTTTTTTCTGCGAAACTATTGAACTTGCGTTTAACGTGCTGGTCTACGAAGGGAACACACACCTCAGACGAGGGCTATCGAGTGCTTTCGAGACGTCACGCACATTTGAAAACACCATTTTTGAGCACTCCATAAACAGCTAAATACGGCGTTTTCAAAGCGGTGTAGTAAAAAATACTGTATGCACCTCGGATACAAACATAACGACTGAGAACCTTGCCACGGTCACCGCTGAAAGTCCCATAGGCACACGCAGTGCGACGAAACCTGCAGAGCCGTGTGCTTAGCGACGATGGCGCATTTGATCCGCGAGGTGTCGGCGTCAAACGCGGAAAACGGCTCCATGTAGGCGGAGCCTCAAGTAGGGAGGTTGGCTTTCCCTCCTAGGTCTGGGACCGCTGAACGTGCATATCCCGCTGTTATCGAGACTTGTCCTCTGCGCACGGCGTCACCCTTATTGACGCAGCAAGAAACTACGTTCCAAGGACGGTCGAAAAAAAAAAAAAACCCCCACGCAGCATTGACGAAGCTCCTTGGTCATCTTGCTCTTAGATAAGAAGCGCAAGGTGAAGCGATCGACTACCAAGCTTCGGAAGTACGTGGCGTGAAGTTAACGGATTACAGCGGATGTGGGACGTAGTTTATGGGGTCAAATGTGAAGAGCATGCAGTAACTCTGTTATGGACTGTTCGCAGTTATTGAACACTTTCGAAAACATGTCGGCATCCATTTGCCTCTCCATTTTGTGTCTTCCGATCCATATACAAAACGATGACTATTAATGATCGGTGAAGCATAAGCGTGTAATTATGATCGTTAATGTTACTAACGCCCATTAAATAATGGGAACCAAAAATACTCTGATTTCAACCAATTTAACTGTCCTAATTTTAATGCAGCGCTATGGAAACAACTCAGAGTGAGAATTCCCGTAATAGTCAAGAAAAACGTATGAACTACGCCTATTTTCTGTAGTGTATTTCGAGGGGTTTCTTTTACGGACTATTTATTTAAACTACAAAATCATCACATGTGGCAATAGTTGGTAGAATTTGTAATTTTAGAATTTAAATAATCGACAGTTTTCCTAATAATAACTTACAGAAACCATCAAATCGACACATATGCAAATATAGTTGTTTTAAAATGTACAATATGACATCTTTAAATCAGACTGGCTATCATAACCTGGCGATGTACATAGCACACATCGGGCATTACCAGCTATCCTCGTGTGACGAAATACAGTAGCTCCTCGCATCTCATGCTTTACTGGTAAGAATAGTGCCAGAGCGGTATAGCCTGGAGGTGACTTGTGTATTGAAGAGGAAGTTCGGATAAAACTTACTTTATGTACATCGCCAGGCCGCACAAGTTACTTGCATAATCGCTCCCTTTGCCCCCTAATGTACGGCGAGCAGAGTAATCTGATGCTAGCCAACGTGCACGCCTTTCTTAGTGTCAAACAAACATACAGTACATGCACCGCAAATTGTGCCATGGGGCGGAAGGGTAAAGTTACTTTCACTCCATTACACAACTGCACTGCTGAAACATTTCCTTGACGTTATGGAAAATACCTTGGAAATTTATCCTGAAATCTTCCTGAAATTACGAACACTTAATTTGTTCATCAATAACGAAATTCTGTAAATTTTGAGTTTTCCGTACATTTACGTGCTAATTTTTGTTTTTCTTTCGGTTTAAAAAGTTTTATTTTCGTAATGCGAGTGGTAGATTTTGTATATAAATATAAAATTAAAAATGGTAAAATATATTGCTCTGAAGCTGATTTAAAAAAGAAAAATTCCACATTCGCTGTCTTGCACAGCTCAACTAACATTTTTGTGTGTAAATTAATGTAAAAGTTTTTACAGTAAAGTGACGAACGTAATTCTTTGTGTCTAGTAACGTTTGAGTGTTAGAAATATCGCTGCCAATAGGTAGCTTGTGCTAGTTTTTGATGTTTGAAGGTAAAGTGGCGTGAATATTCTAACTGTCATAAGGTCCTCTGCGTTAGTTGACAAAACTGTCAGTTTCACATTGTGCATGCACGGATCTTGGTTCTACCCCCCTTTTTTTATTACCGATAACTTTTCTTGTACATGTGTCTTATGGCCGGGCCTCAATTGTATGCAGTTTAGTCTTAAAATAACTATGGAACATTTTAAAGTAACCCTAACTACTTTTCAGGACAGAAATGAAAGTTGATAATTTGTTACCAATTTATAAATATGGTTCTTCAAGTATAAATGTGGTCGTTGAAAAGTGTCGGCAAAAATCGCTGTGAGTAGCCCTCTGTTGACGTTATTTTTCCTTCTCTAAAACAGTGTTTTAAACCATAACGACAAAGCTGTGTCTTCTCTGAACAGATTTCTGTATTAAAACCGTAAATTCGACGCTAAAAATTCTGAGGAAACATAAAACACGCGAAGGTTGTCAAGGCTATTTTCAATGNCCCCCCTACTTCTAGTTGTTTCCTTATAACTGGTCGTGACCTTGAGGCTTCCAGTATTGTTCACTATGGATTTCAGATAACGAAACAATTCCGTCAGAAATGTCCGTTAATGCACGTAAATATTTGACAGTGCGGCAAACTGGAACAATTTTAAATAATGTAGGCAGAAAATTTTTTTCCACGATTTTCGATTTTTTCTAAATTTTGTAGTTAAGCTAGAACTACATTCCGTTGAGATAGCCTGTGTTCTCATATAGCCTGGTGTTAGTGTAGCGGTAGTAGTGGGATCATAATGCATAAGCACGGAGTATAGAATATAACAGTAACAATAGAACATTCAAGCCTGGTTCACAATTGAAAGCATAAGAGTAACCATAGAACATGAGTCGTGTGCATAAGAATTGACCGCCATATTTTCTAACGTATTGATTCATATCTGCGCATAACAGGTCGTGCGTGACTCGTGTGCACGAGTGTTCCTGGCGTTGTGCACAAATGAAATGGTTATAGTTCATTTCTTGTGTAGCCGCATGCGTAGGAGCAACAGCCAATCAGAGCAGAGTATAACATTTTCATCGAAGTCGTTTATTTAAAATGGGTGGACAGTTATGCTGCAGAAACGAAGAAATGTCGCAGGATCTTAAGAGAAAAGAACATGTAACAACAGTTAAATAAAATAATTTTTAAAGGTTATTTACACATTCATAATCGCAAAACAAAGATTAAAAAAATTAAAAAAAGCAAAATTGCAAATTTTTTTTTAATTGCTGTAATATTTCAACACAGTGATACAATCTGATAAGAAAATCCACTATTTACTAAGCCTGTCAAATGACAAACCCTTCTCGAAAAATAATACATACGTATTCAATTGTGAATCATTTTCGCACAAGAATCCTGGTCGTGTGAATGTTCTGCTGTTATGCTATATGCTCTATGCGTATGTATATTGATCGTAAACCCAGCATCATACGACCAGAATTATTGTGCTAAATTGATTCACAATTGAATACTTAGTATTATTGTTGGCCAGTTAAATTTTGCGACGCGTCTGACGTCAGTTGGCAGCGATGGTAAATAATGGATTTTCATAACAGATTGTGATATTGTGTCGAAAATTGACAGCGATTAAACATATTTTATACTATTGCTCTTTTTGAAAATTTTTGATTTTGTAATATTAGGCTAAACATGGGGATGACCTTAAAACATTTCTGCTAATGAACTGCCACCTGTTTTTCCTCTAAATTTATATATTGTAACATTTCTTCGTTTCAGCAGCATAACTGTTCTTCCACTTAAAATAAACAACTTCGTTAAAGATTTTATACTTTGCATTGATTGGCTATTGCCCCATGTGGCTGTACAAGAAAAGAAACATAACATTTCCTTTATGTACGATGTAAGGAACTCTCATGCAAACTACCTGTTACGTGCAGTTGTGAATCAATAGATTCGAAAACATGGCGGTCAGTTCTTGTGCACATGATCTATGTTTTTCGGTTACTGTTACGCTTTCAATTGTGAACCAAGCTGGATCCGTCCCCTTGACAATCTTACAGAACACAATGTCCCAGGGACGGCCGACCACACGCGACATATTCCTGCAGCATCAGTTGAACAATAACAGTTTTAAATCGCTCTTTTTTCCAATGGTATCAATGCTCTGTATTTTCTTTCTAAAAAATCAAGACTTTTATAATTTACAAAACTGTTTAATTTGTATTACAAATAAGGGGTGAGATTAAAAATAACTGTGCGAAGTCCCAACTCTTTGGGACAATCTACGAGAGAACTTCTAATGTATGTCTTCACAAATATAAAATAAAAATACTTAAAACGTGGTAAGTTGTGATCGCTGGGAGTAAACATGGTTCTCTCAGGTCAAATTAGGTAGTCGGTTATTTATGTGCAGGTCATATTACGTTCGGTAACGGTATAAAAGGTCAGCTTAAATAATGATTTAACGGCATGTTAATTTTTTTTTTTTATAAATCAAAACTGTACGTCTTCCACATAGCTGAATGTAAATAAAATAAGCATACTGAATGCAATGCCACCAGTTAAAGAATTTATATATTTCAGAAGCATTCTTTAAACACTTTAATATAAACATTTTAAATGAAAATTTTGATTTCCACAGACAGTAAGTAATATAGTCTATTGGCGGTTTTCTCTCACTTTTTGATTAGAACATTTGAAATATTACACCATGTGTGTCGCGTTAAGTTATTTTCTAAATATGCCATGTATCACAAGAGTTTTATGCTTGTCCATAAAAGTATAACTCTTTTTGGTCAGATTGAAGTATTATTTATATGTTATGTGTAAATTATATTACATTTATAATTGTCATTTTAAAACAGTGAGAAAACATGTGGGTTGGTAACGCCTAATAAGAAATAGTTCTCATGCACAATTATATTAAAATTGAGTGCGCACGAATGCGGTGTTTTGTCCTTTGGTGTAATTTTCCAGACTTTAAGCGTAGTTTGCACGAGGCGGAAGAATGTTCTGGAAGTAGAACTAGCAGGGCCTTAGAAAAGTGCGAAGTAACCGTGAATGGATTATTAATAGTTTTCCTTCGAAGGAAACTTTTCACCACATTCAGCAGACGATAATTTGAAGAAATCAACTACGTTATACACTCACGGGTTTGTAACTATTTTACCCAATAACTCGAAATTGAAGTCCACCAAATGTGGTGGAGAAAACCACTTGGTTGGCAACACTGCGCTATCCAAAGCACAGTCGCGCACGTCCTGAACGTCACGATCTATCGGACGAATCGCAAGCTACTAGTTCCATTGAGCGCCGACAGGTGGCAGGAGAGTTGTCGAAAAAGTGCAAGTACGAGCAATCGGTAATTCGCTCATGGAGAATGGTTTGCATTAATGGTTAGTATTGGTTAGATTGTATGTTCCTCTGAAATATTATACGTAAAAGCAGTGTTCGAAACCCAGTTTAGGGTACCACGTGACCAAATTAGGAAACTAAATATTTGAGAATTTAGGGAGGAAAAGTACTTCCCCAAAACGACTCTATTGGTTATCTTACTTCACGCCGGATTTTAACATGCATCAACCATTGTTGCCAATAAGTCATTTTCCATTAAAAAAAGCTAGATTACTATAAAAGTTTAAAAACAACACGGTAAATTTAATTATAATTTTGCTAATAAAATACATCACGTTTATGAAAGCAATAAATAAAATAAAGAAAAGTACGTTTTTAAAATGTGGGTTCCTCTGAATCATCGGGGTTAATTTATGCATCCTCAGAAGAGAGGGAAACAACTCGTCGCTATTTTGTTTGAATTTATCCCATTAAGTTTTCTTCTCACTAATCAGAGAAAAGGTGGGCTTCTCACTAAGCGGAGTAAAAATTTTTATGCAGCTAAATCGATCTTTGAAAATTAAATTTAGCAAGAACAAACCTAAATTGGCAACACTGGCAGTAACAGGAATGTAATCATATTGATGAATCACCATTGCATAATTTTGTTTGACACTTTTATCAAAAACTCCGTAACAGTAGTTAGAAAATGTGAGTTCTAGCGCAGGCTGCAGGCTTAGGAGGGTAGGAGCCACATGGCATCTGGCAGTGGACCAGTAGTGGCATCTGGCAGAGGATCAGATATGACCTTGACATCAAAATTTCCTGTTTTCCCGGAAAAAACTTTAAATTTATAGGATTTTCCTTAAAATTTCCAGCAAAAAGATTTCATACCCAAAATTTGCAAGAGTCACTCCGTCCAAAAATAGCATGACCTTGTTTCAGGAATGTTCCATTTGATGCTCTGTTATTATACTTCATGCTCTATCGTTCCATACTACCACCTTGTTTCAAGTGTGTTGCAGTTCATGCTCTGTCATTCCACCACGAGATCTTGTTTCTGGACTTGACATGCGTGCCAGCGTAGGTTTAAATGATGTATACATAAAATACAGAGTGAGTATAAAAGAATACCCCAACTTTAAAGGTCTGTAATATCAAAACCAAACAACCTACAACTTTGGTTGACCAATCAAATGAACTGTGGATCTGTGAAGTTTGTTTGAACATTTATGAAGAATATGGTAATGTGACCACGAGCGGCCCGAATGACATCTACGCGATAATCAAACTAGTTCTTAACTCTAGTAGGCATGTCCGGTGTTACGGTTTGGATGGCGTCCGTAATTCTCGTTTTAAGGTTGACAGTGTCAGCCGGCAATGGTGGACGAAGCAGAATTTTTCAGTTTTTTTAACTTTTCTCGACTCTCTTGCAAGTAAATTTTACGTAGGTGGTTTTCAACGTTGTTGACATGAAAAATACAACACCTAAAAAACTCAAAGCGTTTACGGAACGGACAGAAAGATAACAGCCAAAGAAGAAGAGTATTAGACGTATAGATAGAGGAAAAGAGAGAAGAAGTCGACAGGACATAAATGAAGAAAAGCAAGAACGATACTACCACCAGTAACTGCAGTGCATATGTGACTGACATGAAAACGATTTCATTTTCACAACTCAGGATAAGTGTTGAAACCCTCCTACCCCACAGGAAATAGTTATAAACTCCAGGTCGGGGGCCCTACAAAGACGACAAAACCTTGTATAAAAGTACACATGAGAATTTCTGGAAGTTATATAGCACACTTAACATGTACGTTAAAACGTTATGCTCCTTCAGTGTTATTATTGCAATAACCATAAGCAGATAATGATATATATGAACATCAATGTTCCAGGATATAATAGTGTTATTAAGTAATCAGGCCTTAGCTGGACGGCCTGTCTGATCACACCTTCAAACATTGAACCAGGGCATGAACGTAATTGCAGTAATACCTTGTGATAGGCACTTGCAGAAACTCCCTCCACCGGCCAGTAAACTGGGCCGAAAATATTTTTAAAACCGCACCCGATACAGGCTAACGTAACACTGGGAGCGGCGTATTTTTCCATCGGGGCAGCGGATCAAGAAGACGTGGAGATGGGTGTCTCCAGCCGTCGTTAACCGCCTCCTAGAATCAGCCTCCGGCAACATGAGCAAGGAGGGGACATTCCAATTTGATTGTAATAGTAGTGACGTGCGGTAGTAAAATAAGTATAATCTATTAGCATAATGGTATTTCATTTAAGCACCCCCGATCAATAGTCATGTGAATATTTATTGTACACTGAAGAGCCAAAAAAACTGGTACACCTGCCTAATATCGTGTAGGGCCCCCGAGCACGCAGAAGTGCCGCAAGACGACGTGGCATGGACTCGACTAATGTCTGCATGTATACAAGAGGCAATTCTCACAATGAATCCTGCAGGGCAGTCCACAAATCCAATCTGCGCCAATTTGAGAAAGGTTTGCACGTCTGTCATGTTTAATGATTCTTGTCAGTCGTCGTTTGTCCCGCTCTTTCACGATCTTTTTCCGGCCGCAGCAATGTTGAAGATGTGATGTTTTACAGGATTCCCGATATTCACGGTACACTCGTGAAATTGTCGTACGCGAACATCCAAATTTTATCGCTACCGCGGAGATACTATGTCCCATCTCTCGTGCACCGACTATAACACCATGTTCAAACTCACTTAATTATTGATAACCTGCCATTGCAGCAGCAGTAACCGATCTAGCTGCCGAGCGCATCGCGTTACTCTGAATGGTTCCATACCTCTGGTATTTGCATACGCACGCCTATGCCATTTTTTTTGGCTTTTCAGTGTATAATCCTTATGTTCAATAAACCCCAACTTATACTGTTGTTCACTACGAAATCATGACTCATTATTTAGCAACGCTCATTGCTGCTTTCAGATATGTATTGACTTAAAAGCTCATTCGTTACAATAGTAACACACCTAACAGGTTGATTATCCCTCTTACATGGGCTACTGTGGATAAAAAAGTTCCCTCTTCAGGATTAACCACACAAGATAATAGTAGTATGAAATTTTATGTTTGAGGATATATTGGCGGCACACCCGACAAGATGGTACCTTGTACGGTATACATTGAACCACCAGTAATCAGCAATACACCGGACAAGACGATGTCTTGCACGGGCTACAGTCTGATGCTGGAAAAAAAAACTTCAAAGTAATAACATCAAACTATTAAAATTTAGACATTTCGATCAATTGTGAGAAAAATATAGATGTGGCTGTGGAATTACCGCACGTTGTACTGCCACGAGACATTTTTCGAGCCCTGCACCAAACAGATCGTGGAGTGCACATGGTATGGACAATGTTACACATTCTCTNCCACGAGACATTTTTCGAGCCCTGCACCAAACAGATCGTGGAGTGCACATGGTATGGACAATGTTACACATTCTCTATGGACAATGTTACACATTCTCTATGCGACCAAGCTGCCGAGTTCTCCCGAAGAAGTTATTGCAATTGCCAAAAATGAAGACATAAAACCTTTGCATGCTCCAGACTGTGTGGTGACACGCCCCATTCCATCTGCCAGCCAGTCGTCCGCCACAACCGACGACATTTCATCTGGAGACCTGTCACCTGCTACGGTGAGTGCACCAGTTTCGAAACTATCCAGCCATACCAGGTTTAAGACTGTCAACGTGAGCGAACCCGTGACCTCTCGCAGGAAGAAACCGGCACTTCCATCCGTACCAGATTTGAACAAAGATTAAGACGAACTGTTTTTTCCAAATACGAGCACCGACGTGCCAAATACTAGGATAAGTCCTGTTCCACTTACAACAGACTTGCCAGTACTAATAACGTGTGTAAAAGAGACTAATTCGTAAAGATGTATGAAATGCACTTTAACGAAAATGTAATATTACATATATATAATAGCTATATATTATATATTTATAATCTCGTGTATGTAGTGCAACAAAAGGTTTTCGTAAAAGGGGGAAAAAAAAATTGCTACAGTACCAGACACAAAAAATTACTGCACTTATTCTGTGAAAGAGTGGGGAAAAAAATCGTTAATTGGATAAAATTTTATGCATTTTTGGAGCAAGTTTATAATGCTGCGTCTGAAGAAATTTCACGTTGATGTCGCTTTTTATACCATTTCACGATTGTCTTTCTGTATTACTTATAAGTGCATGCAGGGAAGATGCGAACTGGAACTTATAATGGAATAAAAAAATGTGAAAATGATGTTTCATATCCAAGAAAATCTTTGATTTTGGTTACAAAAACATTACATCTTGACTATGCAGATAAATTGTCTTTACCTATATGGTAAGCGATTACTTCCAAAACCTCTATTTCTATCGAAACAAGTAAAATAAATATTAATAGCGAGAAGCTAGAAAAGAGCGTTTCCAAAACACCTGGCACTGGCGCCGGGACGAGGGACGAGCTGTGGCGTCCCCCGCGGGAACCGGTGACGTAATTTTTTCTTTTTTTCCCAGTTTTCTCTCGAAATATCCCTCCCCCCCAAAAAAAACCGTCAAAAGTTCCCTTTTCCTAAAAATTTCCCCAAAAAATTTTCAGTTTTCCCTAAAAAAATATTTTATGCACAATGAGGCTGGTTTGCACAATCCGGATGGATCCGGCGGAAATTGTGCAATATCAGCTAGAATGTACAAGCAGGTATGCGAGGCTCTCAATTCTGATTGGCTACGCGAGCTCTCGAAACTACCATTCATATTAGCTGAAGAATGTTTGTGTTCATTGCCCCCTGGCATACAACTTCTCACAGCATATAAGTATAGTCGACCCTAATTTCCGAATCGTATAAGATACAGTCACCAAATTTGTAACAAGTGCATCACCCCTGACAACGAAAATTATCACCGAGTCATTTAAGCCCTATGTGAACTTATAAGCGTAGTTGGACGTAATTACTCATTTAATGCCTTCGTACTAAATCGTATACATCATGCTCTTGCATTCCAAGCTAGGAGGTTTTCTCATAGTCTTCCCAGGTTCCTACCATGACTCCTACTTGCTACTCGGATATCGTTCGGGGAGCCGGCAGCCATGTTGGATTCAAATTTGAGGTTTTCTACGAGTGTTCCTAAACCCCTCCGATGACGTCCCAACTGGTTCCTACTTCATGCTCTTACATTCCAAGATGGCGGATCCCTGCCACGATGTTCCGACCGGTCCCTGGGGTTGTCTCAGAGTCTTCCAAAATGCGATTATCATGCTAGGGAGATTTTCTTAGAGTATTCCCAAATGCTACACACGCGCCTGCAGACACACAGTTCTGCAACTGTGTGGCCGGCCACTTCACCTGAACTCGGATATTGAAAACTAACATAAGTATTGTGTATTAACCATTTTGCATATCAGTTCATTGGAGATCGTGTCACAGACCACCACACTGCCTGTCTGCATCAGTGACGACGACGACGATGAAACTAACATCTTTAGATTACGTCATGGAAAGCTACTACCTAGCACCGTACGGGATATCATAGCAGGACCGAGTAACTGCGGTAAGACCTGTGTGCTTCTCAGCCTCCTGGAGGAATCCAACAGTCTTCGGTTCGAGAACGTTTATCTATACTTAAAATCGCTACAACTGCCAAAGTACTTACGCGTAACACAAATACTACAAGCTGTGGATGGACTTCGTTATTTTCCATTTAGTGATAATAATGCGGTAGTGCAGCCAAGTGATGCCTTACCAAACTCTGTGTTTTATTTTCGACGACGTAGCATGTGAGAAACGGGACAATGCAGCAGTATTTTAGCATGGGACGCCATGTAGCAGTGGATTCTATTTACCTATGTCAAACATATTCCTGAATGCCTAAACAGCTTCTACATGACACTGCTAATTTACTCTGTACGACTCGCTAATTGGAGCCGCAGTGGTTCGGTGGATAGACGACTCGTTTCCCTGGGGGCTGCGGTGGTTTGGTGGATACACTTCCCCGGCCCCTACTTCACGCTCATGCATTCCAGGTGTCCTCACGACGAAACCCCGACTGTGGCCGCTTGGGGCCGCGGTGATGTGGTGGATAGACTACTCGCTTATTGGCAGCTGCGGTGGTGCAGCAGATAGACAACTCGCTTCTTTGAGGCCGCGGTGACGTGGATAGAAGACTCGTTACATGGGGGACGTGGCAGTTTAGTGGATAGACGACTCGCTTCCTGGGGGTTGCTGTGGTGCGGTCGATAGACTACTCGCTTCCTGGAGACCTCGATGGTGTGGCCGCACACAACGATAAAGGTGCCTGACATGTTATGTGATGCTCTCGAAAGTGTCTCGTCACTGACGAAGCTGGCAGCCTATCATAAAGAACACTACCGCACACAACGATAAAGGAGCCTGACATGTTACGCGAGGCTCTTGAAAGAGTCTCGTCATTGACGAAGCTGACAGCTTATCATGTTTGTCACACATAACGATAAAGGGACCTAACATGTTATACTTGGCTCTCGAACCATTAGTCACACGAGAGAGAGAGAGAGAGAGAGAGAGAGCTAGCTACATGACGTTGTAAACACACATAATAAAATGATAAAACAAATAGTTACATACGTGTAACAACCTATGTATATTGTAGTGTATTGCGTAAGCAATGTATACATAACATTATGTTAGACGAAGAAAGTTAAGTTGTTAAGTGCGGGAACGATAAGGTCAACATGACTATACTCTGATTCAAACTGATCTAAAAATAAATGAAAATTATAAGCATTTATAAGCAAGCATAATGTAAAATGAACATAATTTCGTTGTCAAGCGTGGTGGAGGAAAGCAGGTTGTTACTACCAATACTACTACATCCAAGTACTACTACTACGAACGTGTACTCTGCTACAATATTAAGATGGAAACAATGGTTGAAGACTTACAATTTGTAACAGAAGAATCTGTGAAGAGACGCTACAAGCAATACAGTATCATTGTCACTACTGCGATTGCATACTCTGCTACAATATGAAGACTGAATCAAGAGCTGAAGACTTACCATCTGTAACACCGACAGCAGCAAGGGACTCGGAAGAGTCGTTGCAAGCAATACAATATCAACGTCACTATTGTGGAAATACTTTTAGTAAAAGTCGTCATGCCCGCCAACATGAAAGTTGCCATTGCATATTCAGTCAGCATACAAGATGTTCCACTGTGATAACTGCGATGCCTTGTTTACCCGCAGTGACAACCTGTATAGACATAAGACGTGCAAAGGCCATGTTTGCCATTCATCGGGAAGCATGTGCAAGTATTGTGTCAAGACATTCAGTAACTGCACCAGTGCCAAACGACATGAAGAAAGTAACTGCATATTTTCCGTCATCTACAAGACCTACCCATGCGTTAACTGTTGTAAGGTTTATATGAATAAGAGTAGATTGAATGTTCACAGCAGGAAATGTTCTTAAAAAACAGACCTCATAAATGTTTCGCTTGAATGAAGAATATGTAGAGCATGTATTAAATATGATTATGTATTCTTATGTCAAGACTGTAAATAAAGGTAAAAGTATATACATTATTTCTATGTTACTCATTTATCTTATACTTCGCTAATATTAGGTTCACCTCCACCACTAGGGGAAAAAAACCAGATTTTGTCAATAGTCTGAAAGATAATTAATAGTTTTTGTATTGTGTCAAGTCTCCAGTTCACTATCGACGGTTGTTTGAGCAATACACACAGATGCACTCACGTCAACGAAAATAACTACATCGATATATATGTCCTAAGCATACTTACAAGCATAGTTGACTATAATTTCCGAAACAAATAAACGTGAAAGCATATATGCAAATAAAAAAAATTCTGGATGGATAACTTACTGAGATATGCAAAAAGCAAGATATATACAAATGTAATGGATACATAACACACACAGTCGTGGTAACTGTAAAAATACTTATATGATAATATAAACCATCATCATGATCAGTCCTACACAAGGGTCGACAGCTCGAGCCACCACTATATAACATCGGTAACCCTTAACAATCAAGACATAGAATGGAAAAAAACATGAACGTTGCTAAACGATACCGGACTGACCTGGTAAGTAAAAAAACACACTATCAAACAACTTCCTTACAAACCGACTGAAACGAAACCATTGCATTCAGAGTACAACACTAGCAGCGGAACGCAACCACTGTCATATGCGAAGGAATATGTGAGACAGCATAGATGGTCGGGTGGCGATGCGAGGACCGTGCAGGTCTTGGTAAGTCGAACGGATGACACAGAACACTAACCGAGAGAGTAAGGCTCCAAGGTCCAGAGAAGTTCTTCCATTTTCTCATGGAGGCTACATAGGAATTCAAACGAAAAGAAAGAGGAAGTTATAATAGAAGAAAGGAGGAAGGGAGATTAAAAATTTTCTGACTTAAATGAAAGAGGCAAAAGGCAGCAAAGGAAACTGGATAGAAAGGACAAGAAGGCATAGAACGAGGCAAAAGGCAAATAAAGAATTAAACAGAATTTTATTGTGTGGTATTCTGCCATTAAATGACACAGAATCTAGTGACTGCGCAAGAGAGACCAATGTTTCTGCTGCTGGACCTAGCAGTGACATACCAGTATGGGTTGGCTCAAGTAGGAAGAATGCAGGCCGTAAAAGGGAATTGAGGAACAGATTACAGGCTTTCCGCAAGATTAAAAACTTGAAGGAAAGCTTAAACGGCTTTCAAAAAGTGCAGCCAAATATAATTCTAAGTACTACGGTTTACGTAAACAAAAGGTGAATAATGAAAGTCCACGAACAAAGGTTACAGCATTTCTGAGTGGTGAGAAAGTCTCCTAAAGTAATAAAACATTTACCGTTTGCAGCAGCACTGACTACACAGATAGCCTACAACTACATAGCAAACAGAGACAAAAGCTCGTCACATATTTGTTAGATATCTAAGTGCAAAAATTATGTATATAAAAAATACAGGTTACTTTATCACACCAATAATATCCATTCACAAGTGACACAAAATGAATGCATGGGGGAAAATAGTCTGTTTTTGAAAATAGGAGTACGACACCAAAATTTCATTGCATGTAAAAAATGTTAGAGGTTTTTTTTTTGAAAGATGAAGTTAGCAGAATAGAAGAAATAAGGATGTTATGATGCAAAATAAAAAAAAGCAGAGAACACTGAACAACAGTTTTATTGAACTACACAAACAGTTTAATGAATCACATGCTTTTATTTCTTACTTTACGTTCAGCTTCCGGCGTCCATTTTGGATTATTCCACCCAATATCCATAAAGAGAATTCTTGTTTGTTCAAAACATGAAAATTGTGCCATTATTTTTGAAAGTCTTAAGCATCTCGATGTGATGCGAGTACACGAGGCCAGATGATTTGATTAAATGTATCTGAGGGGCCGCGGTGGCAGAGCGGTTAACCTGCTTGCTTCCCACCAAAGCGGATCGGATTCAATCCCTGACCGGGTCATTCCCGAATTTTCGCATGTGGGAATCGTGCAGGACGATGCCGCTGGTCGACGGTTTTTCTCAGAGATCTCCCATTCCCCCCCGCCCATTCATTCCGGCGCTGCTCCATACTCACCTTCAATCACCCTCATCGGCTCTCAAGACGTCGCTGTTAAGAGCCACCCAAATCTCTTCACTTACTAAATGTAACAGAATACATTATTTATGTTTCTATGGTCACCCACATTGCAACTGTTGTCACCTCTATGTCGTGTATTGTCACCTCAATAACTAAAAGTTTTTATTTATTTATTTATTTAAATAAACAGCATTGATTTTATTCCATAGTATTTTTGTAACAACCAATAATTAATATTTTTCTTTAATTTTACTTTTATTTAGTTAACAAACATCATTTCTCCCTATATCTCGGAATTACCCATGTACGCGATTAACTGGCTGAAATGTTTTCTATGTCGTAAACAGCCTATACAAAATGAAATTAGAATAAATATTATAAAATGTGACAGTACATCGCATTTAGTGTCTTGTATGACGTTAATTGCTGTAAAGATATTATGTAACCAAAATTTATTTGACTAGTATGCAGAGCAACTGGAGTATAATACAGGTTCATTGGTATCCNGGGGGGGGGGGCTGCATATCTGAAGCACAGAGTATTATAAATAGAGGTGAAACAGTGGTGTATGCCGACAACTAGAGCAGCACACACCAGCAAAGTGTTTCGCCAATCGTCAGCTGGTAGCCCTTCGCGGCATGCAGTAGCTAGTAAAGACAAAATGTTCGTTCGTAGAGCCTCGCGCAGCCAGCGAGACAATGGCTACGCCACATCGAAGGAACTACCATGTTATTTCGTTTCTGTGTTCTTGCCTACTTTGTGGTTGAGGACTGGCCGAGTGAAGGATGTAAAGTTATTTTAGGCGTATCTCAGATAGCTTTGCAATATAGCTTTCAAATAAAATAAAAACACTTTATGCCCTTGAAGGGAACCATGCTCCAATAGCAAGTAGATGCAAATTATAAGTGCGTTTCTGTTTTTAAATGTTTGTTGACTTTATAAAATTTAATTTACCTACAATGTTCAGGGCATTGAAAATTACAATTTTTTTTAGTAGAAATTTGGCTCGGGCAAATATGGACACTGTATTTTCTTTGAAAGCGATGTGGTGGAAGATGGCCGAAAACAGTCCTAAAATAATTTGATACCCCGTGAGTCCCGTACTATGCAGCCGCATTAATGCTTTAGTATTTAGAATACACAGTTTCCATGCTATTATATAAGTATGTGTGTGTGTGTGTGTGTGTGTTCCAGCAGTCTCAGATGCTGACGATGGTGCAGGCCCGCCAGCAGGGCCGGGAGAACATCGTCCGGCGCATGTTAGTGGCTTACCGCGAGCAGCGGTCCCGCGCGAGGGTGCCCACCCACGGCGAACCTCCCGCCACCAAGAGACGTAGGCTCGCCCCTAAATGTGTCGTCAACACTGCATCCCGCCAGGTGAGACTAGAGATGGGTCATTACAGATGTAGTCTGTTCGTATCCCAAGCTGATACGGAGTTGTACCTGATGGCGGGAGTCGAGTACGTCGCTACTTCGCCAGTCTTTTGTGTAGCATTGTCCGTAGCTTTTTGCGTCTTGCGCTGCCAGATGTATACCGGATATGCGGATGATGGCTTGATCCTTGTCTGCGGCAACTCACGGCGTGAGTTTGAGCAGAAGGCACAGGGAATCTTGGATTCGGTAGCGACTTGGGCTCTGTCTGTGAAGCTTAACTTCTCTACTCGCAGGGTCCAAGTTTATGATGCTCAATGGATACTTCAGAGGTGTTTGTGGACGTTATCCTAAAGTGGAATTGAATGGCACCTGCTTGGAGTTCGTAAGGACTTAAAAGTATCTTGGTGTACTCCACGAAGAAAGGCTGAGTTTTACTCCACATGTGGCATATGTAAGTCAAAAAGCTGTGTTTCTTTCGAATGTTGAGGAGGATATCACCAGCCAACTGGGGACTGACCTTCAAAACCTAGCTCGGTCTGTATAAAGAGGTCGTCAAGCCCATCATGACGTATGGTTCCATCATGTGGTGTATGCGAGTGGGTCACTCTCACATAAGGCAAAAGCTGTTGAGTGCCCAATGTACAGCACTGCTTGCAGTTACAAAGGCATACCATTCCATGTCTATGGATTCTCTTACGTTATTGGCTCGAATCGCTCCACCGGATCTCCGCGTGGTTGAGCTGGGTTCACTCACATTAGAAAAGGTCACATGACACAACTGGACCCGGAGAGTTGCCTGGGAGGATTTCGCAGACGATTGGCAATGCCGTTGATCGACCTCTGAAAAGGGGCGAATGACCTTCGCAGGGAAATACTGTGTCCGGGAGAGGCTGCAGCAGCTTGATATCTATCTGGCCCATTCTCTGATGCAATTTCTCTCAGGACATGGCAAGTTTAAGGCGAAACTCTATGAGGCTCATTGGTCACCCACTTTGTGATGATTGCCTGGTGAGTGAGTGAGTGAGTGAGTGAGTGAGTGAAGAGATTTGGGCAGCTCTTAACATCAGGATTTTGAGAGCCGATGAGGAATACCTGGTGCCGCACATCATGGAAAATGTACTGAATGATTGTGTTGGTTTCAAGGACCTGCGAGAGCAGTCGAGGTGGAAGCTCTCGCTCCTAAGACAAGACTTTGGCCTGGCAGCCATTAAAGCTGCTGACAGCACCGCGAAATCATCGCTGTCAGAATCCGCTGGTTTGGTTATGCGCCAAATTCTCTGTGGATTGCGTTCGAGCCGAGCGCTTGCCCAATACCCCCTTAAGCTCTAACTCTTACCTGAAAAAGGTCTCTGTCCCTATACATTCCTTTAGTATTTTATGTAGGCCTATGAGAACATTCCGTAAATACAGTGTGAGAATTGTATCTTTAGGAATGCACTACTTTGATTTGATAAAATCCTAACTTGCAAAGCTGGTGGAAGAGATTGTAGGTATGTTTGTCCCCCCCCCCCCTTCTCTATTCCACATATTTTCTTCCAAAAACGTGTAAACTTAAATTAACATGCTTAGCACCACTTTATACTGTACATGTTCTTTAACAAACCCCCTGAAATTTTCGTGTATATTGGATAAATATGAATTAAAATGACTAACTTCGACTGCACATTAGCCACTTTACATAACAGTGGTCCCGTAAGAGTCATTGCCAATCTTTGAATACGGAATACAACCACTAGTTAATAGAAAACGTTAAAGGATGCAGTGGAAATTGAATACAGTTTTTACATAGTAATTTAACAAAAACATTATTAAATGGTTATTAATTTTCATAACAAAATCAGTGAACAAGACATACTTGGGTAATTAATTGCCTTAAACTGCCACTATCACTACATAGTATAAAAGGAAGTCCCTGGCGCGTGTCTGTCTGTCTGTCTGTCTGTCTGTCTGTCTGTCTGTCTGTCTGTATGACTGCGCTAATCTCGAGAACTACAGAACGGATTTGGATGCGGTCTTTACTGTTATGATCTGCGTTTATCGAGGAAGGTTTGCGTATATTAATAATTTCTCTAGCACTTATAGGAGCTGATCATTAACAGTATTAGTGAATAAAGTCGGGAAAAAGTTTGCCGCCAGCGTGCTCTCGTGGAATACGCTGCCTAATCCTTTAGAGATATAACAAAATCATTTACGAAAGAATTGTGTAAAATGTAATGATCTACAAAAAAGTCACCGGTAGCATGTATCTATCTTTAATAGAAAAGTAATAAGCGTGTTTACAATTTCAATTACGCAGTAAAAACATACGTAAAATTCACTGTATTTTTAACCTTAAAGAATTTGATATTTATCAAAATAAATTAACTCTTAAATAAAACTGTTTAATGTAGATAAGAAATGTCCTTTAAGTCATACAATTTGGCCCAACGTAACAGAACTAGCACTCAAAACACACATTAGAGTACTTGTGTCTTTAGAAGATGATAGGATCCACCACCAACAACTGATAGATAGCTTATACCCTGAAATACACGACCTTTCAAATAAGACTCTATCGTGGTTCAAAGAAAGAGCTATATTATTGCCTTCTAAGGAAAAAGTCGAAAAAATTAATGAATTAGTGCTCGCAAACTTAAATGCGCAAACACAAGTCAATTACTCAGTAGATACAATACTCTACAGTGAAGAAGCTGTGCACTATCCCACAGAATTTCTTAATTCATAGAATCCTTCTGGCATGTTACCACACAAACTAATTTTAAAAGTTGGAGCTCCCATAATTTTATTGCAAAATATAAATCCACCGAAATTATGCAACGCGACTCTATTACAAATAAAAAGTTTAATAAGTTATCTCATTGAAGGTACTATTCTAACTGACTACGGTACTGAAGAAACTGTTTTAATACCTAGAATACCAATGATTCCCTCAGATTTGCCTTTTAATTTCAAGAGAGTCCAATTTCCAATAAGAGTTTGTTTTGGTATGACCATAAATAAGGCACATGGTCAAACACTTAATGTGGGTGGAGTGGATTTGAATGGAGCATATTTTTCACGCTGACAACTATACGTAGCCCTTTTGCATGTCACATCAAACAGAAATCTTTTTGTGCTGGCGGTCGGAGGCAAAACTATTCATATTGTATACTAAGTTACTTTTTGAACCAACATCATGTACAAATTGTTATATTAGAGATGTATGAATGTGGATAAAGCGAAGAAGGTAGGTATGTCAGGATCGTGGTAAATGGAGGTCCATAATGTCTGCCTACCCCTCTGGGAGACAAACGTGACGTGTATGTATGTTATGTATGTTAGTAGTTCATTAATTTACTATCATATAATACTGCAATTGTCTTTTCCCATTTTATTTATTACTGTATCACTGTAAAACTCAATTGTACCCGGGCGAAGCCGGGCCGGTTCGCTAGTATTTATATAAAAATATACACACTGTAAAATTTTTTTAGTGAAATGATAAAGATGCATTTTTTTCCTTTATAAACTAATTTTCAAAAACATTTTAAAATCTTAATGCATTGTTACTTTTTAAATAAATAATAGTTTTAAATTAATTACATTTCAACTATCCAAAAATGTTGCAATTTTGTTAGCAGATTTATATGTAAAAATATTTTAGAGAATAATTTTTTTAGTGGAATAAAGTTAGATTTAATGAAATTTCTTTAACTTTTAAATTAAAAAAATTGTATTTATGAAAAAATAAATATTTTTAAAAATGTTATGAGTTTGAAATTTTTTATGTTGATATATTTAAATTATTTTACCAAATATTTAGATAATTATTTTTAAAAACTGTTCATATTAATTCCATTGATTAATCATGTTATAAATTATATGTTCTGATAATACTTTATATACTGAAATAAAATCTTATCAGCTGTATCTATGAATTATTTTGCAAAAAGTGTCGGAAATATAGTCCCAATCGAAAAGATTTCTTAATCTAAAAATATAAATAACTGAAGTTTTAAAAATTTTTGTTCTTGAATAAAGGATTTGCAAACTTCAAAATTTGTAATTGTGTTCATATATGAAGTGTTTATAAAATGGGGTTTCAAATTTGCTTATTAAAGAAAAAAATTCAGAAGTTTAGTTTTTGAACTAAAGAGTGTAAAATTCAGCAGAATTTGTAAGGAAAAGTTTATTTTTATTACTTTTTAAAAGACAGAGGTCAAGGTTAGTATTTTCTGATTATTCAAAATGTTAAAATTAGCTGCTGTTAAGGCTAACACGACTTATACCCAGTTAATGCTTAACTTTATTTCAAGTGAATTTATATAAAAAAAAAGTTAGAATTTGGTAAATATTTCGTGTAAAATTTATTATTATTCGTTAATTTTTATAAATTATAAATATAACCAACCTGTGCCCAATTTTTTGTTTTTTTTAATTGGGTAATTTTGATTTTACTTTTGTAGTGTCCATGAAATTGTTAATTTTTCGTTCTCATTCATAATTGCACCATAGCCCCCTTTTTATATCTACTTCAGTTGGTATTGCAATAATTAATTTTTATAATGCATGTCGCAACATTATCATTCATTAAAATTATGCTTGCAACATTATCATTCATTAAAATTATGCTTTCATATATAAGCGACTATACATTTCCACATGGAGCCTAATTACAGGAAACTGTAAAATGACATACCTGGGAGAAACGTGTACTATAATTTCCGAAAGTCCACATTAACGAAAGGTCAAAATTTCAGTGAGAAAAAGCACATATTAGACATTAAAGAAATGATAATGTGAAATACACGTCAAGTGCTTAAGAGGAGCTAGTATTCAGAAGCCTGTTTAAAATGTAACAATTTGGGTAATTAACACTGTTTTCCATCAAGTAAAAGTAGTTTTAATGTGACACTTTTGAAAACATTTTTATATAATTTTAATTCTTAGTACAAGTATTGCAGTATTTACATGAAAATCGTGCACTGAACCTGTTAAAAGTATATTTAATAAAATTAAATTATAGATTGACTCAAATAGGAACCTCATGACAAGTGACTCTGAATGCAAAACAAGTTTGTCAGTGTCGCAAATACATTGCTCTATAGGCTGTTCATGGTAAAGTGAGCACTTGAGGCCCTAGTTACTTTTTCCTTTCAGCTGTTTTTTTTTTATCTTTTGACCTCCTTTTTAAAAAAATACTGCCATGTAAGTAATAAACTCAGTGTGTGTATTCCACTGCACTCTTAAGTTAACCATGTAAAGCTAAAACAAAATACATTTATTGACTACATTTGATTCAAAATGAGGGGTCTTTCAAAAGTGCTCACTTTACCATGATTAGCCTATACTGTGTTTTATTATTAATTGCAAGAAATTCTCTTCAGAGGCAACCATGGTACAAGAGTGGGGAGAACCAAAATGTGCTTGCGAAAATTTGTATTTGAAGGATGCAAGTGGTTGAATGTTCAAATCTATGTTTGCAGTTGCCAAAAATGATTAGACAGCAATGGCAGATTTAATTGTATAAAAACTGATAAATACTGTTCAAAAAGAAAGTGTAATTGGGATTATGATTAAATGTATTAGTTTGACCATTTTGAGTTTGTAATTAAGTGCTTATTTACAATTTTTTTAAAGTAAAGTATTAAGTGATTGCTTACTCAATCAAATAACATTCATGTGCTACCTGCAGAGATGAGCAGTTTTATAACACTAATGTGAAAATAACAACATGACAGCAATGTAAAAATTCTATTGAGGCAAGGAGTCAGGGTCGGTATTTTGCATTGTTTGAGCAAAGAAAATTATGCAAATGACAGTCCATGTTTTTCCATCGATGGTGCCACACTTTACTGTCTCAGTCAAAGTTTTTTTCTGAAGCTATAGTGCATATTGGTAGGAAACCATAACAATTTAATAATTGAAGGACTATTTGTCAACCTGGTACTGCACCCCACAACACAACAGTATTAAATGCTCCTATGTGATTCGTCATCAAGGTTTAATAAACACCAAAAAGTGGCATTCACGTAAACCCACCTGCCTGCAGGCATCCCACTGAAAGCTTACAAAACCAGTCACGAGAGCGCAGCATGCCTCATTCACACGTTCCCTATAATGTTGAGAAAGCAGTGAAGTTCTAGAATAAGAGTTGGAAAGTTAATATTGTTATATCTGTTTATTTGTGCGTAAAAAAAATAAAACCTTATTAAAATATAAAAAANAGAGTTGGAAAGTTAATATTGTTATATCTGTTTATTTGTGCGTAAAAAAAATAAAACCTTATTAAAATATAAAAAAATTAGATAAAATTTATATTTTTATGTTTTAATGTACAGTATAATATGACTGACGTAATCTAGACATGTCTANAAAAAATTAGATAAAATTTATATTTTTATGTTTTAATGTACAGTATAATATGACTGACGTAATCTAGACATGTCTAGTGGTGTTGTTCTAAGTGCATGGGAAATAATATTTGTATAATTTATGCTAAGATCTTAAGTCTCGGCTTCACCTATTGTGCAGAAATTCTTCACAACTCGTAAAATGTAAATTTTCTATAGTTGAACGTTGTCAGTAATTACTCTAAATCCAACATTATGACATGAAAACAAAGAATTTCTGCAAAAGATGTGAAGCCGAGCCATAAGTCTATGATAATTTGTTTAAGTGACAATCCCAAGCCAACGAAAGCAAAGTGTGTATTACCATTTCATTTACTTGATTTATACTGTGTATAACTTGTTTCAGTTGGCTACCATCTTGCCACATCCACCTTCCTGCCCCACACCTGTGGCGAGCATCATTACTACTTCACCTGTGGTGCAGGTTGGAAACAATGTGATAAGCTCATCGCTGATCAGCAGTACCACTCCTCCACAGGTATTGTGGCCACTTCCGTACTCGGGTCATCGGTGGCTGTAACTGATTAGATGTTTTACTGTGTCCGTTAGATTCGCTCAGATGTTCCTGGACAGTCTTATGCTCCCTATCTCTAATAATTCACTACAAAACTGTCTTTTTTTTNATTTATATTTTTATGTTTTAATGTACAGTATAATATGACTGACGTAATCTAGACATGTCTAGTGGTGTTGTTCTAAGTGCATGGGAAATAATATTTGTATAATTTATGCTAAGATCTTAAGTCTCGGCTTCACCTATTGTGCAGAAATTCTTCACAACTCGTAAAATGTAAATTTTCTATAGTTGAACGTTGTCAGTAATTACTCTAAATCCAACATTATGACATGAAAACAAAGAATTTCTGCAAAAGATGTGAAGCCGAGCCATAAGTCTATGATAATTTGTTTAAGTGACAATCCCAAGCCAACGAAAGCAAAGTGTGTATTACCATTTCATTTACTTGATTTATACTGTGTATAACTTGTTTCAGTTGGCTACCATCTTGCCACATCCACCTTCCTGCCCCACACCTGTGGCGAGCATCATTACTACTTCACCTGTGGTGCAGGTTGGAAACAATGTGATAAGCTCATCGCTGATCAGCAGTACCACTCCTCCACAGGTATTGTGGCCACTTCCGTACTCGGGTCATCGGTGGCTGTAACTGATTAGATGTTTTACTGTGTCCGTTAGATTCGCTCAGATGTTCCTGGACAGTCTTATGCTCCCTATCTCTAATAATTCACTACAAAACTGTCTTTTTTTTAAAAATTTCTTTTGGTAATCGTAGTTTGTACGTATAATTAACCACACATTATTGGTGATTATTTCCTAGTTTTTATAGGGTACCTCTTTGAAGCCTGGAGAAGTGTGTAGTCTCTTACCGCCCACCCAACTGTTGTGGATGGATCTGTTATAAATCCTTGTTTTACAAGGACGCTAAACTGGAATTTGTAAAATATTCAGTAATACAGTGAAACATCTTTAATACAAACCTCATGCGACCAGAAATTTTGCAGTTTGGAGTAATAAGGTTTGTGTTAACCGGTGTTTTCNGCATCATTGCTTTTTTTTTATAGTGGACACATTGCATTATAATGCAAATAAAAAAATTCTTATTTAGTAATTTACAATTTAACATAAAACCTTCTACCTTACTCCAAAGGGAAGAAGACATGTTTGTTTAATGAGATCTTTGTATTTGAACTTTTTATTATTGAAGTTTCATTGTAATTTGAGATGAATTTAATCTTTGAATTTTTATAAAACTGCACTGCTGTGGTGAATTGTCACAAAGTAAACCAATGGGTTTTCATTTGGTAGAAATAGACTCGCATATTCTAAATGGTAAAAATTAATTTTGGAAATAATGCTCTAAATAATTAGGGTATATTACTTTTAAAATTCAGAGAGGTGCGTTGTTCCAGTCTGTTTATGTACCATTCATAGTGTGTTTGAATACCCGCTAAAAATAAGCTCTTAGGTACTGATTACTTATACTTCTGTTTTGTACAAACATAAACATTACCATGTGCTATCTATAATTCAACTGCCAAAAGCTTTATTTACATTCTTCCGCTGTCGAAAAAAATTCTACCATATTTTAAAAAGTATAACACAGAAGTGTTAACCATTTCTGACCTCATCTAGGTCCATGTAGACTTTTAACAGAGATTATATTAATTCCTGTATTCATTATTATTTATTTTACATGTTATTAAATTATTTGTGTTCACAATATTGCGCATTATATTTTGTTGAAACTGTGCTTAAGGGTCGAGCCTACCTAGAGCTTTTTCCCCCCCATTTGAAGCAGAGAAGCGCGGAAGCGATAAGGGCGACATTGCCACGTGCATCAAGTGCGCCATCGCCGGTAAGCGCAAGGCTCTGAACTGGCGTGCAGTTTTCTCATTACACTGTGTGTACCTATAGGACTTCAACTGTGACTCTACTATTTTATTGTTGGAAAGTCCTTAGGAAAGTTCAATGCAGGGCCTTTGAATAGTTTTGTATTGATCGGACATGTATATTTTGAGATGCAGCGCTTTGAAAAATACTTTATTTCAGCAATTTTGGAGTACTCTAAAATGGAGTTTGTAATGTGCGTGAAGTATGAAGGAGGAACGGCCACAGTACAAAGAGAGACACGATAAAGTTATCATCCAGCATGACAATGCTCTGCCACATGTCGCAAGACCAGTCAAGACATACATGGCAACGCTGAAATGGGAGGTCTTGCCCCACCCGCCGTACTCTCCAAATGTTGCTCCTTGTGACTACCATTTGTTTCAATCGATGGCACACGGCCTGGCCGATCAGCATTTCCGCTCGTATGAAGAAGTAAAAAATGGATCGATTCGTGGGTCGCCTCAAAAGATGCATAGTTTTATCGAGATGTTATCCGAAAATTGCCAGAAAGATAAGACAAAGAAGTGGCTAGCGACGGACAGTACTTTTAATCATAAATATGTAATCACGTTTAAACAATAAAGCCTCAAATGTTGGGAAAAAAAACGGTGGGAGCAAGGTTGTACACCTGATACAATGCATACAAATTGAACGATATTTGGTATAATTATAAAATAATTTTTTAGTTTACAACACTATTTAAGGCTTACATGTAGATAGATGCACCACAATGAGAACACGGCATGCCAGTTCCACGACTTAAGTAGTATTGACAATGCACTTTATGCACGTGGCAGTGTCAGCCTTATTGCTTCCACGTTTCTTAGCTTTGAACACTGAAACCAGCTGCAGATAGGCGGGCCCCTTAATAAATAACTGAACATATAAATTGCAGTACTTAGTGGCAAGATTATATGGCAATCTGGCATTTATTTTTTATTATAGGTTTCTGTCTGTGCTGTCAGTAATTGGTCTTGTACCATGGCTTCCTTCCATGACTTTAGCATTGATCTCTTAGAGGATCTAAACCTGAATTTTTGTGTGTGGGAGGTGACTGATACGTATCCTCAGTATGGTCTTATTTCACCCCACCATTGCAGTGTGTTTCCTGTCCATCCCACACCTCATTTTATTGCAGCCATACCCCAGTGTGGCTGAGAACAACAGGTATGTTTCTTGGGCGGTACAACTGGCTTAAACTGTTGGCCTCTTACATTACTTAAGGGCATGAATAAAGTAGACGTAAGTAAGTTACATATTTGATACTTCCCCCTCGAACCATTTACAGTACTGTTGGGTGTTTATCACAATTTCATGGTATATGAACCATAATGAGAGTGCGTTTTGCACTATTTCTTGCCAAAGTTTTTTTTAGTATGAAACATTAACTTTAAATATTAAAAATACAAACCAGTATTTTTTTTTCACAATAAACACACTTTTCAATAACTTTTTTATTTATTACATTGCTTTTTTTACTGACTATATAAGAAAAAGTGGTGCAAAGTCAGTACCATTATCTTCTGTAGACAACACCAATGCATCTACACAAGATGGCCAAGCTTGTAAATAGCCTATTGAAGTTTAACAATTACCAACTCTTTCCAGATGTTATTACTAGAAATTTAAGGTTCATTGTTTTACCTGAAGAGTACTCTCAAGTATTAATTAGTTAGTGGTGCCAAGTTACACCCACTACTGGTGCAAAGTATACAGATGTTACGGCATATCAAGACCTGCTTTCTTAGTCATTCAAGTTGTCATTACGACGTAAGTTTTTTATTGTCTTCATTCTAAGATAGTACGTTTAGTGTGACAAAATTGTTACATGTATATTGTGCTGTTTTTTTATAATGGCTACGACATCTTTACAGAAACAGCAGCAACAGATAACTGCCCTGGCATGGCAGTATCCACCAGCATGGTTGGCTGCCAGTACCACTTCAATTGATTGTGGGCCACTCTTACCTCAAGCAAGTGACTGTCAGGTAATTACTCATTATCCTTGCAATAATGGTATTGCTATCTGTGGCAGTTATATGGTACTTCAGGTACATATCTGAATTTCCTACCTAGTTGATGCACAGCATACAGATGTTTATTTAAAGGTTTTCTCAAAGGTGAATAGCATACTCGGGTCCTTTTGATGTTTGAAGGAGCCAGAAGGCTTTCAGACCACCAAAAAGATTCTTTAATAAGATATAGTGAGGGGGAAACAAGAGTCCATGAACAATATTCTTAGATGAAGATGCAAAAAATGGGTGTAATAAGATAATTTGTGAGAATGTTACTGCCATAGTCCTATTGATTTTTGATTCCTCATGTCAGTTAACACCTGTTGAAAAAGTGTTCAAAACTTTATTTTTCCCAAATCATGAACAATATCTTATGGTTATTTGGCAGTTTTATATGCGGTTTTATGTATGCATGTAGTAGTGTAATTTCTACTGCATTTGATTATCACAAAAAGTTCAGTAAAAATGAAGAACTCCATTTTTGCCATTTCGCTCAAGAGCTGTTACATTACATACATAAATGTTATTTTTAATGAAGTAGGAGACTACGCCATTTTATTATGAGGCCTTATTTAGGCCAATAGCCGGAGACCATTCGTAGACACATTGCCCAACCTGATTCACCTGTTTATATGGTGCACAAAATACACCAGCAGCAAAATGATCCCAGGATTGTAAGTACTACAAATTAAAGGTATGCAGCCCTCGCATGACGTGATATTGTCTCCACCAAACTCTAATTTGGCACATTTTTTGTTTCATTTTAACACATTTTCTGTCAGAAAGAATGCATGCATTATCACCTGGACCCAGTTTGGTCAACTCTTAGATGAATTTCTGCATTTAGCTCAGATATTGTATTAAAAGTCATTGAAAGGTTGGGGCATGACTGGTATGGATGACCAGCTCTTTTTTGCTGACTGCGTAGCATCACATGTGGAGACACTAAACCCAGAGAGATGTGAGCCACGACCAGCCACTTCCAGGGCAGCTGACAGCTTCTCGGGACACGTCGGATACAAGGAGAGCTGAATTAAGCATCCGTATAGTAATTAACTCAATCGCCCCATCCTAGTATTACCTGTGAGAAGCAAAGAAAGAGAGTTGCCCCTAACGGGGAGTCTGATACTGCCCACCTCACAAGAAAAACTACCCGCCTTCCGTTTCCAAATGAGTGACCATTGAATCCAGGCCGTGGTGCCTAGGATGAGGAGGGGGTAGCGCAGGAAGTCATCCCAGACAGTAGACAGGACCCGAGTCACCCTGGCCACGAGTATAAAAGGCAGTGCACCCCCAAGCTCAGCAGTTTGCTTCAGCAAAAGTTTTGCTGAGGCTCCCTGTTCTCTCTCCTCTTGAGGAGATCTGAATTCAATATTACAGACTACCACCGATTAGCTGCCTTTTAGTACCAGTAACCCCTGTGGTTCTGATCACTAACTGCAGCCCTGAAGAGTCTACGTACCCCTTAAACTCACTTTAACTTGCACAGTTAGTGATACTGAGTCCCTTCAGGACCAACAGTGCTTAAGTTAGGATTTAGTTGTTTTAATATAGCTATTGATTAATAGCTAATTGACTAATATAACTAACTGATTACTTTTGTTTTATTCAGGTGGACCCCTTCACATTTTCTTTAATTCACTTCCTTAGGTTGCCTAGCGATTTGGCAATGTGTAGGAGTTGGTAAGGGTCACAGACTATAGTTATCCTTTAAAGAATAAACACGTTTTCAACTTCTGAGCATTAATTCTAAGGTGAGCTTGTACCTCTCTTCATTCCTGGTAAGCGTTATCCCTCAAGGAAACGGGAGGAGACCGCAACATTAATCACAATTTCTGACTCTAGAGTAGGACCATGGACCGTCCCATAACAGATGATAGTCTGCACGTCAACAAACACACATTCCTAGGCCACCCATACAGTGTATAGGGTACTGAGAAGTACCTGGCGAGCAGTACGGTAGTACTAGCAAGACTGCATGACAAAGCGGTTAGGTGACCTGAGTCTGTTATCCCACTCCACCCACTGCATATAGACCCGCCGGACGGAGTGAGGGTTGATAAGGAGTGACCTAACAACATCTGGGTACACCTTCGATAGGGAACAGTCGCGTACCTCTTCATTGCGGAAGTGGAAATTGGCACCTTCCCGTCCATGCCGTTAACCTGCAGAAGGGGTATAAAGTGAAGCGACCTAAGGACAGCTGCTGTCCTTGCAGCTGACCGACCACACGGACAGGTGCTGTCATTGTGGCTGGCCGACCACACGGACAGGTGCGCTCATTGCGGCTGGCCAACCACACGGACAGGTGCTGTGATTGCGGCTGGCCAACCACACGGACAGGTGCTGTGATTGCGGCTGGCCAACCACACGGACAGCTGCTGTCATTGTGGCTGGCCAACCCTACATGACCCACCTACACCAGCCTTTAGCTGTTTGACTCCCTCGGCCCCCCTTGAGAGCGAGCTCAAGTCGCCATACAAAACTGTTAAGGCCTCACCTCGCAGCCCACCCTGCCAACCTTGTTGGTCCGCCATCGTCTGCAGCCGGCTCGGACTGCCTGTGGCGCTAAAGATTGCCCCGGCACCTTCTACCAACCCACGGCATCTAGTCTCCAATACCCAGACCCCAACAGTGGCCTACTCATGCACCCAGACACAGACCCTGCTATTGCTAAGGGACATCCCGTGGATATCCCTACAGCCTGCTGCTGCGGTACAAAGTATAGCCCAGCTGCAGCAGATACGTTGCACGTCAACCCCGGGTGAGGCTTGAGAAAAGTAAGCCATCAACTGCCCTTACCCCGGCCGCCTGGAGGGCTTCCCTCATACGGCCCGATTACGCACCCAGCTGATGGCCTAACCGTCTGACTCTGTTTAGGGGAACCATTAAGGCCAAGCGCTAAATATTACAAACTCCGCCTCATTAGAGTTTGTCTGGAACCAGTGTCAGTGACCACCTGGCACACATTGAAAACCTTGCTCCCGGAGGACGTGCTCCACAGTTACTAAGCTGTCATGTGTCAAGGTGTGGAAAACTTTAAGATTTTACATAAATATTATTTCAGCTCCAAGCTCCAGCAGTGAATTGTGTTGCATGAACGAAGTGTTAAAAGTATAGATTGCCATGACCAGTGTGCAGCAAGTGGGTATGGGACCACATGGTGAGCATTTGTGTAAAGCTGGAACCACCACCTATATTACAATTATGTACTCTATAGCTGGGGATCTAAATTAACTAAAGAGGGTGTTCTATCTTTTCGGTTTGCAAGGTAATTTGTTTTGTATGCTTGGCAGTGGGCCCAGAATAAAGCCTTTATTTCCTTTGATGTTGTGAATAATTGTGATTATTAAAAGCCGTTAAGTATAGTTAACTTACTTCTGTTCGTGGGTGTTTTTTACATTAGAATGCAGGAATAGCTGCCTGCTGCCTTAAAGAGTGTGGACTTATATTTCCCTAGTAACTTGATTTACAAAAATGAGGCTTAACATGTGTTCCACAACGATTGATTCAAGTGTTGTTTCTCTTTACTGTAATAATATTCAATGTTAAACATGGTAAAAAAAATTTCTTATTAAGTTATCATGGCTACCTTTAAAATTCTCTGGTACATGCTTGATGTGGCTTTCACTACTACATCATTAACACCCATTCATTATTGAATTTCAGAACTGTAACTACCAACAAAATGTTACTGTATTTATAGTAAACTATTTACTGCTCAGTAAGCAACTTTGATGCCATGATCATAAGCCCAAGGCACAGCGCATGCCCAGATCTAAAATACCAATCTATATTGTTGCATGGTTCATTTGACACTACATTGTTAACAGGACATGCCAAGATGGAGAGTTTTTTCAGCTGCAGTTTCTGAATGGCCGACTCAAAACAACTTATCTTTGGTAAAATTACAAATTTCTGCATATCAGAATATAACTAAAGGTGGTTCACAATATAGCAAGCTCTCTTGAAATCAACCTATGAAAAAACATCACTGCTCCAAAGTGCCTATACTTCAACATAAGCAATGACAGCAATACACGCAGTTAAGTAGACAGCAAACTACGAGTGGTAGTTCTATGCTTAAATGTCTTAACTAGCTGTAAAGTTTTAAATATTTGTCAACTGCAATTCAGTTTCTTTGTGCTGTGTGCAAATAAGCACAAAATTTGGAGTGATTGCAACACCTTTGTTTGCAACCCTTTCAAATCATATTTGTATACATGTTCTGAGTAAAGTGGCACTGTTATTGTTTTCTGCTGTATTTCCAAATAGTTTCTGGTCCCAAAAATTCATGCAAACTCACATATACTGACCTGAAAAATGTGCAACTTCATGCATTTGAAGTTGGTATAAATTTTAAACCACAAATAAACTTGAAGAAACCTTGGACAAGTGTGTTTTATAATTTGCAATGTGTGTTGTAATTAAGAAAATGTAAATAAATGTGTTTATTTTGCATTTACGCAATTCCCAATTTACGAGTTAATACCTTGGCACATATGTAGCTTCTTCTGAAACAGTAATGCCATGAGAATGTTTTATGCTGCTTGAGTAATAGGAATACGTTAAAAAAGTATTATAATGTCTGACCAAACAGTTTAATTAGTATAATCCTGTATATAAAAGAGCATGTACTAGCTTTGGGGGAAAATTAGAACCTGCTTTAAATGTGTGGACGCAGTTTCATATAATAAATTGTCTTAAGATAGATATTGTGTTTTTAGTGTTCTGGTGAAGTTGTGTTCATATTAGTGTAGGCATTGAAATATTTTGTAAGCAAAAAGCGATTTTATTTTATAAGCTGACACGCCAAGTCTGTTCCATAAGCCGAGGAAACTCTTGTCATCTGAGAAACAGGCAATCTGCACAACACTGCGCTAGAGTTTAAGTGAGTGGACCCACACCTTCACTAGGCTAGCCTGGCCAGCAGGCATCGAACACTGGCTGCACATCAGGGGAGTTTACCCTTCCCTGCGGCCTGCTCCAGCCACCTCTAGCTTGCCACTGCTCTCAAGCGGTATAAATTTCTGTGCAAATCCTTGTGAAGGAGAAGTTAGTGACTGAACAGAGGGTGCTCTGGAGGTCAGACTTCAGCCATAAATCACACCAGCCAGCCTCTACTTGCGAAGACCTGCCTTCAGCAGTTCTTACATTGCTCAGTTTGTTTTACTCTTATAGCATATAAAACTTATGTTCCTCAACGCATAATAAAAGCATTTGTCGTGGAACCTTCTCTAATGAGTACAAAGTGTTGGCCTGAGTGTGTCTTCCTCACCGGACGTAGTGTTTACTAGGGTCACTCTCACCCCAAGACTCTGCTTCGTACCTCATTACCACCCTGCGGTATTCAGCGTGGCAAACTTGGGTCCTCGTTCATCAGATTCTAACGGGCACAGGCCACAGATATGTTTGTAAAATCGTAAGACCGAATAAAACATTTGCCAGTTACCTCTTTGTGGTACGTTCAATTCTCTTTTATTTCAAGTCTTCCCTACCTACTTTGCCTTGTGTGTGATCATCCGCCTGAGTACTTCCAGGTGCATGCACAACCATCGCATTAGATTCGAACCACGTCCCCACTGAAGAGTGCTCCCGCCTCTTGTCAATGTATGGTGTCTAGTGCTGGCGGATAAAGTCCTCCTCTAGCACAACTGTGGCAAGGGAAGAGAGAACCTTTCTCTGGGGCTCCCGAGACTTGAGAACAAACACACAGGGTCACCACAACTCTCAAACTAAAAGTTGGTTGCGCAACATATTGAGAACCATAGAGGCCTCGCGTGGGTGATGTGAGACCAAGGGGAAATTGAGGACAGTAGCGGATAACACTCGCTCAACTCTTCCCGGGGAGGATCTGGAGACCCTTTCAGCAATCTGCTGTAGTCCTAAGCACAGTCAATCATGAGGCCTACCTCCCAGCTGGCAATGCCGCTAAAGACAGCATTCGATTGAAAGGACTCCTGCAGTGTTTAACCCAAATGCACCAGCCCCGGGAGGAGTCGTTTCCTTCCTGGACAGAGCATGTCTTAACCTTTCCTTCCCTGCTCTGCTACGTTACTTTAATCTACAATTGTGCCTGTCCCTACAGGACACCCACTAAATCCTTTTAAAGTAATAATTCTTTACTTTTTATTTGTTTTTGTCCCCTAAATAACATTTTTGACTGTGCAGATCTGTGTACCCATAGCTATTCCAATGAGCCATCACCGGGCGGGCCAGAAAACAGCCAAAACCACATTGCCCAAACAACATGCTCTGGTGAGCTAGGGCCTGATGCCCCCAGGGGCCACATACATTGACCCAAACGGCATTTACACCTCGTTCAGGAGTCTCTCAAGGGATACTCAAGCCAGTGCACCATCAACTTGCTGCCATTGTTGTCTACACAAAACAGTAGACCTTAGCAAACGTTAAGTGTTGGTGCTTTGAAAAGTGTGTGACTGGATGGATTTTTACAACAAAACTTGCATCAAGTAACAAATACTACTGTGGAAGTATGCTGTAAAAATTAGAATGAATTCTGTTCAGCCATTTAGTTTCGTGACACGACAATTGTTAATTACTCATAATGTAATAGCAATGCCTGCCATTTGCTTGTGTGTAGTTTTGTATTAAAATATTTATTTTCGAGGTATATATGCGTTACAATTCCACTTGTAAATGTTTTACATAATTCTTAAGTTGTTTAATTATTTTAATGATTGTTTACGGTACTTTTGCCTTCGGTATAGAGGAGTAAATACAACATATGGTTAAGATGCCAGAGGGCCGTATTAGAGTTCGTGAGAGATGGCCATAGTATGTCAATCTCAACTCTAATTAAAGTCTTTCTCAATGTCTATGTTTGGTTATCATCAGTTCAATAGTCCCACCTGCTAGTTGCACTCTTCACTGTACTGATGCTCGCAGTCTCAGAGTTTACTCCCGCTGGTCACTTCTGTCGTCACTCGTTGCTCCTCAGGCTCGTTGACTATCGCTCATGGTCACACAATCACCCAAACTCCAGACTCTCAAACTCCCAGCTTGGAGGTCCATTGTATAGTATGTCACCAGATCTCAAAGATTCCAGCACCCTGTGTCACACTGAGAGAAATTAGGACATTAAACCTCAACATTCCTTCAGATAACCTGAGAAATTCTATCTGCTGAAGGTCAGGAGAGTGCGAGAGCTGCCAAAGGCTTATTGTGGGGAGACATGGCCACTGGCCTTGTAAACGTCACTGGTATATCACATTACTACTGTCAGTTTCTTTTCACTCGCGATATTTAAAGCACCAGCCACATTAAAATATTATCTAAAAGTGTGCTTTTCTTAAGAGTATGACATGTATAATGGGCGAGCCTTTCAGCTATTCCACATTTTAAAGGTGATATTCAAAAAACCTTGGCATTGTTTTTACTGCGGAAAAAAGAAATGTTTAACTCTTCTGCTATTCTGTTGACAGACTAAAACCAAAATATTTTCTTATGACTTTGGAAGAGTTCACTTTAGTTAACTACATTAATTTATACATAAACAGAAAAAAAATAGTGAAAAATAAATACTGTAGAATGTTTAAAACCCAAATTTATTTACTGAAATTAACGTGTACGTGTTTATAGTGCTGATTACAATATTTATTGTCGTTTATTTAATGAGTATGCACCGGCTATATGAGTCAGCTGAAAGTCCACCTGAAAGTCGCACTACAGTGTATTTTTATAGGTACATGGAAAGATAAGCAGTCAATGGGCTGAAGTTAGAAACTTAGTAATGCTTTCAAAAGTGCTGACTTTACAGTGAAAAATGAAATTTACCTGAGGAGAGAGAGAGAGATTTAAAAGCAGAGGAACTCTCATATTCAGTGGTTATAATTAAACGTAGAAGTATCTAAATGTAGATTACTGTTGTTTTGAGTGCATTATAGATTATCCACCCGGCCCTCTACCCGTTCCCTTCTGTCAGGCTGATTGCTGGGAACTTAGCCGTTACGATACCTTCTATGGAGGGGGACTTCCCGTGCAGTCTACTAGGATCAGGGAAAATCTCCACACTAGTTTCTTTGGGGTGAGTTAAAGATCTATGGAGGGGTGTAAAAATGACTCAGGCGTGGGGTAGTTGGACACAAGCCCCACTTGCGTGTAATCATCCCCCAGTGGTGATAGAGGGTGGAACCTGGCTTGTGCCCTCTAGTGTCGGAGCAGCCACATTAACTATGGTGCTGTTCCTCGATGCAAGTGTGCTTCCAGTCAGGGCTTACCTCCCTGGCATTGGTCTGCTCCAGCTTCTGGTGGACTGAACAGGATGGCCAGCTATATCCTGGAATAGGACTGGAAAGGGAATTGCAAATACTGCAATAAATATTACAGTGAGTGTGGTGAGACTAGTTCATTTTATTCAGATGAAGGCCGTAGTCACCATGCTAATGGTACATTTTCCCTCTTCCTGTAACCTGAGGCATGCCTACTGTCCTGACCTTAAGCACTGGGTATCTCGTGCATCTATGATTGGCTGTCACCCCTGATGTGACCATCCGAGACTGTGCCCAATTTCTGGGTGAACAGAGAAGGGCTACTAACTCCGGTTGAACAGAGGCAAACTTAACGTCTTCAGGTCAACCTAACTGACTGCTGGTGTGTCTTCGGATGAACCAAGAAGACTGGCCCTGACCCCCATCATGCTGTTCTGCTTACACTGAGGTGACAAAAGTCATGGGATAGCAATATGCAAATATACAGATGGCAGTAGTATCGCATACAAAATACATAAATGGCCGGTGCATTGGTTGGGCTTTCATTTGTAGTCAAGTGATTCATGTGAAAAGGTTTCTGACGTGATTATGGTCATACAACGGGATTTAACAGACTTTGAACACGGAATTTTAGTTGGAGCTAGAAGCATGGGCCTTCCACTTCAGAAATGTTTAGGGAATTCAACATTCCGAGATCCACAGTGTCAAGAGTGTGCCGAGAATTCCTAATTTCAGGCATAACCTCCCACCATGGACAACGCAGTGGCCGACCGCCTGCATTTAATGACAGAGACCAACGACGTGTGCGCAGAATGGTCAGTGTTAACAGACAAGCAACACTTCGTGAAATAACCGCAGGAATCAATGTGGGATGTACGACGGACGTGTCCGTTAGAACAGTGCGGCGAACTTTGGCTGTACTGGGCTATGCCAGCAGAAGACCGACTCGAGTGCCTTTACGAACAGCATGACATCGCCTGCAGAGCCTCTCCTGGGCTCGTGACCATATCAGTTGGACCTGAGATGACTGGAAAACCGTGGCTTGGTCAAATAAGTCCCAATATAAGTTGGGAAGAGCTGATGGTAGGGTTAAGTGTGGCGCAGACCCCACGAATCCATGGACGCAAGATGTCAACATGGAACTCTGCAAGCTGGTGGTGGCTCCATAATGGTGTGGGCTGTTTTTATAAGGTATGGGCTGGGTCCTCTAGTCCAACTGAACCGATCATTGACTGGAAAGGGTTATGTTCAGCTACTTGAAGACCACTTGCAGCCATTCATGGATTTAATGTACCCAAACAACGATGGAATTTTTATGGATGACAATGCACCATGTCACCGGGCCACAACTGTTCGCGATTGGTTTGAAGAACATTCTGGACAATTACAGCGAATTATTTGGCCACCAAGATCGCCAGACATGAATTTCATAAAACATNTACAGCGAATTATTTGGCCACCAAGATCGCCAGACATGAATTTCATAAAACATTTATGGGACATAATCGAGAAGTCAGTTCGTGCACAAACTCCTTCATCGGAAACACTTTCGCAATTGTGGACGTCTACAGAGGCAGCATGGCTCAATATTTCTGCCGGGGACTTCCAACGACTTGTTGAGTCCATGCCACGTCGAGTTTCTGCACCATATTCTTTATGCGTCTAGTTCATATCTCAAAAAGTGGTAAAGAAGGGAAGGAAAGCCATTACTGCAGGGGATTGTAATAATAATTACATTTAATTGGTTTTGTGATATGTATGATAATTATAGTAAATTTTGGCATCTTATGTTTATAGCTTTATTTGGCAATTTTCTTAAAATAATTTTGTGTACTGTAGGGCTAATTTTTGAAAGCTCTAAGTAGGGTATAAAACAAATTTCATGGAACAACTTTTTACTTATTTCATACTAATAATTTTACCAAGATCAAGGTTTTTCATTCTTTCTTTCTTGAAATTGACTAGGGGTAGAGGAGAATGTGATATAGCCTCCAAACTATTCAAATGGGTTTAATTCTCAAATGGCTCACTACATCCAAGTTAACTGTTTTGAGCAGGAGATTTGTCTTGCATGCTAAATTGTATTGATAGGTTGTGTGTTGTAGACTTACAGGGTCAAGATCAGGCGCTCTCTGAAACTGGAAAGATTGATGCTTGCAAAGTTAACATACTTTACTGCTGCCAATTACATAATGGCCTCCAGTATCTGTGGAGTGTGTGTTGGTGTTGCACACCATGCAGTGACCAGCATCCGATGCATGCTGCACCTTGCCTTGGTAGGCCTCGCCAGAGTCTACCATTATTTTGGTAATGTGTGGTCCCATTCCAAGGACCCAGGTGTTAATACCTCAAGGGTTCAGCCTACCTGTAGCTATTTGGCATGTTTGAGGCCTCGAAACATTAGAATTGTAAGGCTGACTCTTGCTAACTCACCATTTGCCTCATTGCCTTTACTCACAATGCGCTAAACTGCTGTATGGTCTTTCGTGGGCGACTTGCCTGTATGTGTCTTAGTGTGTGTCCCTATACATATTTTTACTGAAAAACTACTTACGAAGAAAATATGATCCACGTTAAAGGCCACTCTAAAGTTGCTGTATAGAAAATTTATTGGCTAAACTAATTCTTAAAAAGCCCATTTTAACAATTTTCATGCCCAAAAAAATTTTAGTTGTTGAAATGAGAGCTGGAAATTTGTCTTTGGGCCCAAAACATGCTACGAAATATTCAAACACTTTTTAATCACATAGATACATTTCGCACCCATGACCACTAACCCCCATTGCCGAGATCACCTTGTTAACCATGCAGCTCTACCAGGCATCAGTGCAGCCGGCCAGGGAATGATAGGAGAGGGAATGTTGCCCCTATGCGAGTGTCTATACTTCCCTAAGTGCGCACAGGCAGGCAGAAGTTATCCACCACCACTCCCTAATTTGATGTGCAGCCTGGCCGCATCGTCGCGGCAGTGTGGGGATGGCAGAGCAAGCAGATCCCTCCCCCACGTACCCCTGAACCATTGTAGCACCTGTGGATAGCGTTGTGGGCCAAAAAACTTAGGTTGATCTCATGCGACCTTCACCTCCAGAGTTCTCCACTTCTTCAGGGTCCTCGGCCACTGTGCTTGCCATGCTGCCCTAGTTTACACAACTTTGTGTCAGTAGTGCCAGGGAGCAGACATTCTTATTTAAGATTCTGCACCATTTAGACATCTGTACAGTGAGTGTATACCTTTTGCCTTTCGGGCAACAAAACTTGGAGCAACTTTAATTTGGCATTTATTATTTCAGTGTGTCTCAGAGTAGTTCAAACTCTGATTCAACCTTGGTTTAAAAATGTTCTCATTCACAGTTTCACTTATCGTGATTACCCCAGCCAAACATACGAGGTGGTACCCGATGAGAGCGACGGAAGGGAATTNTTCACAGTTTCACTTATCGTGATTACCCCAGCCAAACATACGAGGTGGTACCCGATGAGAGCGACGGAAGGGAATTTGAGCAGCAGTGCTACAGTATAGTTGGGGGGTGCGAGTGATTGCAGCTTAAAGTCTGGTGCAGATGGACATCTTTTGTGAGCAGGAAGGTGATCACCAGAAGGTGAACAACCCTCTTGTATTAAAGCATGCCAGTCTCTCATTTCCACCACAACACACAAAGATTCAACAAGCCAAACAAATCACTCGTTCAGAATAAAAAANTTCACAGTTTCACTTATCGTGATTACCCCAGCCAAACATACGAGGTGGTACCCGATGAGAGCGACGGAAGGGAATTCGAGCAGCAGTGCTACAGTATAGTTGGGGGGTGCGAGTGATTGCAGCTTAAAGTCTGGTGCAGATGGACATCTTTTGTGAGCAGGAAGGTGATCACCAGAAGGTGAACAACCCTCTTGTATTAAAGTATGCCAGTCTCTCATTTCCACCACAACACACAAAGATTCAACAAGCCAAACAAATCACTCGTTCAGAATAAAAAATNATGCCAGTCTCTCATTTCCACCACAACACACAAAGATTCAACAAGCCAAACAAATCACTCGTTCAGAATAAAAAATTTTTTTCTACTCTCAAATTGACATCAGCATAAATATATGTGTGGGAACTACATAAATGTAGAAAATGCAAATGTAAACAAACTACTTGCACAAGAATGTGAATGAAAAATAGAACAGTCTCTAAGCCCTTGTATGCAAGCCACTTGCAAACAAGTTAGCCAGTCACACTATGCACGTTCACTTGAACAAGAAAGGCGTCACCTTTTTGTACAAGAAAGTGAATTATGTGTATAGGCTGTTCATGGTAAAGTGAGTACTTTTGAAGCACTAGTTACTTTTTTATTTCAGCGGTTTTTTATCCTCTAATTACTTTTTAAAATAAATAAATCCTTATAGGTAATACATATACACAGTGTATAAATTTCACCGCACTTAGAAGTTAACGTCTAAGGCTAAAGTAAAATATATTTTGCTATACCAAATGAGAGAGCTTTTAAAAGTGCTCTTTTACTGTGAATAGCCTATAACAGTCATAAGGGTAGGGATGTTACTTCTGTATCTGGTGCCAGGTGCAGGGGCAGTGCAGGCTGCCATTGTTTCATCTCTGGTCATTTGGACAGTGCTTAAAAGCACGATACCCGGCTGCCAGCACTCACAACACCGAAGGGGAAACCAGGAGTCCCGCCTCTCTACTTAACAACCTCTGTTTGTTCCACCGCATCTAGAACTGCTGGGGACAGAGGGTTAGTGAATGAGAGCTCGTGGCCCCAAGGTTCCTGGTACACTTGAAGCATGAGGATGATATCAAACCAACTCGCCAATCTTTGTTCCATTTTATCTCGATGTGCCGCAGACAGAGAATTGGAGCCAGGGGAAAGTATCCTATCATCTTTGGTCACATATACAGGGATACAGGGGGTGTAGAGAATTGTGAAACCAAACATCAGGGACCTCCTCCTAACCCCCTTCACACACTACCTTTCAGACTCCCTACCTAACACCTCATCCTTTGATTTACCCCACCATTTACCCTATGCCTTACTTTCATCTTGGAGGAGAACTGAAGGAGTCAGTTCAGTCTGACCAATGCCCTCAGCACCCACGGGAGAGAGTTTAACTTAACATTACATATTGGGAAAGGGACTGTGCCCAATAACAGCAGCAAGCCAATGCCCAACCCACTGTCCTCACCAAAACACTTCACCCTTCTTGCGCAACATAACCCGACCAGCTACACCCTTTGGTCCCATATAGATGTTTCCCATGCAAAAGGACCTGGGGGGAGAGGATGAATACCGGTATATCAGAAGAATGCAGAAAGACAATTCTTAAAAGGGGAAGCGCACTCCACTATTCGATAGCTGAAGTCTCTGGAACCCACGACCATGCTTTTTGCACCTCTGACCAAACTGTCTACAAAACGTACTATCTGTATGGGCAGATCGTATCTAATCCGTGAGCCACCGTCATTGCCAAGCAACCGCATGTATAAATCAATTACGAGGGGAATACAGAAGAAACTTTTCAGTTTTACATCCATACCCACCTGCTGCATATCAAAGCTGAGGCAGGGGAGCCAAACTGCTTTGACCACCTGCTCTCATCACCTGTTATCTTGCATTTTGTCAAGCCTCTATCCTGTTTAATGTACTGGTGCTTCTTGACCACTGCAGTTGTTTACCAACAAAGTGGGTGATAAGAAAGTTAACAGCACAATAGGACTAATCAGGTTTTGAGGCAAAAAAAATTGAATGTTTTGAGAGCAGGTGTGTTTGATAATGAAATGTTCTTACTTGCAGTTTAATAGCAATTGAGCTAAAGCCTGTTTTTGCATTTGCCACACAGCTGTTAAAATGGTTTTGTATGTAAAATAAATTAAGTTATTGTTTTTTCATGTTTGGTATTGTGGAGTACAAAATAAACCTGAACTTTGTACTTATAACTATTGCATATTTACAAGCTGTATTTACCTGAATATTTTTGGGATTTTTCCAGGCAACATCTGTGGAGGGAGTTTCGGATCCAGGCATCATCACAACTAGAATTCAGCAAACATTACTTCCCAACCATACAAACCAGACATCTGTAAAATACCCACAGTTGAACCAGTATTTTGAGCAGAACTTAATGAATCAGCAGCCCTCAATTTTCCCTGAGAACATGATGCAGTTTGTGAACCAGACTCAGCAAATGGGGACCGCACCATATGCCTATGTTGGTGGCGAGGTTGGAATGAATACTGTGATGTACGATCCATTCTTCCCCACGTACAGTAATTTGCCACCAGTTTTGACTGAGAATACTCTATACGGTCCAGCACCAGTTTGGGTCCAACCACAAGCACTTTCACCCATAAACAACATGGAAACAATGGTGTCTTCTGAAACATGTCAGAACCTTGCAGTGGAGAAAGGTTTGGAAGATAGTATACATGAGCCTCAGACAAAGTGTGTTGAGTATAACTCCACCAGCACGCCACCACTCGATGTGTCCGTTAATTCTAGGATGTCATCGGATGTTAAACAAGAGTACCCCACACTCAACTCTAACACTACATCGATATTCAGATGCTACACAAGACCTATATGCAGTGTAAGGTAACTCTGTAGTACTTAAGTACTTACTATTTACCTACATCATAGTTTACATAATGATACAGTAGAGCACTGTTATAACTTTTCTCAAGGGCCCCAATAAATGCCAGCCCAGCAAATTATACAGGAAAACTTTATAAGAGGGTAAATTTGTAATGAAAAACCATTTTTGTGGACCAAGGGAAGGCAGTTTATTAAGCAGGAAAATGTTATAAGAGGGGATGTTATAACAGGGTTCAGTTGTAATAAATTCACAGTATGTATTATTTGCAAATACCCTGTTGGTCTGATTATAAGTCAGTCTTCCCTATAAGAAAATGAAATTGGAACATTTTTAGGTATGGTCCATAGGGTATAAGAAGGCCACTTTCTGTCCGTCAGTGAGTGGCAACTTGATATATACGAAAAAAACAAAGTGCCATTTACAAAATCCTGTATCAGCTGATGCAGGAACAAAGAAAAGTTAAAATTACATTGGCTATTCTGAGTGCACTGCCGATGCACATCAGAAAAGCAGAAAATATGCGGATAAGAAAGAGTTCTTAGATTTATTAATACATTTTATTTTACAAGGTCACAAAAAATGGTTGTTGGTGTTAAAAACTAAACTTTGTGATAATGGAGTTGTGTATAGGTGTTCAAAATTAAATGTACAATAGAACGATACGACGTGGAAAAGTTTTCTGAAGTTGTGCTAACTTCAGAAAGCTTTTTCAAGTCGTATTATCCCTCTCCAACCTCGCTTTCAACACATCCTTAATATTAATTCCAAAATCATACAGAAAAATTGCATAATATTGTTGAATTATTTTTTCTAATAATTTGACGAAATGACATGAATTTAAAATATATTTTGAGTCCGTATTATAAGAACAATCAACTTTAAAAACGACGCTATCTGTTATCCAAAAACAGCGGCTCAAACTTCGCAGTGACGTGCTGTGCGCGCTATCTGTCTGATATTATGCGAGGTAATACCAGCCAGAAATGAACCGCTTTCCTGCGCGAAATATAATGAATTTACAAACAGATGCCAATAGTTATATTTTTCCATGAGCTCTGCATAATTTTTAAAGTAACATATATTTCATGTACAACAATTTGGCGTACAAGTAATTTACATTCGGCCGGTAATCGTTCGTCTACGTAAATTATACGCCATATTGTTCTCTTGAAACCCATCTCCTTGTTTTCGTAGAAAGTGAGACATGCGTGAATAGTTTTTAAGCAATTCTAACTATATTCGACGTCACATTTCCAACCCTAATATATTAGGTATAAAGTCCAAAGTGTGATAATAGATACAACAGACCGACTCGCAAATGTTAACCCAAATTCACTATCTCGGACAAATTAAAAAAGAGTTAGCAAATATTTAATTATTTGCAACATTTTATATTTTTACTTTTATAACCTACTTATTTTTTTAGACAGATGTCAGACTTAAAATATCTTAAAATTTGTTTAGCATTACATTACAATGAGAAGCTGACAGCGTGTTGATAAAAAATACAGCCGCGACTTGACGGACCAGCTGATGGCAGAAGGATATGTAGTCAGATGTAGTCACATGTAAACATTGGCGCTACTTTCGCAGACCTGTCAGAAAGTGGCCTTCATATACAGTATGGACTATACTAAAGTAGTTTTATTTCTGTGCATGTTAAAATTGTCCATTAAATGCATTGCAAACTTGCAAGCATGTGCACTTGGCCAAACTAATGAGCGTTGGTATTGACTGGTTATGGACAGAAGGTGGGGGGTGGGAGAGGGGGAACATGGAGGGATATGGTTAGAGGAGGGGGCAAAAAGGGAGAATGCAAGGATGCCACCCTTGTTGCTAGGTAACTGTCCTCTCTCGACATGTTCCATGTGAAGAGGGAGGGTATGCTGCGCAGTTTAACTTGCATCACATCCAGTTATTAGAAGTTTGCGTAAACAACCAGCTTAAAAAGTTATCATTGCGGGAAATCTTGAATGATGTGACTGAAAATATTTCAATTGATGCAATATCAGATAAATGATAATGAGAGTAAAATTTGTTCACAATAAAATGAGCGCTTTTCAAAGCCTTTCTAAGTTGATACTTTCAGCCCATTGGTTGCACATTTTTCAGAGTACCTATCAAAATAAACACTGCCATGAGACTTTCAGCTTGTGATAAGCTAGTTCATAACCAGCGTGCCAACTCATTAAATAAACAACTAAAGGAAAACAAAGGTTGTAGTCACCACTATAAATATATACACATTAATTTAAGCAAATATTTGTTTGTTAATATTGATTGATATTCATGATTATTTTGTCTGCTTGGATATCAATTAATGCCTTTTAACTGTGGTCAGTAATACAAAGGTTGTAAGAAAATATGTTTGGTTTAGGTTGTCAACAGAATAGCAGAAAAGCTAAACATTGTTCTTTCTCCCGTAGTAAAAACCATGCCAAGAACATTCACCTTTAAAAAGGTTGGTAGATAAAATGCTCACCTGTTATGAGTATGTGTCCCACTCATAAGAAAGACACTTTTGGATAATACAGTGTATTTACTCCTTCATGCAGAAAACGGTGCCTAAAACAATTGTTAAATGACCTAAGTGTGTCCGTTTAACATTAACATGTAGAATTACAATGCATTAGTTCCTCTAATACAAAACTACGCACAAGCTAATGGCAGACGTTGCTACGAAAAAAATTGTCATGATGCCATGAAACAAAAAAGCTGAACAGAATTGATTCTAATATTTATAACATACTTCCACAGTTATATTTGCCACTCAATGCAAGTTTTGTGAAAATGCACAAAAATCACACAGTTTTTAAAGCATGCGACTTTAACGTTTGCTAAGGCTTATGGCATTGCTTACGAAAAAATTCATTTTTCACTTTAAATGCTTGCACTGATATAGACATAATTTCTGCAGAATATGGAAAAAACAATACCTAGGTGGTGATATTGTATTTCATGATACTGTATCCACACATTTTGTGCAGAATCTAATTTTGTCCCAAATTACATACCTTGGAAGTTTGATCGTGGAAGACAGTGGCCTCTGTTTGATATATCGACTCATACAAATTAAACCTTTCGGACAGACATTATAATACTGTTTTAACATATTTCTAACACTCGAATTTTTCACGTGCAGTATAAAACATTTTCTTGGCATTGTTTCAAAACCAGTGACGTGATGAGGCATTATCATAAACTGGGAATTGTGTAATAAACTAAATAACACACACACACATATTAAAGCTTTCACTTCCAAATTTGCTTTAAATTTGAGGTTCAAAATTTATACCATCAAATTGCATGAAGTAATTCATTGTCCAGATCGGCAATATGAATTTTCAAGAACTTCTGGGACAAGAAACTAAGTGGAGATATAGCAGAAAGTAATAAATAACAAATAAGAAATAATGCCACTTCACTCAGAACAGATAAAACAGGTTTTATTAATTACATTAATGAATACTATATTTCAGGACTACAAACTGACACTTAAAATCACGTTGGTTGTAATGAAATGTTATTTTGTTGACACACGAGCGCAGAATGGAATTAAAAAAAACCAATGAACCAGCTAACTTGATCGTTGTGTCAGCCAGGTGATGCGAGAGAGTTACAAACATTAATGTGCTACGAACATGCAAAAGTTGATTATTATTTACTACAACTAAAAGAAACTGAAGCGCAATTGACAAAAATTTTTAACTTTAAGACTAGTAAGATGTTGGTACTACTTCTTGTAGTTTACGGTCAACTTAACTGCGAGTACTGCAGTCATAGTTAACATAAAAATATTCACGTTACAGGCAGTGATTTTTCATAGGTGGAGTTTGAGTGCTCACTTTATCGTGAAACACCTTCAATTGTATAATTTATATAGGAATTTTGCCGGAACCACTGAAAATTTAACCGTGGATATGTCTTAATACTGAAAAGTATTACTGAAGGAATTAACACTTCACTCTCCTAGCATTCTTCAACAGGACTCGTGATGATAATATCTGTTCTTTTATCAGTTTTATCATTTCTTACATAAGGCTTTTCATACATCTTATGTGATATAAATTTTATTCCTTTAATAATTATGAAATCCAGAAAAAAATTACTGGAAGGGCATGCAACAAACGTTAGGTGCCAGATTTTCGATAGAGAAGTGGGATTTGTGACATTCAAGGGCAGGGTGAAAACAAAGGGATATTTCATGATATAACATTTCATTTTCTTTACAAGTTGAGCAGTAATGCCTGCCTGTTCAATTTCTAACCAAGCATTGTTTTTTGTTTTTACTTTAGTTGGATGTTAAAATTCTTCCATTGTAACTATATAGTTATATTATTTGCTAGAAGTTAAATTTTACAGTGAAACATTATGAATTTTGTAATTCGTACTACTGTTTTGTGTTACTGTTTTAACACAATACAATGAAATTAATCATTTAAAAAAATGTGTATGTAAAGATCTTTTTTATTAGCATACACTCCAAGATGGTTTTATTACTACCTGAGAGAGTCTGTAATTTAGTAGTGATTAGTCAAGTCTCAAAACCTCTAGTAGAGTTAAACTAACAAACATAGACTCTGCATTCAAGTCAAGTTGTTTCACAGCAGGCATTGAGCTACTGAACGTGCAAGTAGAGTCACTGGATTGTTAGGTTATAAACCAATAAACAGTCTCGCCTGACAACCACTTTTGTAATTCCCAAATCAAAGTGTTTACGTTGCCAAACCACAAAATGTTCATTGTGAAAACAACTGTGCTACATGCGACGACACTCTGATGTTTGTGATGTTTGTGATGTTTGTGATGTTTGTGATGTTTGTGATGTTCGAGACATGTCGCTTCCTGTTGCCACCTGAATGGCGGCGCACTTACCATTTCAAAAAAGTGTATATGTATGTATGTGCGTATATATGTGTATATATATATATATATATATATATATGTATATGTATTAACAATCAAAAACTTATAATGTGAATTGCTAGTTTCCTCACCAGCAGCATTCTGACAGACCAGCCTGAAAGCCACCGTCCTGCTCAAACCCTGCAACTAATTTTCTTTTTCTATCAGCATCATGTGGCTGGTATGACCATTCCTTTTCTACTTACCGTAGTCAATCTGTTGTCAGCAGGGGGAGGGAAAAGGCAGCGCTGTGAATCACTTAACGAAGTTATTACTTTTATTAATAGAAACTAGTCCCAAACTTTTTTCTTGGTAAACCGTGACTACGGGGGTGGAAGTTAGTCCATTGAAGGTTACCTCCAACTTTTCGGAAGCCCTACTATTGTTCTGCTTCCAGGATATTCCTCTGCCCCATTGGAACAAAGCTTAACAGAGTCTAGAAAATTACACCAGAGGAACAACACACACAGCATTGTGCACACTCAGTGTAATAATGCATAAGAACTATTTCATACTAGACATTACCAACATACTTTTATTTCGTCCCTATTTTCATTCATATTAATTATAAAGGAGAGATTTCAACTTATAGATCAAATCTAAGTAAATGTTAATTTTAACCAAAAATCAGTTAACATTAACACGAGCATAAAATTCTTGTCAGACAACATTTAGGAAATAACAAAGTATGTCGCACACTGGGTTATTCTCCAAAGGTTATCTAGAAGTGTGAAGAAAATGCAAATAGACTATATACAGGGCAGGCATTATACCAATATAAATAGGTACATGGTTACATTTATCGTGCTAACCCAATTTTAACTCAAAAATTTTATCTTGACTCGACTCTACTCGAAGCTGTAAAAATCAAACTTGGCCATCACTATAGTTGAGTGTTCTGTTTCCAGATCATCACTGGAGCCGATGTTATCATCAGCGTCCCTACCAGTGTCTCATCTTGGAGACGATGATGACTGTGTTCCTGAATATTATGAGGACGATGGTTGTGCGGGGCCCTACAGCCCAGAGGACCCTACTCCTCTGCCTCTGTACTCCCAGTTCCATGACGACGACAAGCTTTCTCTGCCACTAATATATAACTACATCGCATCTACAGAGGATCTGGTAAGTTTTTCCTGTGAACTAGAGGGTATTTGGAGCTCTGGTGGCAGAGTGGTTAACTTCCTGTTCTCCCACAATGCTCATCCAAGTTTGATTTCTGGCTGTGTTTGTAGCTAGAGGATAACTTATTTATGTACAGAAAATGTGTCTGTTATTTTTAGTGGGTTTTCCCAGGGTTCTTCCATTTAGTCTGTTGCATTCTGTATACTAATCTCCCCCCTCAANGTGTTATTTTTAGTGGGTTTTCCCAGGGTTCTTCCATTTAGTCTGTTGCATTCTGTATACTAATCTCCCCCCTCAATCTGCTGCTGACTGAAGTCAGAAGTGTCCTACAGGTGGAGTAGCCAGTTTCTTTGCACATCATCATGTCATCAGGTCTGCCCATTGGCTTTTGGGAGAGTGGGGGCAGAGGATGGGGCAATCCATATGAGGTGCCCAATCCCAATCCCAAGGCCTTTGCAAGCCCTTCTACTTCAAAATTTTCTCTCTGATAATATGCTGTCAGTAGGGGTGGGTGGGATATTCGAAAATTCAGATTACAATTCACTTAGAGGATTTGAACCCTGAACCAATAAAGTTTTTGGAATTGAAAAAAATATTTTTTCTTAACTTAAAAAAAAATTAACACAATTTAATAATTACAATTGAAGAACTGGTTGTTAGGATTAAATACAAAAATGTTAGTTTTTACTTTCTGAGCCCACAAATCCAAATTGCCATGAACAGAACAAACTAAATCAGTTGATTTCTTTATCATTACAGTAAATAGCACCATATGACAAATTCATTAACCACTGATAAAAAAAAAAAANAATCAGTTGATTTCTTTATCATTACAGTAAATAGCACCATATGACAAATTCATTAACCACTGATAAAAAAAAAAAAAATCACTTTTACATTTAATAAAAGAACATAATGTTTCTCGTTTGGACTAAATTATCCATTTGTAAACTCGTATTGTTAAATATAATCTGTCAGGACCATTTTTATATGCATAAAAATTTGGTTTCATCATGTTGCAGCAAAATATTTGCAATAAACATGGTCAGTCTGTCTGCAATGTTCTGTGTGTTTATGTACTATAAGTGAGCTCTTTTCATTAAGAGTTATTTATTTCCTATGAGATATGGTGGGAATAGGTCATTAGGCTTCTGATTAGATTATAAAAGTTAGACAGAATGCACAAGTACTCACAGGGTGGTACTCGTAGACACACTAAATGTATTATTCACACTAGAATAAAAGNTCATGTGGCTGATATGACCATTCCTTTTCTACTTACCGTAGTCAATCTGTTGTCAGCAGGGGGAGGGAAAAGGCAGTGCTGTGAATCACTTAACGAAGTTATTACTTTTATTAATAGAAACTAGTCCCAAACTTTTTTCTTGGTAAACCGTGACTATGGGGGTGGAAGTTAGTCCATTGAAGGTTACCTCCAGCTTTTCGGAAGCCCTACTATTGTTCTACTTCCAGGATATTCCTCTGCCCCATTGGAACAAAGCTTAACAGAGTCTAGAAAATTACACCAGAGGAACAACGCGCACAGCATTGTGCACACTCAGTGTAATAATGCATAAGAACTATTTCATACTAGACATTACCAACATACTTTTATTTCGTCCCTGTTTTCATTCATATTAATTATAAAGGAGAGATTTCAACTTATAGATCAAATCTAAGTAAATGTTAATTTTAACCAAAAATCAGTTAACATTAACACGAGCATAAAATGCTTGTGCGACAACATTTAGGAAATAACAAAGTATGTCGCACACTGGGTTATTCTCCAAAGGTTATCTAGAAGTGTGAAGAAAATGCAAATAGACTATATACAGGGCAGGCATTATACCAATATAAATAGGTACATGGTTACATTTATCGTGCTAACCCAATTTTAACTCAAAAATTTTATCTTGACTCGACTCTACTCGAAGCTGTAAAAATCAAACTTGGCCATCACTATAGTTGAGTGTTCTGTTTCCAGATCATCACTGGAGCCGATGTTATCATCAGCGTCCCTACCAGTGTCTCATCTTGGAGACGATGATGACTGTGTTCCTGAATATTATGAGGACGATGGTTGTGCGGGGCCCTACAGCCCAGAGGACCCTACTCCTCTGCCTCTGTACTCCCAGTTCCATGACGATGACAAGCTTTCTCTGCCACTAATATATAACTACATCGCATCTACAGAGGATCTGGTAAGTTTTTCCTGTGAACTAGAAGGTATTAGGAGCTCTGGTGGCAGAGTGGTTAACTTCCTGTTCTCCCACAATGCTCATCCAAGTTTGATTTCTGGCTGCGTTTGTAGCTAGAGGATAACTTATTTATGTACAGAAAATGTGTGTGTTATTTTTAGTGGGTTTTCCCAGGGTTCTTCCATTTAGTCTGTTGCATTCTGTATACTAATCTCCCCCCTCAATCTGCTGCTGACTGAAGTCAGAAGTGTCCTACAGGTGGAGTAGCCAGTTTCTTTGCACATCATCATGTCATCAGGTCTGCCCATTGGCTTTTGGGAGAGTGGGGGCAGAGGATGGGGCAATCCATATGAGGTGCCCAATCCCAATCCCAAGGCCTTTGCAAGCCCTTCTACTTCAAAATTTTCTCTCTGATAATATGCTGTCAGTAGGGGTGGGTGGGATATTCGAAAATTCAGATTACAATTCACTTAGAGGATTTGAACCCTGAACCAATAAAGTTTTTGGAATTGAAAAAAATATTTTTTCTTAACTTAAAAAAAAATTAACACAATTTAATAATTACAATTGAAGAACTGGTTGTTAGGATTAAATACAAAAATGTTAGTTTTTACTTTCTGAGCCCACAAATCCAAATTGCCATGAACAGAACAAACTAAATCAGTTGATTTCTTTATCATTACAGTAAATAGCACCATATGACAAATTCATTAACCACTGATAAAAAAAAAAAATCACTTTTACATTTAATAAAAGAACATGATGTTTCTCGTTTGGACTAAATTATCCATTTGTAAACTCGTATTGTTAAATATAATCTGTCAGGACCATTTTTATATGCATAAAAATTTGGTTTCATCATGTTGCAGCAAAATATTTGCAATAAACATGGTCAGTCTGTCTGCAATGTTCTTTGTGTTTATGTACTATAAGTGAGCTCTTTTCATTAAGAGTTATTTATTTCCTATGAGATATGGTGGGAATAGGTAATTAGGCTTCTGATTAGATTATAAAAGGTAGACAGAATGCACAAGTACTCACAGGGTGGTACTCGTAGACACACTAAATGTATTATTCACACTAGAATAAAAGNTTAGACAGAATGCACAAGTACTCACAGGGTGGTACTCGTAGACACACTAAATGTATTATTCACACTAGAATAAAAGTTGAGTTGTTCTTTCTAGCATTGAGATGAACATGTAATTTGAACTGTTACAGGAATCTGAATCAAATTTCAATTGTGATGTGAAATTCTAATTGGAACTGAATCAAACTTAAAATTGAAGAATCACCTTCCCCTAACTGGCATGGTCGTAATACAGTGACAAACTCTCAGCTTAACAGGAAAAAGTAAACCTATTTCCCAGTGAATTTTCTGCTGGAAATGTAAACTAAAAAATGCAAGATTTCCATTGTGTCTCGATAAATAGGGGGTCGTAGCTTTACCCCAGGCTTCCAAAATCCCCTTGGCAGCACTGCATGTCAGCCATGACCTTGCTTTCAGACAGGAACAGCATGTGGTTGGTTACAATACTTGGTATTTCCCAGTGTTGGCAAGTAAAACTAATTTTGGGAAGTTGTGTGCTACAAAATTGTTTAATGCATCACATTTATGCCTAATCATTCTGCAGTATGTGACGAATGCCATAGTTCATTATCAAAATTTATGAACTTGTGATTACCTACCAGAATTTAAAGTTGCTGAAAATTTAAAAACCTGAAATCGCAACTAAAAGCTTGGGGACAAGAGTTAAAAGTTTCCACAATATTTTGGACAATGTACTTGGGAAGGAAACCTTTTTTTATATGAAGAGTGTAGTGTTGGTCAGTTCGATGGTAGGAGCATGTAAACGTTCATGGTGGATAGGCTTTGTGCTTAATGCCGGGAAAGAGGCTGCTTGTTTCAATGAAAGTGTGGAATTTAGGGTAGAGATTGCATCAATTGCTTGAATGCACAGGTTAGACAAATATTTGGAGGATACATATTTTGTTTCATTTGAGGTTGCAGCAATATTTCTATGAAAATTTGGTGCCGGGAAAAAGTGTCAGACAATTTTTATTAGTAATTGGATTGTGCTGTTATGGTGTCGTGCACGATTAAGTGATTCCAGACAAGCCAGGCAGCAAATTTTTCACACATGCAGTGGAGGTTGCTGCAGCGCATACTCATGCTGCCAGATAATCCTATCTTGACGTTGTCGCTACTCGATCACCTGAGTTATACAGGGGGTGGCCAGTAGTTCATATAGTTCAATTTTATTGGTGCAGACTGATGACACCTGAGGTTGTTGCGTTAGGGGTAAACAAATACTCGTATTCTCAGTCAGTTAACACACCAAGATTTTATTGATCAGAAGGTCGCATAGTTACTACACACACTGGCGAGACTGAGCCCCCCCTAGTCGTAAGCCTGGAGGGCTGGTGGACTGAATACTATGCGTCTGGGAAGGTTTGTTGAAGGGAGACGTTTCTCTACTTATCTGCGACTGCGGCTTTTGGTGAGTTGTCTTCGTTGGTAGCTGAGGCATGGTGAGTTGGGTGGCCCTGGTTCAGGCCCTCGGACTGGCTCTCGTTGACGTGCTGTACGAAGTTGGCTTCTTCCTTGGGCTTCGACTGACTCCCTACCACGTCCCGCTGGACTCTCCCTCTCGCTCGATGTGGCGCTTCGCGGCTAAAGCTCACCACTCATCTTCGCCTTTGGTTGAAGTAGCTGGGTCAGCTAGGCTTCCCTTCTCAGAAGTCCGGTTTGGTTTCCCTGAACTTGTGATTTCTTTTTGATCTCTGCTGGCGTTCCTCGTTGGAGACCTCGCGTCACCTCTCCTACGTCGACGTCTGCCACGACTCGTCTCGCGCTCTCGACTTCTCCGCCTCGGAAATTGCCACTACGTTTTCGGAAAGGAATTCATAAGTTCTCGGCACTTCTACTCGGTTTGTCTCGGAAATTTACACATAGAGTTTCGGCTGTGTCTCTGGGTTCTCTCCTCGGTGACGTTACTATAGACTCACTGACTGACGTCGCCATCCGGCGCCTGACTACGTGTCTCGGGGAATGGCGCCACTCGGACTGGGGCTACCACTCGTTTCGGGAATTTACCCATATTCTCGGCACTGTTCTCGTTACACGACTGGCTTCTCCCGTTTCGGTTACATCTATCTCGTCTCCTCGGCTGTACTGCTGAACAACTCCCATCTCGGCTGGCGATAATTGCTCCCGAACAATTGCCTGTGAACAACTGGTTACAACTGATTGCCTGTGCCGGTCCCGAACCCCGGCCCGTTGATACTACTGCCTCTCGCCTAACTGCGTTCTCGGTCTTGCATTGCGGCTGANCGAGGATTATTTCTCGGGGTGTGAATACAGCGCAATTCCTATCCCTATGCCTCGTCACGCGTCAACGTGTGTGCTCCTGACCTTGGGCAGATTGAATTGCTTGCCTCTATCAGCATGACTTGGGGTGCAGGGAAATTTATAAATTGGGACAGCGTGACCACTTGAGCCGCAACAGGCCTCTGAGTAGAAAGTGGAGAGTGAAGTCTACAGACTGCGAGCATCAGTGCAGGGAAGAGAGAGGATGGCGGGTGGGACTATTGAACTGGATGTCTGAGTAACTGACATTTGGAGTGATAGAAATAGAGAGATTGAATATGTGTAAATAATGTGTGTGAATTTACTGTTACCAATATGGACACTTTGATAACGACTTTTATTAGAATTATTCACATAGACATTTATTGCACTCATTGAGAATAGCTATAAAAAAATTAATTTACCAAAATTAGATCTTTAATTTTTATTAAGATCTCCATCCTTCTCGACTTCGGATACGGCCCTCTGGTATCTTGTAACAGTACCATATGCACTGAAAGAGAAAGTGAAGACTAAAGTTTAGTAATTACCAGAGAAACAAATTGTGGAAAATATTAACATACAGTTAGTTAATCCCTCCCACCATGCCCACCTTGTTTTTATACCAAAAGCCGGTGGCGATGTTTGTCCTATAGTATGAGTTAGTATGTCAACCTTTGCCATGTACAGTATTGGAGAATTTTCACATATTTGGCAAATTTAGGGTTTTTTTTTTTCATGATTTGGACTTGTAAAATGCACATCAAAGAACTGAGGACAGTGAATACTATTCTTGGAAATATTTGAAATTGTGAAAGAAAGGTTATTTAAGCTCCAGTGTACCAGACACATTCCAAGTAGTAATAGAGCAGATCTTGCAGGACATCCTTATGGTTTCGGGTAATGATGGGTCAAATGGGTTGCCATGTTGTTATCTAACAAATTTGTGTAACCCTTGGGCATTTATCACTTTTAATAACGTCATAATCATGTGTACATTAAGGTACAAAAAAATTTCCTTGGTATAACTATCTCAGGTGAACTGTTGTAAGGGTACCTGGCAGGCAACCAACTGCACCCTTACAAAGATTGTCTGTTTTCTTAGTAACAGTTCGCCTGTGTGTACACAGGACTAGGACATCAATGAAAGCAATAAAAATTATTGGGAGTTACACTTAGATGAATGGGGATGATATTACCAAACAACTTATCGCGGATAGGTTTTAGATTTTGTTTTAGCTTTAGCAGTTATACCTTGAAGACCAAATCAATATAAAGAGCTCAAAAGAATATAACGACTCTTCTACACTAACTACTTTAAGACACCACACGTCATCATCCTTATCTAATTCATAATTTACACTCATAAAAGTTCAAACTGCTTTCTGAGGATAACGTTGTCTGGTGTGGTATCGTTCTTTGTACCATGTTGGATGTTGCAGTAAGTATGTTCACTCACTGTTGCAACACTTTTTCTATGTTTGGTGCAAGGTGCATGAGTGGGGCTCTGTTTATGTTGCTTTCATGCAAAGGTGCAAGAGAAAATTGTTAAGCTTGTACAAACTTGTAACTGATAAGCCTGCCACCTCACAGATAAAACGAGAACAGCACTGGGATGAGAAATCCCAGCAAAGAGATAAGCTAAACAAACAACAGATAAGAACTCCCAGCTACAGTGTTAAATTTAGACTGAGAAAAGGCTAATCGTATCACGCTGTATGCAAGTTTAGATATAGCATGCCAGGTGTATGAGAAATTTTTCTAAGTCCATAACCTTGAAACACAAAATGAGAATTACTGAACCAATTTCGGTCAAACAAAGTTTATTGACATTTCTGCATTAGTCCTTGCACCTTTGCATGAAAGAGATGTACACAGATAGCAGTTTTAGTTACAAACATGGCTGGCTTTAAGATTTCAGTAATGTTACGTATTACTGATGCTTTGCACAACTATGCATTTTTGTGGAAGCGTGCTTCTTTGTTACATCTTAGGTTATTCTCTGGTAAGTGAGCACCTTTTAAAACCCTGCCTAGAATATACTTTTATACTCTTTTTTCATAGTTTCGCTATGTCTAAGATACGTTGCCATAGACAGTCTCACTTTGAGTGTGTGTCATTTTCAGTGACCCCATGGAGTTAATTCATTTATTGCAGTGTTGTTTAATAGGTTTTCACAGCCACAGTAATATGCAAGTATATGCTGTTGTGTGTATAAAACACACTGACATCAGTAGCCATAAATTTAAATATTACACTCTTGATACATATAGTCTTAAAACTATTCTTTCATTACTTTGCTGCCAACAGGGAGTGTACTTGCCAGTGTAGTGCATTCAGTTTAGCGTACATGAAATTATGGGCAGTGATTTATAAAGGTTGATTTCAAAAGAGTTCACTTTACCATGAATAAACAAATTGCCTTTGATCGTTGGTACTGCTCAGTGCATTTTTTGTATAAGTATTTCAGTTGGTTAACTCTCACATATTTTTTGTCAGTTGGGGCAGCAGCAGCAGCAGCTGCAAGAGGAGGTGGTTTCGCAGTCTGTAAGCAGTCCAGAAGTGATCACGCAGCTGCCGTTGGAGACGGAGAGCTCCCCGGACCAGAGGCCAGCTTCGCCGCCTGTTGTGCCGGCAAGTGCTGTGCCTAGCAACCCTCCAGATAGAGTAAGCAGTTTACTGTAATTGTACTGCATGCCAAATATCTGTGAGCTTGACCAATGTCGAAAGGAAGGGGGGGTGTTGATGTTGATTCCTGTATGCCATTAGGCAAGGCACAAGCGGTGGGGGTGTAACCAAGCAGAATACAGCTTTCCTCATGTAAAGAATAACAGAAAATATGTCAATGGTGTCATTTTTTTCTCCTATTCTCATTTATATTTTCAAATCAATCCACTATTGTAAAAGCGACGACTATATCATCTCATAAAATACTTTTATTACTAAAACGTGTGTGTTAAAACATGTGTGTTTAAAGCACAAATTAAAAGTTGTGCTGTATGCACAAGAACACGGTACCTGACTTACGATGTTTGCCCGAGTATGGGTCGCACATTTTATGACGATTTTGTGTGTACAAAAAATCTAGTGCAACCCTTGCGCAGATTTTTTACTTTTGCCAAAAAAAAATTTGTTTTACAGTGGGATACAATGTGTTTATAAATAATTGTACTATGTTAATTTTTCCTAAATAAAACTTATGTAAATAAAACTTTTTTTATATATGTCAAAATACCTCAACACAGCGTTTAAATTGCGGACCATCTGAGGAGAAACTGTGAATGAGAAGAGAGGGTGCGGCTGAGGTTGTGGTTCTATAGGAGGGGGGGAGGTGGAAAGGAAGTGAGCCAGCTGGACTGTGGCTGGAGGTGATACAAAGCAGATCTGTTAAGGACCGGCAGGTAAAGTATGGTGCGACCCATAAGCGTTTAAACACATTGATGAGCTATTTATTTGTTATTATTTGTTTGACCCCCTTAGGAACTAAGTTAAAACATTAAAAAGTACTGTATGTTGACAAATTTATAAACATGGTTTAGGGGGAAAAAATTTTTTTTATGCCAATGTCCTGAAAATAAGCCGCACCCTACTTGGTCATTTTTTTTATGTGCTGCCTAGACAGTCCGAAATACGATACTTTGTGAACTGTGTCTATAATACGTCCATCCCGCTCTTGTAAATGTATATTGTGCCGATGTGCCATGCAGCAAGGGAAAGACTATCCCTGGAATTTACTCTGGAAGTTTTATCAGTTGTGCATCAACACAAACTGTAACATGATGTCACCGCTGCAGCCCTAGATTATCTCCAGTCCTCACCTACTCCTGCAGACACTCTCACAAAGCGATAAGTACCACCGCTAACAGGTTGAGAATGAAAGTCATTCATGCAGCGCCAGGAGTTTAATGACTGCCACATTTTCATAAACAGTATGTAGTGTTTTTCTTAAATAGTTTTGTAACTTGTGCCACATATACACAAGTTCAGACTAAAATTATGTTATTTGTCATGCACATGCACACACACGTGCATGCACGCACACGTGCACATGCACTCGCGCACACGCACTTGCGCACATGCACATGCACATGTGTGCACACGCACGCACACAGACGCGCGCGCACATGCACGNTCCCTAACTGGAATTTTCCCACAACCAGAATAGCCCTTCCCCCGACAATTCCGGTTGAGAGGTGCTCTACTGTATTGTGATGTTGGCGAACCTGTTAACTTTAGTGTTCTGTTTTTGTTTTCAGATAGATTATAATTTTTTTTTGGGTTTCGTTCTGTTGAGTTTTAATAAAGTAATGAAAGTGATGTGGCAATGTTTTATTACAAACCTGGCAAAGAACAATTATTAAACAATAAAAACAGCGTGTAAGAAGCAAAGTATTTACAGTTGTCAACTTCGGATGTTTACTTAACTGTACTATGTTGAAATATTTGCAATTTGACTGTAGCTGGGTCATAGGGAATTGAACACCTATATAATATACTTTTGCTTTTAACAGCATTGGTCATTTTAACCGGAACACTTAAAATAAATTTTAGCAGTGAATTAATCATGAAAAGTAACTTTGTCATTTATGGCCATATTAAAAGTACAAAGTTCAGCAAACAAGAAGAAATTCAATTTCTTATAATAGCACAATAGAGTAAAGTTTAGTTTAACTGGAAATATTTTTATTTTGAAGAACTTCACAATCACGTAATTGTCACACAGGTACTGTTGTAGTACTCTTTAGGTCTATGACTATTTTCATTTTTACACAAGGGGAGTCAGAGAAATAGAATTAAACCAATCATGGTCTATAAAAGTGTTAAATCACCATTGAATGAACTGTGCATTAAAATGAAGTCAAGGTTACAGGTAAATAACTTGCACAGAATTGGAAATAAGTTAGGTTACCTGTAGAATGTCTGGATTGATAAATGTAACAGACGTAACAGTTGTAGGTTTGCTGTTGTGTTCCAGTCAGCTCGGAGCCCATGTTGCTATCAAGCAGACGGCTGCATGAAACAGCTGGTGCCAGATCTGCTGACTCACCACGAGACAGTATGTCCACACCGGCCTATCAATTGTCCACTTAGAGAATGCTTCTGGAAAGGCAAGCTGAGCTCTTTGGAAGATCATTTTCGGGAGGTAGGCATAATGCAACTTTCCATCTTCAGTATTAGGCCTACCATTTTTGTGTGCCAGGCAGTTCAAGGTAAGCAAATATATTTCTGGTTCCCTTTGTAGATGGGGAAATCGCCCTTAAAATTTAAAAACATATATTGTTTAAAGGCATGCTACTCATGGTGGTTCACGAGGAATTTACAATGTAGGTGGCTGATGCCCTTGCCTTGTGAAATAGTTGTATATACTGTCTTTGTTGGAGATGCTTACTTTGTGGTGAGTACTTGAGGCAGGGCAACTAATGGCTTGTATCCAGAACATTGTTATTTCAACAGAAATTGTACCTCCAATGGTTGTCTTTGGTGTCGAAATTGTTGAGTGAGAAATGTGTCAAATGACTCCATAATGGACACAAGGCCAGAAGCCCTTCTTCCATACCTGTCTCCTGAAGCAGACTTGTGGTTTTAATCAGGAAAAGCTCATCCTGTATTGGAATATCATATTTACCTCTTCCCATTTATAGATTTTGACAAGTTTGAAGCTAGTGCNGAAAAGCTCATCCTGTATTGGAATATCATATTTACCTCTTCCCATTTATAGATTTTGACAAGTTTGAAGCTAGTGCAGATATTATCTTAGATGGGTTTTTATTAGTTTGAGTGCCACAGCGGACCATGGAGAGATGTGGGAGATTGTTCTACTCTGTGTAATCTTTTCACTTAGCATTGCATCTACGGACGATGGATGTGTCTTAAATAAATCATGGTTAGTGGGAAATTTACATGGGGAAGTCACACCTTGCNTGCATCTACGGACGATGGATGTGTCTTAAATAAATCATGGTTAGTGGGAAATTTACATGGGGAAGTCACACCTTGCTCAAAGGACTCTCTACAGTTCATTAAACACAGCAGTGGGATTGGTTACTTTTTGTAAGGACAGCCAGAAGTAAGTCTGGGAACTTTGTGGAAAAGAAACATCAATTGGAGAGTCTTGTAAAGAAGGCAAGGACAGAGAGGAAATTGCAAACACATTGGAAAATTGAAGGAAAAGCAAAGACTTAAGAGAATGGAGCTTGAAGAAGTGAAAGAAGTAAAAAAAAAAATCTTGAAACACAGGAGATTTTCATAACCAGAACTTAATATATTTTTTTTTCCTCAAGAATTCTTAAAGTAATCAGCAACACGTTTAATTTTTATACAATTATGTACAAGATATATCATAATCGAAAACAATTACAATACATTCTATGTATCGAAAACACTTGCACCGATAAACCGCATCCACAATTAAATTTCAGTGGTTCTGTCAAAATACCCATATAAATAATGATACAAGTACCTGTTTTTATTGTTTATCTGATATTGCATCAATCAAAATATCTTCTGGTCCTGTTCCTGCAACAATAGTTTTTTAAGGTGGTTGTTTATGCAAACGCCTAACAACTGAGTGGGAAATACGTTAAACGTGCCACCATTTATCATCACTGTGGCGCGGCGCTGCGCAGCGTACTCCAGTTCAGTTAATGGTGTCCGTTAGTCTGGCTCTGGCATGCTCCCTCCTATTACACACCTGATGAAAGGGGAAGTAGTTACCTAGCAACCAGCAAGGTATCCTTGCATTCTCTCTTTCTCTCTCCTCTTTCTGTGTCTGTCGTGCATCTTTCTTCCTCCCCTTACATGCCTAGTGAGAGGGCAATCGGTGAAGTACGTGAAGTATAAAATAAAACTAATCATGTGATTACATTTTGATGCACGGTTATCCTGCCAAATGCATCGCACCATAGAGCGGTCTAGTACTCCTGACGGGTCACTCCTCGGGGTCTGACCTTTAATATGGTCCCAACAACTACGCGTAAGCAACTGTAATCTGATTGCAGAAGTTTTATTAAGATTATTCTTTGCTGAAAATAGTTACACCTATAACTCTAGTGTTCCAAAGTAAATTGTTTTGCCTGATAATGTTAAAATACATTTTAGCGAGGAATTATTTTTAGCAAAGATGTTTTGTTATAAAAGGAAGTTTTTTCTAGTAAAGTTGGTGTTTAATCGTATATGGCATAAAATCAGCATGATTTTAAAACAAAGTATTAATTTCACTCAATGGACACTATTTTCGTGAATAAAATGTGTCCACATGCGTATGCTTGTCGTCCCCCTGTTGCCAAAAGTTGTTTAACCGTAGAGAAACTTGTATTACTAAGCGTAAAGTTCATTTTCAGTAACTTCTTGTGGGGAGATCGGAGGATTTATATCAATTTATTTTAATATACATACTTCTTTTAAATAAACTGATATTCTACAAGGGCCTATTCGACACATGTCAATTGATGTAGATATGATGCCTGGCTTGTGTAAGCTTCGGCTGTCTGTCATATTTGCCACAACTAGTTTCCTTTCCTTACATGGCTGGCGAGGTCAAGTATACGCTTCTAGGCATATCATTTTATTCGCAAAGATGCTGTCCATTGAGTGAAAATTATATTTTCTTTTAAAACCATGTTGATTTTACGTTCAATACATTTAAACACTATACTTTAGGGAAAAAACTACCTTTAATCACAAAAGAAAACATTTTTGCAAATAATAATTCTTTGTTAAAATGTATTGCGTAAAATTTTCAGGCGAAACCATTTGCTTTGAAATGCTAGTGAGGATAGGTACAACCATTTTGAGCAATGGAAAATCTTGATAAAATTTCTAGGGTCCCCTGGCGCATTTTACTTGCACTATAGCCAGGCGTGTAAGGGGTAACTGATGAGAAAGAGGACTCACATTTTAGGGAGCAACTTCCCCTCTCGAATGCATGTAAGAGAAGGAAGGAAGGTTTGTGTGAGAGAGAGAGAGAGAGATAGAGAGAGAGATAGAGATAGAGAGATATAGAGATAGAGAGATAGATAGATATATACTTCCCCTCTTGTCAGGTGTGCACGCTGCAGATGTGTTGGGAAGACAAACAACGCTCTGCAGAGTAGTGATAAACTGTGGCGCACATGACTTATTTTACATGTAGTTACTAGATGTTTGCATAAACAACCAGCGTAAAAACAGTTTCTGCTGGAAATCTTAGGTGACAGGACCAAAATATATTCTGATTGATGCAACATCTGATAAACTATACAAGCGGGTAGCTTTATCATTATTTATATGGGAGTTTTGCAAGGACCACTGAAAATTAACTCTGGATATGGTTTATCGGTATGAGTGTCGACTGTATGTTAGTTTAGGTTTTATGTCTNCACATGACTTATTTTACATGTAGTTACTAGATGTTTGCATAAACAACCAGCGTAAAAACAGTTTCTGCTGGAAATCTTAGGTGACAGGACCAAAATATATTCTTATTGATGCAACATCTGATAAACTATACAAGCGGGTAGCTTTATCATTATTTATATGGGAGTTTTGCAGGGACCACTGAAAATTAACTCTGGATATGGTTTATCGGTATGAGTGTCGACTGTATGTTAGTTTAGGTTTTTTGTCTGGGAGGTGCAGGATGTTAGGGAGCAAGGTAAACCACCTTAAGTCTGTGGAGTGCTCATCCAACCACTCAGTCACAATTCTGTAGCAGTGGGGCAGTGCATTGTCTTTCTGTATGTATTGATATGCTGCAGGGTGCTGTAGAGTTACAGAAGTGGGTGCACATGATCTGCCAGGAAGTGTCTGTATCATTTGCTGGTGAAGGATGATGGCACAGGTACCAGGAGACCTATTTCATCCCACATAAACAGTATTCATATGAGGATAACACTACCAGTCTCACCTGTGCCCTGCCAACATGAGGGATCCATTGCTTTGTGTGCTTGGCGATGCCCTCGTATCCTGCCATCAGTGTATACTAACATGTATATAACAATGTCATCCATTCAGGTGACCTTTATTCATGTGTTGAGTGTCCAATGGTGGTGTTCTCATGTTCACATTAATTGTTGGACTTGTGACATGTTGTAAGCAGAGGTGCTCTAGTGGGGTGATGGCTTCTGTGCTCCTTAGTGAGGAGGTGGTTCCTGGTGTCATGGCTGCTCGCAGGTTTTTGTAATCCAACACTGAATTGATGAGTGAGTTGCTGCACTGTGGCCTGTCTATCCGCTATTACCGACCAAGCTAGCCAACTGTGACCCTTGTCATCAAAACATTGTCTCTGGCGGGTGCGATTTTACCGGAATCCATGAACTCGCCGTACACGTTTGACGTTGTGACCTGTGGAAATACCAGTGCTTGCACGACTTTGGAGATGGAGTGCCCCCTGTATTTGGCCCCAACAATCTGCTATGATCAAATGCACCAAGATCTTGTTTCTTCCATACTCTGTGCTCTACGGTTTTTCAGACAGTCAGTGTAAGGTCCGACGACATCCTAGTCGTGCATAGTTGGGTACTATTCCCTTTGACAGGGTGACTACAGTCCCATTTCACCATCATGACAGGTGCCTAATACAACTAGTCATAGGTATATTTCAAATGTAATTAAAATTGTTGCATCAGTTGTGAACAAAAAGTAATGTAATATTTTATGCCAAAATTTTAAATAATTTATTAAAATTAATATCATTTATCTTCTCTGGTTGACGTGCATATGTAACAGATCCACAGTGAGAAGATAGTGTATGGCATTGAGGCTAGTCACTTGGTTGCCTTGGAGAAGATACGTGAAGACGAGAGCATGCATTTTGTTCAAGAGACAAATGGGAAGATATACCTTGTTGCAGCTCATTATGTGGGACATCTGCTTCGCGTCACAATACAGGTTAGGAAAAGTGTATGAACCAGCACATCCATGGATATACATGTTACTTGTGGCAAAGTTGGTTTACTTGTTCGGGCAGTAGTGTGCAGTAATAAACTACAGTAAAACCAGTAAAAACATTTCTGAAGGGACTTTAAGAAAATCATTCTTATTGACTTGGAAAATTTATTAAAATGGTTATATTATGCATGTGTATATTGACAAGGTTTTAAATTTATTTTAATCAAAGGAAAACTACTTAGGTGGGGAACTTAAAAGGGTCTCGCTGTATTAACATATTTATTGTAGTAGAAGAATACATTTTGTTTCCTTTTTTACTGAGCTATTTGTTGGAGGAATGAGGTCTGTTTATTGAGGTACATCTTATTTTCAATAATTACGAAATGTATCAGTATTTCTACTTGAGAAGTATATAAGTATTTCTTAATTTACATAAGTATTTGTTTCATAACCATACAAGCTGCCTAAAAAATAAAAGACTGAATTGTTATCAGAGAAGCATTTGGGAATGTGCAAAAGAAAGAGGACTACATTTAATATTTTGTACTGTATACATTATTAACACTCAATTTTGCCCTAAAATTTTATGTATGAATTTACACTTCTAAAAAGAGTATAGAAAATATCGTTAAATGTCGACTTCACTGTAAAGATACATCCTTCAGCAAAAGTGTATTTTAATTTATGTATATGGCATTATTGGACAGATATATTAAATCTTTATTGAATTGCTAAGATACACATTCTGATAAAATACATTTTAAAAATAATTTTGGTGTGATTGAAAATTAGATCTCTCTTGTTTTCACCATAGCCTATTGGAAAAATTTTATAGTGTTTCTGGTATTGTAAATATAATACAGACATAATTAACGTGGTTTGTAACATCCATCTTTTCATAAAAATAATATACTTACATCAAATTTTAACATAAATTGCATTAAGTAAACATCTCTCGATATTTTTTGTTTTTTTTGTTTTTCTGTTTCTGAATGTGTGTGTGCACGCTTGCACATAATTTCCATCATAGTAAAGGAACTGTAACAATAATAAAAGGATCAAACATTTTAGGGTCTTCTGTTTAGTTGTAGGAAAACTGAGTATAAAATATTTTTTAATACATCTTAGTGATTAAATTACACAACTGAATAAAAAAAACACGTATAACATAGACAGTGCATTGCGTATGAGAGGGGGTGAATAAGGGAGGCTGGCCATTAAGGAAGGGCCACAGTCCTTGCTCCCGTCTGCTCCCGTCTCTGGTGTTCGGCTGTCTCCGGGACTACGGTGGTGGTGTGGTTAGACTACTAGCCTCACAACAATGTGAACCATGTTCTATTCCCAGCAGGATTGCCTCTGCATTTTCGCATGAAGGAATCATGCTGGTTGATGCCTCTGGTTTGTGAGTTTTCTCAGGGGTCTCCCATTTTCTCTGCCCTTGTATTCCAGCACTACTACATACTCACTTCACCCTTATCAGCTCTCAAAATCTCAATATCTCGGCGGCATTCGGCTGCCCCCTCCCAATCTCGGCGGCATTCCGCTGCCCTCTTGCGATATCTGCTGCCCCCCACGATATCTGCGGCACTCGGCCGCTCCCCCTCCCATCTACTCCCGATCTCTGCGGTACTTGGTCGCTCCCCCTCCTATCTACTTCCGATCTCTAGGGGACTCGGTCGCTCCGCTCCCCCTGTCACCCTCTTTCTATCTCTGCGGCACTCGGCCGCTCCTCCTGCCACCCCTCTCGATGTCTGCTCCATTCTGCTAGAGGGAGGGGAAAATCTAAAAATAAACAGTATGAAAGGACAGTCAGGTTCTGTGGTTTCTAGCGCCCTCTTGCTAATTTTCTCTCATTACTTTCTTCCTCCGGCTGGAAAAACAGTGTTTTATTACAAGAGTAACATGACCGCACATTTTTTCTCATCACAGCTCGCATACTAAATACTTTCTTGTTGAAGAGTTTCTTTTAATGTAGTTATAGATGTTATCAGTTCATTAAAAATATGCTTGCAGAGATACCCAACATATTTTACTCACCCTGTCTTTTGAACCCAAAAAACTGTAATAAATTATGTAAGATACGTGGAGAAATATGGTAAAATACCACTGGCTCAATTTTTTACATCCCGATTTTTATTGATAAATGTATGAAATCGTTGCAGCACTCGCACTTCAGTGTGCAGACCACTGTTACATTGTGAACAGAATCAGCATGCCTGAGGGTTTCATAATAATAGATGTTTCAATGTGTCGCGTGACGGTTTTGAGGATTATAGCACGCCTTTGGCTCACATCCCTCACCCCCTTATCCCACCCCCTTCAACCTTTAGCGCACTTTGCTGTCGCCTTCGAATAGGCACGTGGCATGGAAAATCTCCACACGCTTGGAGCTGAAGCGGAGGCCTTCCCCCCACACCCCCTTCATCTACCTACGCCTCCAACATGCCAGAAGATCTGTCGAGAGTGCAGGGCTTTCGAGTTATCATCCAAATTATCATGCGTAGTTCGCCTGAACGCAGAAATTACGCACCGCGGCAGAAATACCGACTAGCAGTATTGGTGCCGAGGTATTACCCCCCCCCCC
>NQII01000331.1:303569-327319 GCA_002778355.1 Clitarchus hookeri | reverse complement strand
CCCCCCCTTCTCCGCGCACCTAATAGTCGGGGCCTGGGGGACATTAACTTTGACCGTATAAGCCGCCTTGTATTTTACAGTGGTGTTACCTGCGTCAAATGTTATAAGTACAAACTGCAAGGCAGTATAGAGGAGAAAGAAATAATGACAAAATTTCTAGTAAACATAGGTCTGGAAATCAATCATTTCAGAGATGGGACATGCACACATGTACAACTATTGCACCATTACAACGTTGTCGCTACTAGGCCACCTGATTTATACAGGGTGGTGGCCAGTAGTTAATTTAGTTAAATTATTGTGGTGCAGACTAAGGGCACCTGAGGTGGTTGCGTTAGGGGTAAACAAATACTTGTATTCTCTCTTATTTAACACACCAGGATTTTATTGTTCTGAAGGTCACATAGTTATTGTCACACACTGGCGAGACTGAGCCCCCCTGCAAGTCGTAAGCCTGAAGGGCTGGTGGGCTGAATACTATGCGTCGGGGAAGGTTGTTGAAGAGAGACGTTTCTCTACTTATCTGTGAATGCGGCTTTTGGTGAGTTGTCTTCATTGGTAGCTGAGGCATGGTGAGTTGGGTGGTCCTGGTTCAGGCCCTCGGACTGGCTCTCGTTGGCGTGCTGTACTAAGTTGGCTTTTTCCTGTGGCTTTGACTGACTCTCCCTGAAGTCCGGGATTGGTTTCCCATGACTTCTACTTTCCCTGCGACCTCGGCTGGCATTCCTGGTTGGAGAGTGCGTCCTCCTCGCCCTGCTTCTGGCTCGCGTTTCTGCATTCCTCACCGCGGAAACTGCCACTACGTTTTCGGAAATTTACTCATAAGTTCTTGGTTCTTTTACTGGGTTTGTCTTGGAAATTTACACATGAAGTTTCGGCTGTTCCTGGGTTCTCTCCTCGGTGACGTTACTATTGAGTCACTGACTGACGACTGAATGACTGACTGCTCGCCTTGTCGCCATACGGTGCACGTCTACGTCTTCTCGGGGAATAGCGCCTCTCGGACTGGGGCTACCACTCGTCTCCGGTAATTTACTCATATTCTCGGCACTGTTCTCGTCACACGACTGATTACTCCCGTTTCGGCTGCATCTATCTCGTCTCGTGGCTGTACCACCGAACAACTCCCATCTCGGCTGGCGATAATTGCTCCCGAACAACTGACTGCAAACAACTGACTGCCTGAGCCGGGTCCGAACTCCGGCCCGGTGATACGACTGCCTCTCGCCTAACTGCCTTCTCTGTGTCTCATCGCGGCTGAACAACTCCTCTCGAACGATTGACCACGACTGTCTGATCACAACTGTTCTCGTTTCTTCGCTGCTCCGGAATTTTACCCCCCTCCTGCTATATTCAAGTTGGCTGTCAGCAGATTCTTCGAGAGCAAAATCGGGAAAGACCCTGTGTACCTCACACGTTTTTTGGGTAGAATTTTGTGTCTCGTCAGTTGCGCGTGTGCTCCAACTGTGGTGGAGGGAGGGGTGCAGCAAGCATCTCGGGGGTTCCTGTAAGCTGTGTCGGCATTAATTCTCGGCGGGGGTTACCCTGTTTCCTTCGTAGAGGGCTTGTATCAGCTATTTTTGGGCCTTTCCCTGTTTTTCTCTTTCTTCGGTTCTTCCCCGCATGTCCTTATACGCTGGGACATCCCCCAGGGATACTTCTCAGGGTGTGTATACAGCGCAATTCCTAACCTCTGTACCCGTCACACGTCAATCCCCCTGGCTACTTCGCTGTTGAACACCCTCTTAACAGCGTTGGCTATGGGTTGGTTTCTATCTGAATCTCTACTCTTTGCCTCTGTGCTCGCTGGCAATCGCGGCTGCCGAAACGCACGTTTTTGTATGACAGCGGGGTAGCTATCTGCTCCCCTACTTCCCCTCCTGCGGGACCCGTCTAGCTGTAGACCCCCTCTTGACCCTCTTTACGCTCTGACCTACTGAGGGGTGTGTTATCTGAAAGGTCGTTGCCTCTCACGTCCCTGGTTTGTCTCGTGGCTTCNAGTATCTGACAAATTGACATTAGTTACAAACAATTACAAACAAAGTAACCCAGGTAACATATCACACTTTTCTTACATTACTACTATAAATTTAATTACACATTCTCCTCTGTTCTGCAGCACACATTTATCTGCCATTACCTGTGTAGTAACAGGGTTCTTTTACTGGTAACTTTTACTGGTAATATTTCAGCACCCGGTCTTGCCGCTTAAAGAGCGGCATGAGGGGCAAAGATAAACATTCAACACTGACCCTGGCAGCGAAGTACACACACTTTATTTATGAGGGCTGGTAGGCCTCTCAACAAAAAAATCTTCCTGGCGGCCCTTTACATACTCTACAAATAACTTATAGTGGCTGATGGCTGAAATTTCTAATCCTAATACATACATAACTAATATCCCTCACTTAACAACAAGCAACTCCTGCGGTAAACGACTGTTAAACAATATATAAACATCGGTAAACAATAACTTAACTGGTGACACACAAGGGTAACAAAAAGTAAACACTGGCAAACAGTGCTACTGATGAATTGAACTCTGGTACAACGAGACACATGTCCCGCATATTTTGTCGCGGAATTCTTAGAGGTCTTACTGCGTGTGTTTGCACACATAATTACACTATAGAATTGACCTCTATAACTTGGCTGAAGGCTTTTCGATACTTAGCATTTACGGTTTTGAAATTACTGAAAATAATTGTTCACTGTGCACTTGGTAGACAAAATATATTCTTGCTGCACTGTCTTGCCTTTGTTGCTGTATGAAGAGGGGTGTAGGGTGGTAAACACTTTACCTTGTGTTGAACGACTTCTTGGCCGCTGGAATAGGCAGGGCCTGAAGAGTTGCGCCTCTTGTTTACTTCCGGCTGAAGGCTGGCTGGAAGAATGATGCCTCACCTCGCTCTGTGGACCTGGACCGCCTGGGGNGGGGGGGGGGGGTGTTAGGTAAACACTTTACCTTGGGTCTCTGGGACGCCTCACCTCGCTTCGTACTGCAGACCTGGACAGCATGTAGAGGAGGGAAGTCCCTCGTACTTGGCTCTCATTCAGTTGACACCTCCGGGCTGCTGGACTGCCACCGCCTGGTTTCTGGGTCGGCTGTGGTTTTCCTGGTACTGCCTCGCCTCGCTGAAGTTGCAGATGTATTTTTATTGACGTCGGTTCTTCTTCCTTTCTTCCTTCTCCACTTTCTCCGCGTCCACTTCCCGCCTTCCTTCGCCTCTTCGCTCGCCTGGCTTCACTCGCCCGTCTTTGCTCTTGCTTCTTCGCCTGTCTTCTTCACACATCTATCACCGCGGGCGCTAAAGTTTCGTCCGCCTTTATCTCCTATTCGCGTTCCACACTTTTTATCGTCCGCTTTATCTTACTTACTCTTCTTTACACGCTGCTTCCCGCGCGCGTTGAGTGTCGCCGGTGCACAGCCATTTTTTTAACTCCCGGCACGCTTGCTCGTGTTTATTTTTCTTTGGGCACCACTAGGTTTATTTTGCATCTTGCTTTACCCCTCTCTCGCAGTCTCTGTACCATACAGTGAAACTAATTTTCCTGCCCTTTCCCTGCTGCTGATCCGAGTGGTCTTACGGCGGGTGGAAATACTGGCATACTTTTCCGGAAAGGGTCACCATTCACCATCCAGGGAATTAGTAACTTACTTCTTTCTACTTTTTCTTTCACCGGCGCTCCGGTTACTGTAATTTGTCGGCAAGGTAGTTACCTGACCACCTGACTCAACGTCATTTCCACCATCCAGTGAAAGTGACCTCCTTTCTTCTCTGAACTCCCTTCGCTGCTACGTCTTTCGCACGCTTCTGTCTCCTCTTCGGCTCCTTTTTCCTATTCCGCTCCTGTCCCCTCTTCCGCTCCCGTTCGCTAATTTTGGCTTCGCTAATTTCTGCACCTCGCTTCCTCTCCTTTCGCTCTCTCGTTCTCCCTTCGGCCTCTACGCTAATTCGCTAATCTCGTCCACCCATGCTTTCTCGTCTCTCTCGTCGTCTCTAGTCATGCTCGCCAATTTATTGCCCGCCATCTAGTGGGCTGTGGCGTATGGTTCCGCAAACTCCCTTTGCTCTCCCACCTCGCTCTTGAACTTGCTCCTCCCGCTCGTACTCGTTAATTTCTCGGCTGCCTGCTTCGGTAATTGGGACTCGTAATGTAATGTTGTTTACTGGACGCCACAGGGTTTTTTTGATAGACTCCCTGAAGTCTGGGTTTTATCCTGACTAGCTGGTTAAGGGTGAACTGCTTCTCTCGGGTTTAGTCTGGTTCTTCTTTCAGTCTATACAGACTTAACTATGTCTTAACATGCCCAGCCATGCCTAAACATTCCCCACGTTGGGCGCCATTTTAAATGCTTTTTGGGTTCACTCCTTGGTGACATTACTATTGACTCACTGACTGACTGACTACTGCTCGCCTTGTCGCCATACGGCGCACGTCTACGTCTTCTTGGGGAATGGCGCCTCTCGGATTGGGGCTACCACTTGTCTCCGGGAATTTACTCATATTCTCGGCACTGTTCTCATCACATGACTGATTACTCCCGTTTCGACTGCATCTATCTCGTCTCGCGGCTGTACTGCCGAACAACTCCCGTCTTGGCTGGCGATAATTGCTCCCGAACAACTGACTGCGAACAACTGAATGCCCAAGCCGGGTCCGAACTTCGGCCCGGTGATACGACTGCCTCTCGCCTAACTGCCTTCTCTCTCTTGCATAGCGGCTGAACAACTACTCTCGAACGAAAGACCACGACTGTCTGATCACAACTGTTCTCGTTTCTTTGCTGCCCTGGGATTTAACCCGCCTCTCGCTATATTCAAGTTGACTGTCAGCAGATTCTTCGAGAGCGAAATCGGGAAAGCCCCTGTGTACCTCACACGTTTTTTGGGTAGAATGTTGTGTCTCGTCAGTTGCGCGTGTGCTCTAACTGTGATAGAGGGAGGGGTGCGGCAAGCATCTTGGCGGTTCCTGTAAGCTGTGTCGGCAGTAATTCTTGGCGGGGGTTACACGTTTCCTTCGTAAAGAGCTTATATCAGCTATTTTTCGGGACTTTCCCTGTTTTTTTTTCTTCGGTTCTTCCCCGCGTGTCTTTATACGCTGGGACATCCCCCGAGGATACTTCTCAGGGAGTGAATACAGCGCAATTCCTACCCTCTGTACCCGCCACACGTCAACGTTGTTCATGTCTTATGTTCCAGGTACCAGCTCTCACATTGAATTGTCAACAGCAATGTGCTTTCGTAGTAGCATTTGAAGCAGTTGCAATGGCTCCACACACATTTTCTAACAGAGATGGCAGACATCCATTTTATTTATGGACGTGCTAATAACGCACGGGTGGCAGCACGATTGTACTGCGAAGCATTTATTCACAAATGATAGAACCTTGTGAAAATCCAGCTGCCTTGCTGCCTTTCCTCCTTCTGTGAGTGAACGCTCAGAGGTACAATCAAGCTGCCTCTAGTGCNAAAATCCAGCTGCCTTGCTGCCTTTCCTCCTTCTGTGAGTGAACGCTCAGAGGTACAATCAAGCTGCCTCTAGTGCATTGCCATTTGCACATCTCTACATGAAATAGATGTCTGCCATCTCTTTGTAAGAAAATGTGTGTGGAGCCATGACANGTTGCCATTTGCACATCTCTACATGAAATGGATGTCTGCCATCTCTTTGTAAGAAAATGTGTGTGGAGCCATGACAACTGCATCAAATGCTGCTACGGGTGCACACCGCTGTAGACATTCAATGTGAGGGTTGGTACCTGGAACATAAGGCATGAACAATGTTGTAGTGATGCAGTGGTTTCAGATGTGCGTACGTCATATCTCGGAAAAAAAAAGTTTCCAGACCTATGTTTATTAGGACATTTGTCATTATTTCATTGTCCTCTACAAGCCCTTGCAGTTTCTACATATGATATTGAAATGTCTGGTATACATGGAATGTTGGGACCTGGCTCATGTTAGACAATATAATGTAAGTCCAGGCCCTGGGGTTAGGCAACTGGTGCCCTGGGCAAGGATAACTTCAGTTTAGAACACTTTTTTAATATTTCTAATTCATTGTTCTGAATTGTTGTCAACACATTTATTTAACTTAAATCATTAATTTCTGCATGTGCCATGTGCTACTAGGTTGTGTAGAGGTGGAAACAAATGCACATGCAATAAATTATCACAGACATCCTTGCAATTTGTGGTGCAATAACAAAATTGCTGCTTTTTTGTTAGTTTATAAATTTTCCACTAAAATGTGTAGAGCCAGGAAAAAATGTGCATCCAATAAATAGAAATTAAAAGTTTGTCATTTCCAATCTTGATTGTATTTCAAGTAAAAAAAATAATTTTAAAAAATGTCTCCCTTTCGTGTTTGAAGCCCCACCTCCTCCTACTTGACACTAGCCCAGTTCACCCAGTTATAACCTTGACGCACATATCTGAGGGAATGTCTGGGGAGCTCTGATATTAGATTACTTAAGATTCAGATATCTATGTGAGGGGACTTAATGCCACAGGTGTTGAACAACAACCTGGAGAGTATAGAACCTGCCTGCGTGGGCCAAACTGGATAGGCTGGTTCCCATCTTTATCAGGAACACTGTAAACGTGTTCACTACTTTCCTTACTGCCAACACAGTTCTGCCTGTCCCATGTTAGTATTTTGAGAGGAATTATCATGTCTGTTCACTTCTAATTTGCATATACAATCAACTAGTTAAAAAAAAATAAACTGTAACCAAAAATGAAGAATAAAATATATATTGTAAAAAGCAACAAATGAATTTTTAAGTCTCGTGTATAAATATTTTAAATGTCGAGCACTTTATGGTTTGTATATTTTCTCTTCCTTTAGAAATACAATTTCATAAGTTTACATAATCTTCAATTTTTTGTGCAACCTACATAAATTAAGTAGTGATAGTATCAAGGATAAAGATAACAATGAAGCTCTGACTTGCTCTAGTAGGAACAATAGTTGAACTGACGCATTGAATTTTACCAGGGTGCGTCATTAGAGTTGCTCCAGGTGGTAAGAATTTTCTCTACCCACTCTTGTTCACATGGTGGCATTCCAAGTCAGTTCCAAATATCACTCGATCTTTCATAGTTTCTTGCAATTAATTAATATTTGTAAATTACATTTGGAATCTCTCAACATTCTCTTCACTCACGGCTTGAAGTACAAACAACCATTGCTCTCCTTCCTCCTAATGTGGGGACTAGTTTTGTAATGTGTGTTACTGAAAGCAAGCAGGCTTTGTTGTAGTTTTTCTCTCTATGATTCATGGTTTTTTGTCCACAAAATAGGAGAGCTACTTCGAATATAAAATGTTTCTTTGTACATGGCACCATTTTAGGCACTCACTACATTTTTAGCCTACTTTCCGGAGGAAAGCAAAGTTTATGAAATCACTATCCTGGTCTGTTGTCTGTGCGTGTTTGTCCCCCTTTTCTATTTTTGAACGCGTGAACCGAATTTCAAGTAACGCACTACAATTAAAATTATGCATTATCTCAAAAAAAAAACTCTACCAACTCTACCAATTCTACCANTTTCAAGTAACGCACTACAATTAAAATTATGCATTATCTCAAAAAAAAAACTCTACCAACTCTACCAATTCTACCATATTTGGCAAACGAGTAGCAATATGGCAGGCCATATAAATTTATAAACTTTGAGAGGGTCAGACACACGTTTTCAAAATGGTGACCATATAAAAACTAGCTTAAAATTTTTTGTCTCAGACACTATGGTACAAAAAAAAAAAGAGACTTTTAGACACATTGTAGACACATTGTATCNCACTATGGTACAAAAAAAAAAAGAGACTTTTAGACACATTGTAGACACATTGTATCGTTATTGGAGAAGAATTATGTAATCGGAGCAATGTTTATGATGGTTGTTGATGTGGTACTGAGCTTCCGATTGTTCTGGAGACCTGGCCTGCGGCTCTAGGCGCGGGGTAAGTGGAACGGGGGTGTATTATCATTATTTCATTGTCCCCTACACTGCCTTGCAGTTTGTACCTATAACATTGAAACATCCATTATAATGAAATCCTCAGGTATGCGGATTCTGTGCACAACGTAACCGTTGTCTGCATGCTAAAGTGGGAGTGTTGGGACCATTTCCTACATTTATCGATAAAAATAGGGGTGTAAATATTAGACAGTGGTAATTTACAATATTCCTTCATGTATCTTGCATAATTTGTTAGTTTTTTGGGTTCAAAGGACAGGGTGTCTACTTTTGAGGGGGAGGTGTAGACTAGAACAGCATCCTGTGTTCATTCANTTTTTTGGGTTCAAAGGACAGGGTGTCTACTTTTGAGGGGGAGGTGTAGACTAGAACAGCATCCTGTGTTCATTCAACTTGTAATGTGAAATAATTAATTACTATGCATGTGAGAGTTGGTACGTAATCATTTTGCAGTTTACTGCTGTGGGGGTGTGTGATTTTTTCCTCCTGTTTTCGCTCGTTCACTGGGAACTGGTCTCTGTACACAGGCAGTGGCAGTTGACAAAACTTCAGCACACATGAAGGGCTCATTGGAAGTGGTTGGGTCAGACGGACACCCTTACGGATGGTGGGGCAGTGTCCACTCTGTTGGGAGGCCGTTGTTCATGCTGTGGAACCAAGGTCTGTGTCTTGCAGTAGACCCGGAGGTGGTAGGTACGTACGATGGTTGCATCACAATTCACTCGACTGTCTTCAACGCTGGACCACTCAAGAAAGGTGGCCGCAAGAGACTCGCCACCGCAAGCAGTTGCTAGCCATCATGCAACAGGTTTTCTCCATTCATGATAAATGTTTCAAGGAAGATTTAATTTGAATTGTTGGTTTACTTTGCAAGATAATATTTATTTTACCATAAAAATTATATAGCTTAGGTAATGCTGTTCCTTAAATTTAATTTTGCATAAATTTTTGTAATGCCCTATAATGATATTAATGATTCTTGCCATACCAGTTTGCAGTCTCCTGATCAGTATGTACAAAATGAATTNTAATGCCCTATAATGATATTAATGATTCTTGCCATACCAGTTTGCAGTCTCCTGATCAGTATGTACAAAATGAATTTCATTGACATGTCATTGTTATAAAAGGATGATTGCACTTGAAATGCTTTGAACCAAAGATATGTAAATTAACATAATGTAAATATATATATTGAATCTGTATGGAAACAGTGGCGTACTATCTCAGATTCTTCACACTATTCCGTGTGGATGTTTGTGTAAAAAAATACAAATGGATCAGTGTTAATTCATACCACATACAGAGAATGTTTTATCCTAAAGACTAAGAAGTTACCTCAATTNATACAAATGGATCAGTGTTAATTCATACCACATACAGAGAATGTTTTATCCTAAAGACTAAGAAGTTACCTCAATTTATAGTACAAAAATTTATGAAAAGACTGATTTTTACTAGTTGGTACTTGTGAAATTTAGGGATGAGTTTCTTGCACTGTTACAAAAGTACTTGCAAGAAAGATCAAACATCATTGTGTAATTATAGTGAAACTTCATGTAAATAAGGCTTGAGTGCATTTTTTCAAAAAAAATTTAGCAACAGACGCACTATTTTTATGAGTGTAACCTCAAATATTTAAATCATTGAGCACAGTGTAATTTTCGTTCAAGCAGACGCTGTAAGAAAGATAAATTATCGTGTAGTTGTTATTGTTAAGATAGATGAAGGTAATCTTGCTCACTTTATTTGTGACTTTTTTGACAGATACTCTAATGAAGTTAAAAATACTAATGTTAAGTAAAGTTATTTNTTGCTCACTTTATTTGTGACTTTTTTGACAGATACTCTAATGAAGTTAAAAATACTAATGTTAAGTAAAGTTATTTGCTGTTGTTAAAAGTAGGTTTAATTTGTTTTTGCCCTTCTGTAGTGGTGGCAGCTTCCTGGATGTAGCTGCCACATGGTAAATTTCCCATTATAATTTATCATTGCTATTGTTTGTTTATTGTAAAGCAGTTTGTGCACCTGTGTGTCTATGTACAGCTGCCAACGAGGCCTGCTAACTTTTTATTATTTTGTTTTGAATAATTTTTCTCTTACTTAGCTCTTTCGATCCTGTCGTACTTCACCATGTAAAAATATATCCTTTGCACATTTTTCTTCTACATATTTTGTGTGTACACATTTTTTTTGTGTGCGCAATTCATTTTCTGTATAGTTTCTATAGCCTGTTTTAGTAACTCAAGTTTTTTATGTACTGGACTGTAAATAGACTGTTACTGCATATTTCAGAAAAATAAAATGTCCAAAATTTAAAAAAGCTCAATTTCACAACTGAGTGAGTGTGACTAGATGCATTTGCTTCCTAAAAATAATAATTAAAAAATCTGTGGTAAATTTGAGTAGATACTAGATCAAACTATACAGTTGTAATTAACTTTTTGTTACAAAATTTTTTGAAAAGAATTTTTTTGGAAGAAATAAGTACGCTAGACTCAGAATAAACCATGATTCAGTGTACCTTGAGCTGAGATATGCTGGACGTTTTGAGTACAGAATCAAATAAGTAATGAAAACATTAACAGAGAATTTTGTATAATTTGTGCATGTTGTACTTATTTACTTTTCTTGATCTTCTCATTTGCAAATTTTTTTTTCTACTTTTATCTTTCAGTGCAGTATTTCTTACCAAAATAAATGTGTTTAATTTTTATAATACAAACAGTTTGGTGGTATTTTCTTGGTTTTCTTCTCCTTGTATCTTCATGGGTCTTTTTCAGTTTGTAGAATATTCTTATTTATCTAAACCTGTCTGCATGAGCCTCTTATCCTTGCGTAATCACTTTTATTGTTTTTTGCAATTTATCTTTAATGAATTCTATTGCTTTCTGCTTCAGTTAACTTGAGCTCATTCCACTGTCCCAGGTATTGACATTCTCTACATAAATTCATAATTATAACCGTACATCATTCAAGAGTTACTGAATATTGGTTTTTATCACAACAACCAGCAGAGGAGCAATATTACATGCATGAAATAGTTATGTCTTTCCACACGTTGTACAGTTGCTCAGATAGACTTGAAACTAATTACTTGTTCATAACTCTCAATTGTTACTGTACCTTCCATCCTTAAATTCTCCTTGGCCCCGGTCTTGTAGTCTTTCTGCACTTACAGATGGATACCATTATTACGTAATTTCCATACTCAAATTACCTTTACATTTGTGGCAATCTTGCATAACTTGGATCTGTTGTGGACCTTCAGTCTATCAAACTTTGTCGTTCTTTCGTTGTGCTCCCATCTAAGCAGAGTTTTATCTTTCGCTAGAATTTATCCCACACTGGCGTGGTGACAGTGCGATTCTTTCGCAGTTGTTGCATGTCTTTGCATGCACAGAAATTAACATAAGGTTCCCTCTTTCGTACTGTCGGGTATAGCTCCTGTGGTCATTTAACTTCCGCTACTGTCACATTTTCGAGAACAAAATTTTTTTTTTTAACAAACAGATTTAAAGCAGCTTTTATTAAACGGTTTTTGATTTTAGCTGATGTAGCAAAACATATCTGGACCTACAAGCAGTTTCTGCAGTTTGGACATTTAAATTTTCAATGAAGTGTGTTTTTAACTAAAATTTCTATAAATCTTTTGTACAGCTGCAGCACTGTCAGTACCGGAGTTTCTCGTTCAGCTAACATGTTTTTAATTACCATAGCAACATGAAACTGGTTGTGGGAATTAAGGTGAAAATGTTTTAATTAAAGGATGGGTTATTATTCTGAATGCATTCTGGATGCGACATTCAAAATATTAATGTACTTGTCACATTTGATCCATTCATGGTTGGTTATGTGATTTTAATGGTGTGACTAGTTCTCTAGTTGCAACATCTTAAAATCAAACTACCTAATCACTTCATTAAAAACACATAATTAATAANGTGTGACTAGTTCTCTAGTTGCAACATCTTAAAATCAAACTACCTAATCACTTCATTAAAAACACATAATTAATAACGAATGGATTAACCAGAGACGGATACCTACATTACATCGAGTGTTCCATCCAGTTCGTAATTCAGAACAAATGCTAAACATCCAATGAAAGCAGTTTAACCTTAATTCTCACAGACATTAATAATGCTGTGATAATTCAAAAATAGTAAATACGTAACATGAAATTTTTTAAAACCTAGTGCAGTTGTGGCTTTTTCATCTGTGGTGTTTGAATACTTTGTGCTCTGTTTCAGAATTTGAGGTGGAAAGTGGGGAAGTGTTGCTCTCTGTTCCAAAATTAGTAAAGTTAGTGTAACAATTTAGAAATGTACAAGATATTATAGTTAAAAAACTACTGTTTAACTGTTATTTTGCCATTTATTTTATATTTGCAGTTACTTCTCACCTTTTGTTTTAACTAAGAAACTTAACTTACTGCTTGTATTGGTTAAATTTCCCTCATAAAAAATTTTTTTGCCCAACACATTTTATTTTTCTGGATTTTTTAGATAATTGTATAATAAGTATTTTTATTGTTCAGTGGTTACTACTCCGTTCAAAAGCGTGTGATATTTGTGTAGCTGGTGGTATTTCCATTACATTTAAATGGAGTGTTCAACATATTTTACATGACTACCCCAAATTGCATTTGAAAAAATTGCAGTTATATTATATGGTCAATGTAGGGAGAAACTAAAGGATTTAATATTAGATTGTTTTTTCATTAAACAGAGAATATGAATTGTTATCTTGTTTTGTTTTGAATCAGTGCTATGTAAGATGCTGATGCAGGTTTTTGTGAGTAGCAACAGTTTCTGTGAGTGTTTCTGTTTTTTATGTTTGTAAACAAAAGATGCTACACGAATAATACATAAGTTGCTACATTAGTGGTCCTTTCTTGTGTATTGTGTGTAGCCAGCTGTACAGGTGGCAAATATGTTAGTTTGTAAGGTAATTTGATATATTTTCTTGTCTCTATAGTGTCATTATTATTCTTTTACTTTTATTTGAATCATGTAATTTAACTTTCATTGTTGTTTGACTTTCTGGATGAAAGAGTTGTAATGACAGTATTTCATAAGACTGTATTTACAAGGTTAGCTAATGTAAATGGTGTCAATAATATTTTCTTATTCTATAAAATTGTTCTTGTTACTTGCACATATTATTTTTTTATTTTAAGTTTGTTTTCTACAATTTGTGATTTTTTTTTTTTTGTTTGCTGTATTAATGATGTAACACTTATTTCATTAAAACATGCTAGCCTTTAATTTATAATTCAAATTTCTTTCCTTTTGAATGGTTTTTGTTATGTCCATCTGACTTTTGAGTCATGAGGATAATGCATAATTACTGCAGTAATTAAATAATTTTGTAAGCAATCTCTGTTCTTGTTATTCTTTAACTTTCCTTTTCTTTCTCGTTGCACAAAATAAGAATGTAGTGAGATGATGATGATTAGACATTCACAGCGAAGTATGTATTCTCTCAGCTTTCATTTTGACCTGGGTTGAATTGGGGGCCGCAGTGGTGCAGTGGTCTGACTACTTTCCTCCCACTTAGGCAAACTGGCCTCGATTCTTGATGGGGTGTGCCCGGATTTTCGCATGCAGGAATCGTGCCAGATGACGCTGCTGGGGTAATATAAATGTGCAGGAGTAGCCAGTTGCAACACATGCAGCAGCTCGCACCAGAACTTTGACTCCTGTTTCACAACCAGAGTGGGGAGAGCCTTACCTCATTTTAATAATAGTAATAATAATAGTGCAGAACTGAGTCGCTGGGAACTGACCCACCAATACATCATCAAATCCAAACACACACCTGACCTAAACATAGATAACCCCTCCGCCACATTTCAAGTTTCCCACCCCAGCCTAGTTTGCTTTTTGGCTGCTAAGGTTCACAATTTGCCAACCATCACTCACGAGACTGCAGTGTGCAACCACTCACCGCCTGATGAAGCTGGTCTAGCCAGTAAAACTTTGCGCGACTGCGCATCTGCAGCGAAAATGTGTTCGTCTGACTTTTGTTTGTGTGTGTACCAATGAGTACCGCCCTGCGAGTACTTGTGCATTCTGTCTACGTTTTATAATGTAACCAGTGGCCTATTCCTGCCATATTTAATTGATTATGGTTCTGTAACTCTAATGTGGGTGTGTGTGTGCTCACACAAATTACTGATTGAAGGAATCAGTATTTTCCATTTAGTTACTATGAAGAATTCAGCACTGTCTCATTAAGGTTAGGTCCTCCATACCCATTTAAAAGAGATAGGTGACCTGTAGGAGGACTGTTGTAAGTCCTCCAAACATACAGAATAACAAAGGTTTACGTTGGATACATATTCTTGAACTATGTAATGACTCAGTATTATTAATTTTCAGGACAAGTGATTAATTTTCTTTCGCTTTGCCAAGCTTTGTATTTTTTTATCTGTATTCAAAATTAAAGCGGTGGTGGTTTGTTTATCATGGTATAACGTTATCGGGCGTACGTTTGCCGTTTCAAAAGTCTTAGTTTCAGTAGCGTCAATGTTAGATTAGAAGCTTTCCAAACTACGACGCAGTTTGGATGGCGTAGGAAGAGCATGCGTGGCGGCCGACGCCAGGCCCTTATTTCAGAAAGGGTGGTTAGCCATGAGTTATAAAAACCCTGGACGAATACTCGCCCGAGAGAAATGGTCTAGATAGAACAAGCAGCCAGAGAAGACGCATCGGGCATGACAAACGTAACCCACACCGGCAAGCACCCGCGACGCTAAACTCTTTCGACTTCATTCTTTTTCTGCAAAACCTTAACTGTATTAAATTACTTCCGTCTGTGTGGGAGGTCGCTAGGGTGCCAGGAGGGAACGAACGTCCCTCCTGCCTCCGTAACTTCTTCTTGCGATGCAAGTTCTTAAGACATGAATAATTCGTAAACAACTGTGGCGCTGTTCTGTACTTGTCTGTTTATCTGTGAACCTGTTCGTACTCTGCATACTTGAAGATAGTATGTGAACTGTTTCACTGGATTGGTAAATAAAATTATAGAACCAATAAACCGGAACTTGACTTTTTTTAAATATTGAATTGGCGATTTTTTTTAAAGAGTTTCATGTTGCTACCATTGAGCTAACCGAGTGGTAATTTCCAGCTGTCAATACATTGACGTGCGGCATTACAACCACCTTTAGAAATCCACTGTAATTAATATTGTACATTTTCAGCGATCATGTAGAAGAAAGAAATGATTGTATGTATTGCTACTTTTTCAAAAACTTGGGTGGTTTAATACGGCTTGACTCCTTTGGATGGTAAACTTGGTGCTAATAGTTGCATTAAACAGAGGTAGCAACTTTCACTACTACAAAATGCACTACGTTCCTTTCCAAATTCTGTTTGCCTTGGTTAATTCATACTGCAGTTTTACGTTTGTGGATATTGGCTAGCAAGGATGACTTTCTGATCATAAAGATTGTAAGCACAGTTCAGTATAGAAAAAATTAGAAGGTAAGCACATTAAGTTATCTCCTGATTTGTAGTTACCAGTAATAAATAGATCCAATATATTATCCATAAACATTTTGATGCTGTTTTTCAAGAACATGTGACAATTTACAAAAACAACTTTATACTTCGGGGATGAAGAGCGAGTGAAAGCAATATTGGGATTTGGTCAGCAGTGTTCAGAGACTTTGACGCACGCACGCATGCACGCACGCATGCATGCACGTTTTTGGAACAAGGAAAGTGCAATTTTTGACATGATGATGGCTTCTCTTTAGAATTTCTGAATGAGAAATTGATCCTGTTGGGATGCTTATATGTACATTTGATTCAAAATGTTAGGTTGGTAATTTCGTTGCGGGCAGATGAAGAAAATAACTTATTCGGGATAACAATTTCTTATACTTGAAACACATACTCGCAAACTAGCTGCAAAATCAAAAGTAACTAAACAGTTTATGCTCAGGATCAAATTACACAATTATCAATGTACAAACTGCCTTTGTAAATATTGTTTGTAGTTTACATTATTGGGGTTTTGTGGTATATGGGATGTAAATATAACTATAATATTTTTTTAAGTAAATATAATAATTATGCAGTAAACATTTGCGCAGTATTGGTAAATATTGCTGACGTCACCCAAGTTCCGTACTTTGTGGTTATGTTCTTGCTGACAGACTGAGACTAATTTTAGTTGGCAGCTGACACTGTACGAAAAGATGCATGCATGAACACTGCTGTGTGGTAAAAAATTTTAAAAAAAAGTTGCATTGAAAGCAAATTTGTTTAAAACTAAGCAATTTCTGCAACTTCATTGTAGAAAAACTCAACAGCTATGGNTTAGACATTCACAGCGAAGTATGTATTCTCTCAGCTTTCATTTTGACCTGGGTTGAATTGGGGGCCGCAGTGGTGCAGTGGTCTGACTACTTTCCTCCCACTTAGGCAAACTGGCCTCGATTCTTGATGGGGTGTGCCCGGATTTTCGCATGCAGGAATCGTGCCAGATGACGCTGCTGGGGTAATATAAATGTGCAGGAGTAGCCAGTTGCAACACATGCAGCAGCTCGCACCAGAACTTTGACTCCTGTTTCACAACCAGAGTGGGGAGAGCCTTACCTCATTTTAATAATAGTAATAATAATAGTGCAGAACTGAGTCGCTGGGAACTGACCCACCAATACATCATCAAATCCAAACACACACCTGACCTAAACATAGATAACCCCTCCGCCACATTTCAAGTTTCCCACCCCAGCCTAGTTTGCTTTTTGGCTGCTAAGGTTCACATTTTGCCAACCATCACTCACGAGACTGCAGTGTGCAACCACTCACCGCCTGATGAAGCTGGTCTAGCCAGCAAAACTTTGCGCGACTGCGCATCTGCAGCGAAAATGTGTTCGTCTGACTTTTGTTTGTGTGTGTGTGTGTACCAATGAGTACCGCCCTGCGAGTACTTGTGCATTCTGTATACGTTTTATAATGTAACCAGTGGCCTATTCCTGCCATATTTAATTGATTTTTGGTTCTGTAACTCTAAAGTGGGTGTGTGTGTGTGTGTGTGTGTGTGCTCACACAAATTACTGATTGAAGGAATCAGTATTTTCCATTTAGTTACTATGAAGAATTCAGCACTGTCTCATTAAGGTTACGTCCTCCATACCCATTTAAAAGAGATAGGTGACCTGTAGGAGGACTGTTGTAAGTCCTCCAGACATACAGAATAACAAAGGTTTACGTTTGATACATATTCTTGAACTATGTAATGACTCAGTATTATTAATTTTCAGGACACGTGATTAATTTTCTTTCGCTTTGCCAAGCTTTGTATATTTTTTATTGGTATTCAAAGTTAAAGCTGTGGTGGTTGGTTTATCGTGGTATAACGTTATCGGGCGTACGTTTGCCGCTTCAAAAGTCTTAGTTTCAGTAGCGTCAACGTTAGATTAGAAGCTTTCCAAACTACGATGCAGTTTGGATGGCGCTGCTGGCTCTGGAAGTTTAATTAATTTTAACTGACAGTGCAGTTAAGCAGCTACGCAGTTTCGATAGCGTAGGAAGAGCGTGCGTGGCGGCCGACACCAGGCCCTTATTTGAGAAAGGGTGGCTAGCCATGAGTGATAAAAATCCTGGACGAATACTCGCCCGAGAGAAATGGTCTAGATAGAACAAGCAGCCAGAGAAGACGCATCGGGCGTGACAAACGTAACCCACACCGGCAAGCACCCGCGACCGCTAAACTCTTTCGACTTCATTCTTTTTCAGCAAAACCTTAACTGTATTAAATTACTTCTGTCTGTGTGGGAGGTCGCCAGGAGGGAACAAACGTCCCTCCTGCCTCCTAACTTCTTCTTGCGATGCAAGTTCTTAAGACATGAATAATTCGTAAACAACTGTGGCGCTGTTCTGTACTTGTCTGTTTATCTGTGAACCTGTTCGTACTCTGCATACCTGAAGATCGTATGTGAACTGTATCACTGGATTGGTATATAAAAGTATAGAACAAATAAACTGGAACATGACTTTTTTTAAATATTGAATTGGCACCTTATTTAAATATGTTGCTACCACTGAGCTAACCGAGTGGTAATTTCCAGCTGTCAATACATTGACGTGCGGCATTACAACCACCTTTAGAAATCCACTGTAATTAATATTGTACATTTTCAGCGATCATGTAGAAGAAAGGAATGGTTGTATGTATTGCTACTTTTTCAAAAACTTGGGTGGTTTAATACGGCTTGACTCCTTTGGATGGTAAACTTGGTGCTAATAGTTGCATTGAACAGAGGTAGCAACTTTCACTACTGCAAAATGCACTACGTTCCTTTCCAAATTCTGTTTGCCTTGGTTAATCCATACTGCAGTTTTACGTTTGTGGATATTGGCTAGCAAGGATGACTTTCTGATCATAAAGATTGTAAGCACAGTTCAGTATAGAAAAAATTAGAAGGTAAGCACATTAAGTTATCTCCTGATTTGTAGTTACCAGTAATAAATAGATCCAATATATTATCCATAAACATTTTGATGCTGTTTTTCAAGAACATGTGACAATTTACAAAAACAACTTTATACTTCGGGGATGAAGAGCGAGTGAAAGCAATATTGGGATTTGGTCAGCAGTGTTCAGAGACTTTGACACACGCATGCACGCACGCATGCATGCACGTTTTTGGAACAAGGAAAGTGCAATCTTTTGACATGATGATGGCTTCTCTTTAGAATTTCTGAATGAGAAATTGATCCTGTTGGGACGCTTATATGTACATTTGATTCAAAATGTTAGGTTGGTAATTTCGCTGCGGGCAGATGAAGAAAATAACTTATTCAGGATAACAATTTCTCATACTTGAAACACACACTCGCAAACTAGCTGCAAAATCAAAAGTAATTTAACAGTTTATGCTCAGGATCAAATTACACAGTTATCAATGTACAAACTGCCTTTGTAAATATTGTTTGTAGTTTACATTATTGGGGTTTTGTGGTATATGGGATATAAATATACCTATAATATTTTTTTAAGTAAATATAATAATTATGCAGTAAACATTTGCGCAGTATTGGTAAATATTGCTGACGTCACCCAAGTTCCGTACTTTGTGGTTATGTTCTTGCTGACACGGAGACTAATTTTAGTTGGCAGCTGACACTGAACGAAAAGATGCATGCAGGAACACTGCTGTGTGGTAAAAAAATTTAAAAAAAATTGCATTGAAAGCAAATTTGTTTAAAACTAAGCAATTTCTGCAACTTCATTGTAGAAAAACTTGACAGTTATGGTTAGAAATTTTGTGGAAACATTTGGACAAAGTTTGGAGTACTTTTTTTTTTATTTTATCAGAATCTTTACCTCCCCCCCCCTTTTTTTTTTTGTTGTAAGTTTTTGTCTGTGTAATATTTAATTCTGAATATGCACTCTGTCAATGTTTGCTGATATTTTAAGTTACCTCAGTTTTTATTAATTTTCTGCCCATCATTTAGCAATAAAAACATGGTATGACACTACACATGTGGAAGGCAAACTGCCTTGTGCAAATACACTGAGGGAGTTGTGTACAACGGTTTTCTTGGGCAGTTTTAAATGTCTCGACAAAGTATATGTTTAACACATAATCAGAGTCAATTTTGTGTGAACAAAGGACAAGTTTATTTAACTTAGTCTTTACTGAACCAATCTATTGTTTAAAATTAATAAAAAACCCAAATTCCATCTAAGTTAGATTGAATTTATGGGTGACAACAGATTCATGTTGTGCAGTTGCTGTTGTCAGTCAGGGTGGCCAGAAAGATCCTTCTGGCCAGGTGTTCATCAGTGCAGTGAGGTGGAACTAGGTAATTGTGGAAACCCGGTCAGCTATCATGACCACCACCGACAGACCATTGACATGTCATACCCCAAGTGAGTGTCAGTTGTTTGGAACGTCTAGCCACCATCTGAGTGTCACTATACAGCCATTCTAAAAGTCTGTTAACTGTTAAATTGGTGCTTGTCATTGTGTTTCAGGCATCACAGATACACTCTGGGATTCACATGCAATGCACTTGTGTTGTCAGACAACCTGTGGTAAAACAGTTTGCCTAATGGCTGCAGACTTGTGCAAGAAAGTGGTGCTCTTCCACTTGTTAGTCTCCTGTACACAAAAATAGTTTTTGTTGTGAAACCTTTTTTAAGATTGGACTAAGTTTACTAGGTGTTCAATACATTATCACTAGTGTTTTTATAAATGGTTAACTATTTCTTTAAATAACTCTCTACCAAGCAGTAAAACTCATTCTTCTGCGAGGTTCGCGGTGTGCCCTCCTCGATTAGGAACGTTTTCCGTACATGGTTGTCACTCTGCTTGCGTTCGGGACTTGTTTTCCTTTTCTTTTCTCCTCTGTGGTACCTGTTCTATGTTTCCACCACTCCCACGCATGCGCGTTGGGCAGTCTGCAATGTCGGACAACTTTAAGACATGGCGCAGTTGTATTGGCCGCTTTCTTCTGCTCGTCTGCTGCTGCCGCTTTCATCTGTTCCTGCTAGGATGACTTAGCCCGATTGTAGCCGTCATTAACAACTTGCGGACGTCTCACTTCAATTTTGTACGAGTTCTACAGCTGTTGGGGAGGGGGGGGAGAGGGGTATTCCTTTAGAGCAAGTCCACTTTACCAACAGTCACCATGTTGCAGCTTGTGACTAACTCACAGTCACTTGGTGTAGCAAAACACGCCCACACTTTTCCACAACTCTTTGCATCTCCTGAATCAACTTGTGCGGATGCCGGCTTAGCTGTTGTGATGGATGTGAGGGGTGTAAACTCTTGATAACCGAGTTGAAAAAATACTTCAGTGATATTATTTCCAAAATAAGCTCTGGTATTTCTGAAAAATCCACCTTTTCCATTTTCAAGTTTTGGAGAATTTTGCTGCCCTTAAAAATCTGCTACCCAAGGCAGCTACGTAGTCTGCATAAACCCAAGTATGCCCGGATCATATATTCCTGCCTGACATGTTAATATTTCAAGAGCCTGTTCACAACATGCGGTTACTTTCACGTATTAAAATTATTTATCCTTCTGGAATTGATACTGTTGTAAATTTAACGAAATGAAAGTCTCACTAATACTTTGACGTGACCAAGCTTGGCTACGGCGAAAAAGCGAACTTGATTTGCGGTGTTCCCAGAGTTGTTAAGTAAAATGTGGGTGCCCGGCGCCACAGCGTTGCCGTGAGCTGATGAGATAGGGTCGTTCGTCGACGGCCTAGGGGCTTTGGTGAACACTCCGTCAGACACACTATGCCGNTGTGCAAATACACTGAGGGAGTTGTGTACAACGGTTTTCTTGGGCAGTTTTAAATGTCTCGACAAAGTATATGTTTGATCACACAAAATTGACTCTGATTATGTGTTAAAGGACAAGTTTATTTAACTTAGTCTTTACTGAACCAATCTATTGTTTAAAATTAATAAAAAAACACAAATTCCATCTAAGTTAGATTGAATTTATGGGTGACAACAGATTCATGTTGTGCAGTTGCTGTTGTCAGTCAGGGTGGCCAGAAAGATCCTTCTGTCCAGGCATTCATCAGTGCAGTGACGAGGAACTAGGTAATTGTGGAAACCCGGTCAGCTATCATGACCACCACCGACAGACCATTGACATGTCCTACCCCAAGTGAGTGTCAGTTGTTTGGAACGTCTAGCCACCATCCGAGTGTCACAATACAGCCATTCTAAAAGTCGGTTAACTGTTAAATTGGTGCTTGTCATTGTGTTTCAGGCATCGCAGATACACTCTGGGATTCACACGCAAGGGAATCGCAGAGCAACTGCACTTGTGTTGTCAGACAACCTGTGATAAAACAGTTTGCCAAATGGCTGCAGACTTGTAGAAGAAAGTGGTGCTCTTCCACTTGTTAGTCTCCTGTACACAAAAATAGTTTTTGTTGTGAAACCTTTTTTAAGATTGGACTATGTTTACTAGGTGTTCAATACATTATCACTAGTGTTTTTATAAGTGGTTAACTATTTCTTTATAAATAACTCTCTACCAAGCAGTAAAACTCATTCTTCTGCGAGGTTCGCGGTGTGCACTGCTCGATTAGGAACGTTTCCTGTACATGGTTGTCACTCCGCGTGCATTCGGGACTTGTTCCCCTTTTCTTTTCTCCTCTGTGGTACATGTTCTATGTTTCCACCACTCCCACGCATGCGCGTTGGGCAGTCTGCAATGTCGGACAACTTTATTTAAGACATGGCGCAGTTGTATTGGCCGCTTTCTTGGTCCTTTCTTCTGCTCATCTGCTGCTGCCGCTTTCATCTGTTCCTGCTAGGATGACTTAGTCAGGTTGTCGCCGTCATTAACAACTTGCGGACGTCTCACTTCAATTTTGTACGAGTTCTACAGCCGTTGGGGCAAGGTAGCAGGTGGGTCATCGTAGTGATTTGATAATGCCAATTTAGCATATTGATTATGTGTATAGGTTCGGTTGGAGCACGGTAGTTGAGGTTGCACCGTGGTTATGTATGCAAAATTTAGTTTTGGGAGCCCATTTAAAATTTGGTTTGGATAAACTTGCATACTTGCATACTTGCATACTTGCATAGTTGCATACTTGCATACTTGCATACTTGCATAGTTGCATTGTGATTTTTGCCTTGCATGATGCATTGTATAGTTTTCTGATCTGCCTTTGCAATTTTGTTGCTTCTTGTCGCGGGTAAAATGGTACTGCTCCAATCGCGTTAGTTAGGTTAATGTGTTTAACAACCTACCAGCCACTGAAATTACGGCCATAGTTGTCATCGGCGCTTTTCTATTCTGTATTCAGTATCTTTTTTAATGTTAATCTGTTTTAACGTGTTTCTATTTTTTGCAGTAGGGGTTTGAATAGGCTCCTTCCGAGCGCCCCCACTGCGTTTGTATTTTAATGTGTTCATTTTATGATCGTGGGGTTTTGTTTGGCTCCTTCTGTGTGCCCTCACGACCTTGGTGAAGCTTTTTTAAATTCCTTTTATTGTTAAATCTTACTGCCAGTAATTTGAAAGATTTTAATTAGGTGGCCAAATTTTTTCATGAATATTTTAGATGATTGTAAAATGATTTTTAATTAAATTTTAAAATGTTTAAGAATGACCTCTGTATTGCATTCAGTTTTTAAAATGCCTTCAGCATTGTATTCATTGGAGCTTATTAAATGATTGGGAGTGCTAGTTATGTTTTCCTTTGTTAAGTGTTATACTTGTGTCCTGTCACACCTCTAAAACCGAACCACTTTGATGTGTGTATCATGTACCCCATTGTTAGGCAAAAAAAAATTTCTTATTTTCATATATTTATAATTATAAACAATTGAATTGCTTTTTCAGATAATAAATATTTCAGATATTGTCATGCAAACATTATAATATATGCATGTAATGCACACACCATGTGCATGTAATGCACACACATGTGCATGCATGTCCTCATACACATGCCCCACATACATGTCCCTCGCACACAAAAAACTGTAGTTACACACATGTATATAACGATCAGTACCACACAATACCTTTGCCAAAAGTCTTGCTATTTTTACTTTTTTATCTCTCTCTCTCTCTTCAAAATGTTTACAACAGCCCATTTTATACTGTAATAATTCCCATGCTGTGGATTCTATGGTATTGGGTCCTTTTCGTATTCTTGAATTAGCCTTGTGCACTTGTGATTGCTTCACTTCATTGTGGCTCAGGTGCACTAGTTCATCTGAATGCAATGCAATGACACGCTGAACGCGCAC
>NQII01000331.1:129599-303530 GCA_002778355.1 Clitarchus hookeri | reverse complement strand
GAATCAACTTGTGCGGACAAAATGCTCCAGTGTGGATGCCGGCTTAGCTGATGTGATGGTTGGGAGGGGTGTAAATTCTTGATAACCGAGTTGAAAAAATACTTTAGTGATATTATTTCCAAAATACGCTCTTGTATTTCTAAAAAATCCACCTTTCCCATTTTCAAGTTTTGGAGAATTTTGCTGGCCTTAAAAATCTGCTACCCAAGGCAGCTACATAGTCTGCATAAACCCAAGTATGCCCGGATCATATATTCCTGCCTGACATGTTAATATTTCAAGAGCCTGTTCACAACATACGGTTACTTTCACGTATTAAAATTATTTATCCTTCTGGAATTGATACTGTTATAAATTTAACAAAATGAAAGTCTCACTAATACTTATTGTACGATTTATACCAGTGGCGGCCGGCTGTTGAAATGAGCCCCGTGCCATGGATGTAGCCAACTTTAAACCACCTTTCCCTTCCCATATTTTTACAGCATGCGAGTAAGTAGAGATTTCACCCCTCCTCCGTGCACAAACGAAAATATAACATTTAGTGGGCTGTAATACAGCCATTAATGTATATTTTGTGAAAAATCTTTTCTTAGTAAAACTACACTTATCAACCCCAAATTGATCTCTTAAACCTTATGGTATGTGAGATGGTTTTACTTTGACAGAAACAATATTTTTCTGTTCAATGTCCGATTTCATAACTCGTTTTATTTCGCAAATTGATTACTATTGCAAGTTATTCTTCTAAAAAAAACTACCATGCGACACATTTTCTTTCATACCATGTTTCAGTGTGTCCCTTATTTTTTTGAGCTAAGATGAAAAAACTAGGGGTGGGAAGGGGGGTGGGGTAGTCTTGGAGAAAACATCTGGTCAGTCTTTACCTTTATTTCACACGTCACGTCGTCCCCCTCCCCCAACACAATGAGTGATAGAAGCCAGCCAGGTATCCCAACGCTGCCCCTAAGCTCGTGGGAGCAATGCAACCTGCATACGAGGAGAACCACACTTCCAGTCTCCCACCGAAAGATAGTGGCCCTCGCCGCAANAAACACTAATGCACTCGTGCCCACAAGCCTGTAGGTGTGGTGCGTCTGGTGTGGGCATACTGCGGCAGTCAGTGGGTAAAAGGACTCGTGAACGTGCGGTTCATGTCAACTTATTGTAAAATTTACACCAGTGGCGGCCGGCTGTTGAAATGAGCCCCGTGCTATTGATGTAGCCAATTTTAAACCACCTTCCCTTCCCATATTTTTACAGCATGCGAGTAAGTAGAGATTTCACCCCTCCTCCGTGCACCACCGAAAATATAGCATTTAGTGGGCTGTAATACAGCCATTAATGTCTATTTTGTGAAAAATCTTTTCTTAGTAAAACTACCCTTATCAACCCCAAATTGATCTCTAACCTTATGGTACGTGGGATAGTTTTACTTTGACAGAAACATTATTTTTCTTTTCAATGTCTAATTTCATAACTCGTTTTATTTTGCAAATTGATTACTATTCCAAGTTATTCTTCTAAAAAAAACTACCATGGACACATTTTCTTTTATACCATGTTACAATGTGTCCCTTATTTTATTGAGCTAAGATGAAAAAACTAGGGGGGAGGGGGTGGGGTAGCCTTAGGGAAAACATCTGGTCAGTCTTTACCTTTATTTCAGATGTCATGTTGCCCCCCTCCCCCAACACAATGAGTGATGGAAGCCAGCCAGGTATCCCAATGCTGCCCCTAAGCTCGCGGGAGCAATGCAACCTGCATACGAGGAGAACCACACTTCCAGTCTCCCACCGAAAGATAGTGACCCTCGCCGCTAAGGGAGGAGCTCCAGCCGGAAGACACCTGACCGGGCGAAGGGAGCCGTAGGGTCTGCAGCTGGCCTTCCATATAGGCACGCTCAGGGCCAAGAAACATTGGTTGATTCTCAGCAGCTCGCTCCACCATCTAGTGTGCTGGAGCTCTCTGTTACTACAGCCTTCCTCGCGAAGGATCACCGCTCTCAAAGAGATCTTCCAGACTTTCAACCCCTGCAGAATTTTTCAGCTCTATTTAACACACTCTACCCCTCTGGTATTGACACCCGAGTCCCTTCTGAACAACAGCATTAGAGTTAGTTAGTGTCAGTTTGTATTATAGCTATCTAGCCGCATCTGCTCTTGTCTAGTTCAGAGCCAGGTCCCCTTCATCTCGTTCACCGTAGTTTACGTCCGTTGCAGTTCATTGGTAGTTAGGAGTTGGTACGGGCCACTGTGTCTATTCCTTACGGGAATAAATACTTGATCTTACCTAACCTTTTGAGTATTCATTTATTGGGTGACTGCGACTTTATCCCAAGTAGACGTGTGCCCATCAAGAAAAAGCAGGAGACTGTGTTGTTGAAACCCTCTTTGACGAACCTAGAGTAGGACTGCAGGCTCCCTTAACCGGGCGCACATACATCGCAAACCATTGCCACCCATACTGTGTACCTGGTAGCGTAGCAGACCTTAGTTCTTACCTCTATGCCATACAACCATAGGGGTGGTGCAAAGTGTAGGGTTAGGGCAGCTACTGCCTCAGAGCCTAGCGTGAACTGCAACCCAGTGCCAACTGCCCTCTGCAGTTTAACCCCCATGGAACGAGCTCAAGTCGCTCACCAACTGGAGAGGCCTCACCTCCGAGTTCCCTGCAGCACTCTCTTTCAGCCACACCACAGGACCGCCAGCAAGCCGCATCCTATTGTCGCGAGATTTCACCAAGGACTTCCAGTACTGCTGGGAATAGACAATCCTTGGTTCAGCCCCAACAGGCCAACGTGCCAGCAGCTCTCCGTGGTCTCCCACCAGCACTGTCAGCTGCATGACCACCACCTTCGCCCACGGACTGGGCCAGAGTTCCAGCCTGAACCAGCAGCGACAGCAGCTGAGTCAGGAGCTACCCCGGGCCACGCCCAATACAGGTAAACCAGTGGCTGTGCAAACCAGTAGTACGAAGGACAGTTAAGCCCACACCAGACTTTGTGCAATGCCGTCAAGCCATGCACCCCAGCTTATATACCGGCCGGGGACTGGTTAGCAGCCAGTAAAGTCAATCCAGTTTTATAGGTTGTGTCTCTGACTAACACAATAAACCTTGCCCAACCGTGATGTTGTTAGGATTTACATTATATATGAGCGGCTTTCATAAAATGATTTTACGAAGTAGAATAGCTGTGTAACTTAAAAAGTAAATATAAAACTACAAGCACTATATTAATATTTAATACTGAACAAGACCTCAACTGATTATCAACATTAGTTTCATTCCAGAATATTAGGTACATATTGAGTTTGAGATTTGCGAATCTTAAGTCTGAATGGTAGCAATATAAATATCTGCTGAATTGGTTGGGGTTGTATGAGAAAATTAAGTGGTTTTTTTAGTTTATGTAACAAAAGTGGAAACTTTTAAGACCCACATAAATTCCCATTTTCAGGTGTTATATACTAAAAAAAGTTGACGAGTGCTCGAAGAATGATTTTGCCGATTTTGGAATAAGTGGCCTCATCAGTTAGAGATCGGAGCTGTTAATTCTCTGTTTTTCGGTCATATTTTCTGCCATTTTGTTGACAAAATTACTGGTTTACACCAAGAGTCACTCCAGAAATTTATTAATTTACCCAAAAATCACTTCTGGCGAAAAAAATTTCTAGAAAATGAACTGTCCCTATTAATTTCCTAACCCTAAGAGCAGTAAAAGCACATTCAATACTGAGTTAGGATTCAATGAATTGGGGGCAGATCAGAGAACATGCTCCCACCACCATCTGCATCCATGATCATAACGTTTTACCTTGAACACAAAAAACATCCCAAAATGTTGGATGCCAGTGACATTAACACCAATGACTTTAAAGTCAAAAATATATATTTTTTTTAAATTTAATAAATTCATAAAAGTTAACAATAATATTACATTTCTGACTAAGATTCCCAAATTGAATGTTGTCGGCCTTGACCTTGCCCCTTTGTCCGTAACCTTGAATAACCTTGAAACCCAAAAAAAATTTTACAATTCCCCAAAAAATGTTCAAATCTTCCAAAAAATTAACAATGACAACAAATTTTGTAAATAACATTTAAAGGCTTACATGCAGGAGGTCCGGGGCTCGATGGCAGGTGGAGTGATCATCGAAGAAGCATGTGACGCAAAGACCAGCAGACGACTGACTGACACCCTACCATCAACCACTCAATTTGATTAGCTGATTACTCGTTTGCTAAACCCCCTCTACCCTCACCCCCTCAAGGCAACACATAACATTGCTCGCTCGTGATTGGTTGTTGGTCGCATGATTTCTCTTCCTCTGCAGATAATTAATGTAGCTAAAAGTGAGCCACATCACAGTTCTTAGTCTTGATGCGAGAGCTGACAGGCCACACACTCTTCCTTGGCATTTTCAGTATCCAGCCTGGCAAGTTGTTATTGTTATATTCATCTCTTCCATAAAATTCTGCAGGGTATTATCAAGCATTTTCGTAATTTAATTACATATACATTTTCCCACCAAAGTAAAAACTCTGCCTTAAACTTTGAATACCAGTTTGGACCAGCAATCAATTGGAGTATAGGTATAAAGATGAAGTGTTCGTTTAATAGTAGGCCTACGACCAACATCAAGACATTGCTTTTGGTGGCACCATTGTTGACTCCAGCTGGACTGCCTACGTTGTCGTCGATACAATTCACATACTTCACGGGTAGGACCCTTGGAAATTGTAATGTATGAGGCCAACTCGGGTGATGGACAATCTTATCTTCCGTGCTCTAGATCACCAATCCATCAATCATTCAATGATTCCATTAATCTTTCACATTCTTGCAATAAATTTTTTTCAATATTTCCATCGATCTTTTGCGATCCTTCCGTCAATATTTAGCAATATTTCCATCAATATTTAGCAATCTTTCCATCAAAGTTTCCATCAATGTTTCCATCAATCTTTTGCAATATTTCTATCACTCTTCCAAAATCTTTTGCAATCTGTGTATCAATATTTTCATAAATCTTGCAATCTCTGTATCAATGCTTTGTAATATTTCTGTCCGTATTCCAATCTTCCCATTAATATTTCGCAATATTTCTGTCAATATTCCAATCTTCCGATCAATCTTTTTTAGTTCATAGACTTAACGCAAGCATCTTACAAGAGTATATTTCGCGCGAACCGACTGTACTGCACGACGCAGGTCACTCATTCCATCTTTAGAATTCATTGTCTCATCGTTATCGCCCCTGGACTCAGTACTCATCGATGCAGCAAGAGGTAGTGGTGAAACTTGATGGCTCTCAAAAGACTAATCCTTGCGGATTTTGATGTTTCTACAGTGTATTGCCTTGAATAAACTGCATGTGACCATTGTCGTAATATTTTCTCATGTGAAAAGGACTCTTTGTACAGGTGGTCTTCTCATGTCGCCAACCATGTAGATGAAAACTCAATAGCAGAAACAACAATGATATCAATAAGACAGCGAGGATGCAGGTTGTGGCTCTATGTTTGTTGTGGTCAATGCCAGGCCTTTGTATTCACAATTTATTTTCGCTGTAAGGTGAGAGCACTTTCAAATCGATGTCCACGTCACGTGTCAGAAAATATTCATATTTCTATATAAAACCTATTCTTTTTACTGCAAAGAGCCCAGCTTATGCCCAAAGAAGGCATTCTTCTGTATACTTTTTTTATAAAATATTTGGGAGCACTCTGAGAAAACCCACATACACATTCATGAGAGGAGTGAAAGATACTTGGAAAACACGCAGATACCATTGCATATGAATATGTAGGTATAAATATAGAAGTATGGAATAGGAATATTAATAATTATGTATAGACTAAATTTACTTTGTATTTCTATGTACGCCTAAATATTTCTATAAGCACATCAAAATAGTATATTTTTCAAATTTTATGTAGATTTCTGTGTGTTTTACAATTATATTTGACTCCTCTCGCGAGTGGCGATTACGATGAAACAATTTATTGTAAAGACGGAATGATTGACCTACGTTGTGCAGTAGAGTCGGTTCATGCGAATTGTACACTTGCAAGACGTTCGTGTGAAGTTTATGACCTTAAGAATAATCGATTGTCGTCTATTAAATACTCATGAGCCGATGCAACTCCTTCAAAGAAAAGTAAACGTGAGATTGAGGATGTAACAGGAGGTGAAGACGATCATGAAGACAGCATTGTTGATAATGACTGTTCCCACACATTTCACCAAAGAGATTCCTTCGACAAGTGGTATGAAGAAGGCAGAAGGCATCAAGGACGCTCGTTACACATTTCCCGAAGACCCGAATGAACTTGTTTATAGACTCGGACATTTGTTCGCTTTGCAACAAGGTGGAAATTTATGGCACATTAACGAGATATCTTCAATCATTGGTGAACTGAAGGTCAGGGATTAGCATTTAGAAATTGTTTCTTCAATTGCAACTGGTGCCAGGCAAGTGACGAGGGGTTAAGCGGCGCCCATCTTGAATGACATCACGAATCAACCTCCTGCTGTAATTCCTTGCTGACTTCGGCCATTTTCCCAGCCAGTATCGCCCTTCCCGCTCAGTAATTCCGGGCTAGTAGTGGCCATCTTGTTCCCTACTTCATGCCCTTGCATTCCACGAGGGATACTACTTCATGCTCTTGCATTCCATGTGGNGTGGCCATCTTGTTCCCTACTTCATGCCCTTGCATTCCACGAGGGATACTACTTCATGCTCTTGCATTCCATGTGGTATACTACTTCATGCTCTTGCATTCCATGTGGGATGCTACATAATGCTCTTGCAATCCTTGCGGGAGGTAATCTCATNATACTACTTCATGCTCTTGCATTCCATGTGGGATGCTACATAATGCTCTTGCAATCCTTGCGGGAGGTAATCTCATGCTCTAGAATTCCATTTGGGAGGTCCTCTCAACCTGACGCCCTAGCAGGACAAGTCTCACTCTCTATCATTCCACCTCGATTTTCTGTATTCCTTCCAATCTCCTCTCACATGACGCCCTAGCTAGGACAATTTTCATACCTTTAAGCATGGTTGCCTGTAATTTTCGAACGGTTTAAGATAGTCACAAAATTTCGTAACATGGACATCGCCTCCGACAAAGAAAATTACTGCAGTCATTTATGCACTAAGAATAATTATAAGCATAGTTAGCTGTAATTTCCGAACCGTTTAAGATACAGCTACCAAATTCTTAACATAGACATCACCTGCGACAAGGAAAAAGGTCGCAAGGGACATGTATACCCTAAGCATACTTATAAAAAATACCTATGTAGCTACAGTCCATAATAGTGATATCAGTGCTGCTATCACGCCAAGACGTTTAGTAAAAGCTAGAATGTACATCGACATGAGAGAGAACGAATGATCACAAGGACNGCTGCTATCACGCCAAGACGTTTAGTAAAAGCTAGAATGTACATCGACATGAGAGAGAACGAATGATCACAAGGACCAACTGCAAAAAAATGACTACAATATGTCAAGTGCGATACACATTATACGACCTGTAAAGACGGGTTTCCTTTGCTTGACACAGAACAACATATATTTTAAACAATAGTAGCACAGGAGAGACGTCACTGCTATGCGCTGATAAACAGATAGAATAAAATGATTAAAGCATAATTGATTATAAGCATTTAATAATCTATATATTAATATTGCGCGAGAATAGTGCGCCGTACATCACATTAGTCGGAAAAAAAATGTTTGCGAAGCCGAGAAGCATAGGTGCGATAAGGGCAACACCTCTACACAGATGGCAATGCAAACGGATATAAAAATAGAACATAAAGGGAAAACCGTTACAAGCACATACCAATCAGTGCAATTACATATTACACAAGCGATGAGTACTGTACGCAATGTGTTAACCATTGCTATACAATACCAGTCAGTCCTGGCAAATACAACAGAACAGCAAATTACTTCTTTCCGAGAGAGACACACTAGGCTCCAGGCCGGCAGACCGGCCGGGACATGTGCACATGTACAACCCCTTTACGTAGAGAGGGTGGCATCATGCTACAAGTTAGCAGACCAGCTGAGTCGCACATAGTCTACCCTTTACATGCGGAATTCAGTTATACAGTAGAAACTATTAATTTATAGCATTTGGATACTATATTTATGTATGCAGGACTTTATTCAAATACATAAAATTTATATATTACCAGAACCGTAAGCACTTACGAAACAACATTCATTTAAACCATTATTCGCGCAAGAGACAGACAAACCGATAAAAAAAAAATTATTTTAAGAGTAAATAGTTATTTGCATTTATCATAAAATAAATATGTGTGAGCATCGTCCACTGTATGTTATGTTAGGCGAAAAAATTTCCGCTATCGATTGTGGGAACGATAAGATCAACACTGCTATATACTTAAGCAAACTGATATAAAAAAATTAAAAGTCAAATAGTTAAAAGAACTCAAAAACCACCCCAATGACATATTACATATACATTTACCNGCTGCTATCACGCCAAGACGTTTAGTAAAAGCTAGAATGTACATCGACATGAGAGAGAACGAATGATCACAAGGACAAACTGCAAAAAAATGACTACAATATGTCAAGTGCGATACACATTATACGACCTGTAAAGACGGTTTTCCTTTGCTTGACACAGAACAACATATATTTTAAACAATAGTAGCACAGGAGAGACGTCACTGCTATGCGCTGATAAACAGATAGAATAAAATGATTAAAGCATAATTGATTATAAGCATTTAATAATCTATATATTAATATTGCGCGAGAATAGTGCGCCGTACATCACATTAGTCGGAAAAAAAATGTTTGCGAAGCCGAGAAGCATAGGTGCGATAAGGGCAACACCTCTACACAGATGGCAATGCAAACGGATATAAAAACAGAACATAAAGGGAAAACAGTTACAAGCACATACCAATCAGTGCAATTACATATTACACAAGCGATGAGTGCTGTACGCAATGTGTTAACCATTGCTATACAATACCAGTCAGTCTTGGCAAATACAACAGAACAGCAAATTACTTCTTTCCGAGAGAGAGACACTAGGCTCCAGGCCGGCAGACCGGCCGGGACATGTGCACATGTACAACCATTTTACGTAGAGAGGGTGGCATCATGCTACAAGTTAGCAGACCAGCTGAGTAGCACATAGTCTACCCTTTACATGCGGAATTCAGTTATACGGTAGAAACTATTAATTTATAGCATTTGGATACTATATTTATGTATGCAGGACTTTATTCAAATACATAAAATTTATATATTACCAGAACCGTAAGCACTTACGAAACAACATTCATTTAAACCATTATTCGCGCAAGAGACAGACAAACCGATAAAAAAAAAATTATTTTAAGAGTAAATATTTATTCGCATTTATCATAAAATAAATATGTGTGAGCATCGTCCACTGTATGTTATGTTAGGNATTTATTCGCATTTATCATAAAATAAATATGTGTGAGCATCGTCCACTGTATGTTATGTTAGGCGAAAAAATTTCCGCTATCGATTGTGGGAACGATAAGATCAACACTGCTATATACTTAAGCAAACTGTTATAAAAAAATTAAAAGTCAAATAGTTAAAAGAACTCAAAAACCACCCCAATGACATATTACATATACATTTACCNTTATAAAAAAATTAAAAGTCAAATAGTTAAAAGAACTCAAAAACCACCCCAATGACATATTACATATACATTTACCTTTACGAGAAGGATTTAGTTATACAGTAAAAGTAAACAATTTATTTTGTTTGAATATATCAATCATTACTATTTAAAATATCGCTTCGAATTAACCTGGTGTTGGTAGAGGGTATCGCTTCTGCCCAATTTATTCGCTTTTAGGTGTGTAAAAGCAGTTCGTCCCACCATGCATCACTTAGAACTTCATTCTCTCGTAATCGAGAAGACATTACGAAAACGATAGGATGCTATTCTAGTGGTCAGAAATTTTTTTGTAGCTTTTGCTACAATTAGAAAGATTAAATCACTTGTAGCACTCGTAAAACATACCGATCTCGCATACCTGCCTAAAGAATTCCTGCTCACANGTGAAAACAATAATATGCTATGCTAGTGGTCAGAAATTTTTTTCTGTTATCGCTACAAACAGAAAGATTAAATCACTTGTAGCACTCGTAAAACATACCGATCTCGCATACCTGCCTAAAGAATTCCTGCTCACANTAGAAAGATTAAATCACTTGTAGCACTCGTAAAACATACCGATCTCGCATACCTGCCTAAAGAATTCCTGCTCACATATGCATAATACGAAATAAAATTAGTCTGCAAACACCTACCTATCTATATATCTTCAACAGGACGAAGAGATTCTCAGCTGTTTCTCATGTCTAGGTGGTTTTCAAGGTAGCACGCTAATGCAAACATACACTGAAGAGCAGAAAAACTGATATAAGTGTGCGTATGGAAATAACAGATGTATGGAACCAATCAGAGTAACGCGATGCGGTCGGCAACGCCTATATGAGACGAAAAGCGTCTGGCAAAGTTGGTAAATCGGTTTCTGCGGCTACAATGGCAGGTTATCAAGATTTAAGTAAGTTTCAATGTGTTATTATAGTCGGCGCACGAGAGATTGGACATAGAATCTCCGAGGTAGCGATAAAATTTGGATTTTCGCGTACGACTTTTTCACGAGTGTGCTGTGAATATCGGGAATCCGGTAAAACACCAAATATTCGACATCGCTGCGGCCGGAAAAAGATCGTGAACGAACAGGACNTTTCACGAGTGTGCTGTGAATATCGGGAATCCGGTAAAACACCAAATATTCGACATCGCTGCGGCCGGAAAAAGATCGTGAACGAACAGGACAAACGACGACTGACGAGAATCATGAAACGTGAAAGATGTGCAACCCTTTGTCAAATTTGGCGCAGATTTCAATGCCTCCTGCCTATCTTCAGACATTAGTCGGGTCCAAGCCACGTCGACTTGCGGCACTTCTGCGTTCTGGCGGGGGCCCTACACGATATTAGGCAGGTGTACCAGGTTTTTTGGCACTTAATTGTATATAAATGTAACACTTAAACAGTTATAACCTTTTAACAATCTATGTATATTGCGCGAGCATCGTGTGCTATACATCTAATTAGTTGAAAAAATACTTTTGCGAATCCAAGAAGCCCAGGTGCGATAAGGTCAATGCTGCTACACACACCCGATGCAAACAGATATAAAAACAAAATGAGAAGGAAAAATACGTATAATGACTTCCCAACCAGCACAATTACATATTACACAAGCGTCGAGTGCTGCACGCTGTGTGTTAAACGATCCCATGCAATACCAGACCGTCCTGGCAAGTACAACAGAATAGCAAACGTCTTCCTTACAAACCGACTGAAACTAAACCACCACATCTGTTGTACAACCAACACTCGCATCACTAGCATCAGAACACATCCGACCCGACCGACATTGCGTGAACAACATACAACATGGCGATCTATAATGCGACCTCACGATATCGATCGGTGCTAGTCGTCGAAAGGAGGATGTATAACAATATGAGAGAGAGAGAGAGAGAGAGACACACACACACACACACACACACACACACGCCAGGTCACACACATGCACTTCCCTATACGAAAGGAATTATGTTATACAGTAAAAGGTATCGATTTATTCCACTTTAAATTATACACTGAGGCGACAAAAGTCATGAGATACCTCCTAATATCGTGTCGGACCTCCTTTTGCCCGGCGAGGTGCAGCAACTCGACGTGGCATGGACTCAACAAGTCGTTGGAAGTCCCCGGCAGAAATATTGAGCCATGCTGTCTCTGCAGACGTCCATAACTGCGAAAGTGTTGCCAGTGCAGGAGTTTGTGCACGAACTGACTTCTCGATTATTTCCCATAAATGTTCGATGGGGTTTATGTCGGGCGATCTTGGTGGCCAAATCATTCGCTGGAATTGTCCAGAATGTTCTTCAAACCAATCGCGAACAGTTGTGGCCCAGTGACATGGCGCATTGTCATCCATAAAACTTCCATTGTTATTTGGGTACATGAAGTCCATGAATGGCTGCAAGTGGTCTCCAAGTAGATGAACATAACCCTTTCCAGTCAATGATCGGTTCAGTGGGACCAGAGGACCCAGTCCATTCCATGTACAAACACCCCACACTATTATGGAGCTACCACCAGCTTGCACAGTTCCTTGTTGACAACTTGGGTCCATGGATTCGTGGGGTCTGCGCCACACTCTAACCCTACAATCAGCTCTTACCAACTGAAATCGGGACTCATCTGACCAAGCCACGGTTTTCCAGTCGTCTAGGGTCCAACCGATATGGTCACGAGCCCAGGAGAGGCGCTGCAGGCGATGTAGTGCTGTTAGAAAACGCACTCGAGTCGGTCTTCTGCTGGCATAACCCAGTACAGCCAAAGTTCGCCGCACTGTCCTAACGGACACGTTCGTCGTACTTCCCACATTGATTCCTGTGGTTATTTCACGCAGTGTTGCTTGTATGTTAACACTGACCATTCTGCGCACACGTCGCTGGTCTCGGTCATAAGTACAGGCGGTCGGCCACTGCGATTTCCATGGTGGGAGGTTATGACTGAAATTAAGTATTCTCGGCACACTTTTGACACTGTGGATCTCAGAATGTTGAATTCCCTAACCATTTCCGAAATGGAATGTCCAATGCGTCTAACTCGAACTACCATTCTGCGTTCAAAGTCTGTTAATTTCCGTCGTGCGGCCATAATCATAACCGAAACCTTTTCACACGAATCACTTGAATACAAATGAAAGCCCAACCAATGCACTGCCCATTTATACATTTTGTACCCGATACTACTGCCATCTGTATAATTGCATATTGCTATCCCATGACTTTTGTCACCTCTGTGTATATATTATATATATATATATATATATATATATACATATGCATATACTTTGTGGGTGACCTTGGTGTTCTTAAAAAGTGACGAGTGCGACACCCTTGGTGCGTGGTCCTCTCCAGTCGAATAGCGTGGAGGATGCAAGCCAGTGTTGAGTGACTGCACCACCGAACTCGTCCCGACCACGACAGAATTTAAGCACGGTCGCCCTCCTAGCTGTTTCATTTTCAGAAGACCTGGGGGCTGCAAATTCATCTCGTAGCTAACGATGTGAACTCAATGGAAGAACAGGCCTCAATGACCATCCTGCCTTTCCATGAATGATATACATTACCAACCAAGTAAGCAACTCGGTACTAACAAGTACTGTAATTATGTCGCTCTTGACAAAACATACTTCTTACACATGTTATCAGGTGTACAACTTTGCTTCCACCATTTTTCGATCGATGGCTGCAGCGGTAAGTGCTTGTGGAAATATGTAGATCAATAATGTCACACAGTAATCTTGGACATCTGTCAACATAACGACATCACCACATTAGTGAATTTGTGTTTGCATCATAAATATATTCTCGAGCGAAGATTTCAGTTTTCAAGCAAAATGCTCGGCGTGTGCGAGAATTGTTGATTTTCTACTTCCATTTCAAGAAAACGTATGGTGAGGCTGCCATTAGGGAATTAACGTGTCGTGAGTGGTTTCAACGCTTTAAGAGTGGTGAATTTGACGTCTAGGACCAGCATGGCGGTGGAAGAGAGAAATGTATTGAAGATTTCGAAATGGAGGCATTACTTGATGAAAACTCGTGTCAAACGCAAGAAGAATAGGCAGAATCATTGGGAGTGATGCTACAAGCCATTTCAAAACGCCTTAAAGCCATGGGAATGATTCAGAAGCAAGAAAATATACACACCCAAAAAGCTGGTACACCTGCCTAATATCGTGTAGGGCCCCCGCGAGAACGCAGAAGTGCCGCAAGANTATACACACCCAAAAAGCTGGTACACCTGCCTAATATCGTGTAGGGCCCCCGCGAGAACGCAGAAGTGCCGCAAGATGACATGGCATCGACCCGACTAATGTCTGAAGGTATGCAGGAGGCGTTGAAATCTGCGCCAATATGAGAAACGGGTCGCACATCTGTCACGTTTAATGATTCTCGTCAGTCGTCGTGTGTTCCGTTCGTTCACGATCTTTTTCCGGCCGCAGCGATGTCGAAGATTTGATGTTTTATCGGATTGCCGATATTCACGGTACAATCGTGAAATGGTCGTACGCGAAAATCCAATTTTTATCGCTACCTCCGAGATTCTATGTCCCATCTCACGTGCGCTGACTATAACACAACGTTCAAACTTACTTAAATCTTGATAACCTGCCATTGCAGCCGCAGTAACCGATTTACCAACTTTGCTAGACGCTTGTTGTCTCATATAGGCGTTGCCGACCGCATCGCGTTACTCTGATTGGTTCCATACATCTGTTATTTCCATACGCACACTTATATCAGTTTTTCTGCTCTTCAGTGTATGTTTGCATTAGCGTGCTACCTTGAAAACCACCTAGACATGAGAAACAGCTGAGAATCTCTTCGTCCTGTTGAAGATATATAGATAGGTGTTTGTAGACTAATTTTATTTCGTGTAATGCATTTCTGAGAAGGAATTTTTTAGGCAGGTATGCGAGATCGGTATGTTTGACGAGTGCTGCATGTGATTTAATCTTTCTGTTTGTAGCGATAACAGAAAAAAATTTCTGACCACTAGCATAGCATATTATTGTTTTCACAATGTCTTCTCGGCTACGAGAGAAAGAAGTTCTGAGTGATGCATGGTGGTACGAACTGCTTTTACACACCTCATAGCGAATAGTGTGGGTAGAAACGATACCATAACCAGTTTATTCGAAGCGATATTTTAAATAGTCATGCTTGATGCATTCAAGCGAAATAAATTAACTTGTACTGTATTTCTTCTCGGAAAGGGGAATGTATGTGTAATATGTGATTGTGGTGGTTTGTAATGTCTTTTAACTATTTGTCTTTTTATAAAAATTTTTATATCAGTTTTGTTTCAGTATGTCGTTCCCAGATGTGACAGAGGAAATTTATTCGCCTAACATAACATACAGCAGACGATGCTCACACATATGTATTTAATGGCAAATGCGAATAACTGTTTACTTTTATAATATATATATTTTTTAACTCTTGCGTGATAAATGGTTTTAATGTATGTTGTTTCATATGCGCTTACGGTTCTGGTAATATCTAAATGTCATGTATTCAAATAAAGTCATGCATATATAAATATAGTATATATAATGCTATAAATTGATGGTTTCTACTGTATAACTGACATCCGCGCCTAAAAGCTAGTGTTTATGCCACTCAGCTGGCCTGCTTACCTGCAGCATGACGCAACTCTCTCTTTCGGCTAATGATATGCACTCTCTGTATGTAAAAAGAACTTGCATCTGCGCGTGAACCGGCCGGTCTGCCAGCCTGGAGCCTAGTGTGTCTCTCTCGGAAGAAAGTCGTTTACTGTTCGGTTTTACTGGCCAGGAGTGACTGGTATTGTATAGCAACGTTTAACACATTACGCACAGCATTCGCCGTTTGGGTTAATGTAATTGCACTGGTTGGTAATTGCTTAAAACTATTTTCCCTTTACATTTGGTTGTGATATCTTTTTGAATGTGTGTGTATAGCATTATCGCGCTTACTGTTCTCAATTTCGCAATTTTTTTGTTTTCGGCTATTCTGTTTTACAGTGCACGATGCTCNTTGCAAGTGTTGTCTATGTAACAAATTTGGTTGCTGTTTCTTATATGGTTTGGAAATTACAGCCAACTGTGCCTATAGGTATGAGAATTGTCCCTGCTAGGGCGTCATGTGAAAGGTCAGAAGGAATATGGGAAAACCGAGATGGAATTATAGAGTGTGAGACTTGTCCCCTCTAAGGTATCGGGTGAAAGGATGCCAGAAGGAATGTGAGATAACGTTGGTAGAATGATAGAGTATGAGACTTGTCCCAGCTAGGGTGTCAAGCTGGAAGGTCTCTGAGAAAACCTCCCAAATGGAAATCTAGAGCATGAAATTACCTCCCACATGTAATGGAAGAGCATGAAATAATAAGAGCATGAATTAGGGACCGCGATCGACATCGTTGGCNCATGAAATTACCTCCCACATGTAATGGAAGAGCATGAAATAATAAGAGCATGAATTAGGGACCGCGATCGACATCGTTGGCCTGGAATGCAAGAGTGTAAAGTAGTAGGGACGAGGAAGGAAGGACTCTGAGAAAACAGGCATGTAAGAGTGTGAGATTACCTTCACATGGAATGCAAGAGCATGAAGTAGGGATCGCGATCGATGTCTTCGGGCAGCAATGCAAGTGCGCAAAATAGGGACGACTGTCGGGAAGAAATGCAAGAGATTGAAATAGGATGGGAGGAACACAAGAACATGAAGTAGAGACAACTGGTATGAATGCAAGAGCGCAAAGTAGGACCGTCGGTATGCGAGAGCATGTAATATCTAGCAGGAAGGAATGAGATAATAATCTAATTCGGGAAAACGTGGTGAATACCCCTCGCTTGGAATGCAAGAGCATGAAGTAGGACCATCGTAATGCAAAAGCATAAAATCCCACAATCCCTCATTAGCAAAAAGGAGTTATTTAGCCCGATTGTGGAGTCGTAATAAAATTCGGGAAGACGCGAAGAAAACCTCCTCACTTGGAACGCAAGAGCATGAAATAGGGACCAAGATGGTAATAGAACGAAAGGAGATAATAATAGAATTTAGGAGCACTCTGAGAAAACCACAGGAATGCAAGAGCATGAAGTAGGGAACCAGATGGCTTTACTGGCCAGGAATGACTAAGCGGGAAGGCCAGTACTGGCTGGGAAAATGGCCGACGTCGGCAAGGAAGGACAGAGCAGTACGTTGACTCGTGATGTCATCCAAGATGGCCACCGCTCGTCCCTTCGTTCCTCGCCAGGTGAAGGAACCATTTCTAACAACTGGGATTATATCTTATGTTGTGTTAAACTGCTTTCCTCTGAGATTGTTGTCTGCAAAATAAGAGTTTTATTTTATAAAATAATTATTTTTTTGTTTATTTTGTGTGTCGTATCNCTGAGATTGTTGTCTGCAAAATAAGAGTTTTATTTTATAAAATAATTATTTTTTTGTTTATTTTGTGTGTCGTATCCTTTGTTCCCATCATAATTTTAAAGTGGTTCAATGAGCACTCTTTTACTAAAGCACATATCTGCATACAGATAATTAATGAAGATTTTAAGCATAAAAATTGCATGAATAGTTTACTGCATACAAAACATTAATGTAATTAAGTACAATTGTGCGAAGACAGTTGATGAATCAATGGATTTTTTTAGATGTATGGATCGGGAACAGACGAAAAACCCATGGATGATTATCGATTGATGGTTGAGCGAAATATTTATTGGTAGATTGCGAAAGATTAGTGGAAAGATAGCTAAATATTTGCACGAAATGTTGTGAAAGATGATGAAAGGTTACGAAAGATTGATGCAAAAATTGCGATAGATTGATGGAAAAATTGCGAAAGATAGATGAAAACATTGTACTAGTGATGTATTGATGAATAAGAAGAGCACGGAAGATAATATTTTTCATTATCCGAAGTGGCCTAATACATTCCAATTTCCAATGGTCCTACCCTAATGGTTTGTGAATAGTATCGACGACGACGTAGGCAGTCCAGCTGGAGTCAACGATGGTACCACCAAAGGCGAAGTCTTGATGTTGGTCGTAGGCATAAACGAACACTTCATCTTTATACCTACACTCCAATAGTTCGCTGGTCCGAAATGGTATTCGCCGTTAAAGGCAGAGTTTTTACTTTGGTGGGGAAACATATGTGTAATTAAATTACTACGCTTGATAATACCGTGCAAAATTTAATGGAAGAGATTAACGTAAAAAAAAAAAAAATACCTTATCAGACTGAATGTTGAAAACGCCAAGAATGCCATCTCTCGCATTAGACAAAGAACTGTGACGTGGCTCACTTTTGGCTACATTAATTATCTGCAAAGGACGAGATATCATGCGATCTAAAACCAATCACGAGCGTGCAATGTGTTGGGATGCTCTGGAGGGGTGGAGTAAAGCGAACACAAGAGAACACCGTATAAATACTGGAGATGGTGGTGGGGTGTCAGTCATCTGCTGGTCTTCGTGTCGGGGTGCTTCATTGAGGCCCGACCTTCTGCATGCAAGTCTCTTAATGTTATTTACAGAATTTTTCAAAATTTAAACTTCTAAATTCTTTTAAAAGTTTTCAGAGGTTTTTTTTTTTTGGGTTTCTAGGTTATTGAAGGTCTTGGATACAGGATCAAGGTTTTTGGGGTCAAGGTTAAGGTCGCCAACATTCAACATGGGGGTCGTAGTCAGTAGTATTATGTTCGTCAATTTCTATGAATTCTATTTTTTACATTTTTTCTCGGATTTTGTGTTGAGGTCATTGGGGTTAAGATTACTGGCATCCGACATGATTATCGAAGTCATCAATGTAACTTTTTCCTAGATTTTTAGATTTTTTTCTTTAATTTTTAAAATTTTTATTTTTTTTATTTTTTTGTTTGAGCAGGGGGCGATTAGTATTGGTGTGGGGGGAATGTTAATAGAATTTGATTGATTGGAGGGGTACGTCGTCTGTTGGGTGTGGGGGAACCTCCGGAAATGTATATTTTTTAAATAAACTTTTTATAATTTTTTAATAATTTTAAAGCAACATTATTGTATTTGTTTCTAAAAATTTTTTATAAATTTTTATAGTTCTTTTAAATTCCTTAGACATTTTTAAGACCTTTTTGGGTTTAAGGTCATTCATGCTCGAGGTCACGGTCACGAACGCAGATGATGGCGGTGGAGGGTGGCCATGTCCGCTGGATCCTGACTCTGATATTCGAATCCGCTTTCACTGCTCTGTGGCTTTAGAGGCTCATTTGCGGACTCGATCGGGACAGTTTTCCATTTTCTNTTTCGAATCCGCTTTCACTGCTCTGTGGCTTTAGAGGCTCATTTGCGGACTCGATCGGGACAGTTTTCCATTTTCTCGACCGGAATGACAGAGCATGAACAGCTCCGACCTCCGACGCGTGACGCCTTTTGTGCCAAAATCGGCATAATCATTCTACTAGTTGTTAATTTATTCCATTAAATTGATTTAAGTTTCCCCATTCCAAAACGCAAACGGATAACATTTTGGTTTTAATCAATCATGGATTAAAACATCCCTGTTTTAACTATATTTAATGTGCAAGAATTAATGAGGAATTAGTGCATGCATAGTATGAATGTTTGTAAAGCAAATACTACTATGGCAAACTTTGACTTACCTGAACTTTCTAAACTGTGATTTTTGAATTCAATTGGGTAAGGCAAGTGTAATTTGAAATTGTAAGTCACTTGTAAATTGCTGTAACGATATACATACATTTACTCTGTCTTAGTTGTGATTTTTGCTACAGAGTAATCTTCTTCATTTCATACGCGAATCACCCATCTATTTCTTAAAATAAAATTTTTTCGTGCTTCCTACTTTTTTCCTTGTGCACGCCCAAAAAAATAATCAACAGGCAATTTTTTTTTAAAACCATTTTTTGCCTTGGAAATATTTTCAGCAAAGGAAATATTATGATTGTGTCATGGTTAGAAAGTATCAGTGATTTGCCAGTAAAATTGTTAAATTATATGAATATATAGTTTTCGAGTAATGACGAGTTTAGATTTAACGATTTTCGGTCGTATGAGTCGAGCACACTTCACCGTCCAGCATTCTTGCCTAGGTGCAGAAGCTGCGTGGAGGCGCAGATAAGTGCGAGATTTGCGTGTTTCTGTGCGGCTCCGGCCAGCGCTAGGGACTGACTGGAGGAGCGGCAACAGTGCTCAGCCAGGGCAGAGCACTGAGGCGGTGCGCGTGATGCCAAAAACCTGCAAACAACTATCTCTGTCAAGAACACTGTGCTCTAGCCATCTAATACTGCAGTGTTAAAGGAAAAATGCACCAATTTTTGGTCTATAATACTTCAGATTTAGCACTTCAATTGAATGAAATATATGGCAAAATGTGTGAAAAGTTTGTTAGTGCCAGAGCACGGCCTCATGCACCGCTGCTGATTTATACAATTTTTACATGCAGTCCATCATCAGACACGGCGATGAATAGTGAAACATATTCATTACTAAAGTATGAAACAACGCTAATAAAAAAAAAACTTTTGCCGATGTATTATATTGCTGTGCATCACTCTTTAGGGAGCCATGAGGCGGGCACGCTATTATAGAAGGAGGCGATACATCTCAAGACCTGTTGTTCGGAATATTGGATCATTCGATTGTGACATTATGAAAGATGATCAACATTTCGTTAAGCAAGTTACTACAGCTGAAGAGAGTTTTATACTTTCAAGTTTCATGTACAGATTTGCCGAGTTTACTTTCTACATGACAAAGTACAGTTATAACTGTCGTATAACTTTATAGTATATAAANTGTACAGATTTGCCGAGTTTACTTTCTACATGACAAAGTACAGTTATAACTGTCGTATAACTTTATAGTATATAAATTGAAATTTTAAAAATATTTCCATAATTTTTAGGTTATACACATGTCCTTACGGACATTAAACAAAAAAATCACAAGCCGGTGTCTCTCCTCAAAATCCAGAATGATTGTATGCCATTTCAGTTAAATATAAATAGGTATCTGGTAACAAATTAAATTTACGTTCTTGAGTACAAAATGAAAGTATTCATTTTTACTGAAACATGCAGAAAATGGTTCACACCTGTTACAATAAATTGATGTACTTGTCTAATTTGTAGAAGAGTAAACAAAATGAGATGGCAAATCAATGGACAAAAATTGATAAAATTGGGGATGAAAGGGATCAAATTGAAAATAAAATATATTTTAGTGCCCGCTACCAATCTTGACCTACCATAGTTTGGAATTGATTTGGGGGACTTGAAATATATATCGAGTCCAATAATATATCCGTTCTTACCGTTTATTGTATGTTAAATGGGCGTGGGCCTAACACACATTAGATATATGATATATACTCGAAGAAAGCACAATATAACCCAGCCATTTCTTCGCTGAAAAAAGTACACGTTACACAATTGAGAATTATAATTTTATACATGCTGAACTTATATTACAATTTAGTTTGTAGGGAAAAAGGAAATTAAAAAATTATGTATGGTGCAACATGTTATGATAATTATGTCACTGNTACAATTTAGTTTGTAGGGAAAAAGGAAATTAAAAAATTATGTATGGTGCAACATGTTATGATAATTATGTCACTGTTAGTACATCAAGTAAAAACTTAAGAATTTGCTCGTATTGGAAGCATATACATTCATTCCTGTCTATATTATCATAGATCTATACTCAAGTGCAGATCCCTCAGTATATATTTTGGAAACCACTTTTGTTAGGTAACCAGCGAGACTAATATAACAAATGTAACAGCTGTAAACTTGTCATTCTAGTTCTAAACAACTCACAGATCTCCAGAAAATCAGTGATAGAGAATTACTAAATATATCAAGTGAATGTTCGACATGGGATTGTGAGACATGTTCTCCAACAACTCGCATGAGGTAGAACTCGTGAAGATGCTTCTAAACTGTGGCATGCTACATTGGTAGTGTGAACGTTATTTGGATGTGGGAAATGTGACGCTACTCATGCAACAAACACAGAGAGTAGCAGCGTGTTGTATCGTACCGCTACCTTCNTTTGCAGCCTTCGGTTAACAGCACTTGTGATATTTTTGTGGTTCGCCTCAATTCATTAGCTACTGTTATGGTAAGTAGGTAGGTTGGGATTAATATCTTTGATGGTGAGGTCATTAGATAACAGAGCAACTTGCTCAGGTAAGCAAGATTAGGGTAGGAATTGGCTATGGCTTGTAGTTAGAACCCAACCCAACACCCGCCTAAAGTGATTTCGGAATACCATGGAAAACAGAAATCAGGGTGGTTTGACCATGAATCATACCCTTGTTCTCCCAAATGCGAGTTGAGTGGATTATCACTGTGCTACTTTGCTCGATTTCTATCAATAATTTAATTTTATTGGTGTACAATATCAAAAGAGTAATTCCCATTATCTGTGTGACTTAATTTGGCTTTCTCCAAATGTTCACATTTCTACATGTTATAAAGTTTTGTGTAAATTAATTTATTTTTATTTGTTTGCGTGTTAGAATAAAACAACAAGGAACCGTTTGTTCCAAAAAAATGTTTACAACTTTGACAGTACGGTATGTATTTTGGAAACAGTAAATTATAGAAAGGAAGTATTTATTGCATAATGATTTATGCATATCTGAAATTTATTTGAGTTTGGACGCAAGTCTGTGAAAAAAGAAAATTGTGACACAACAGATGGCCCAATGTGTGGTAATAGGCTCATAGAGACCAAATCTGCAACGTAGCTCCTGCACTGTTTCTGTATACGGTACGGGAGAAAACTTCTACCACACCCAGCAGTTGTGTGGGAAAGGAAGTTTAAGAGGGCTTGAAGTCCCAGAAGAAGGCGAGTCCAGGGTTGCCATGTTCGAGTGCTGCAGATGTCGCACTAGCGCAACAGTCATTTCTGCAGTCCCATGAAGTCCACCTGGCATGCTTCTAGAGAACTACAGCTAACAGCAACCATTGTGCACAGGGTGAAGTTGCCAGTGTACAAGATGCAACTTCTACATTGAGATTGTGATAAACTATTAGGGAAGAATCTCTCTGACTGCAGACGCTGTAAGCCAGGAGTGACAAAGTTGTACCAAGGAAGCAGCGACTGTGTGATACGTATGTTTAGTGGTAATGCAGTTCCTGTGATACTAAGAGTTATTGTGACGTTTATTTGTGGAAGTATTTTGCAGTAATAACCCTGATTGACTGAAATGCACGACATTCGCCACTGACATTGTTGGTCTGTCACAGCCACCGTCATGTCACCAGCCGCCGGGAGGTGTTAGTAGGCTAAAAGTAGGTCGGCGTGTAACGAAGTTGGAATTGCGAAGCTGTAGAAGGCGCCACTCAGTGGAAGGGTGAGACGCTTTATCTCAAAGCATGGTGCAGTTCAGCTGTGTGGCGATTTTTCCTCCTTGACGGCCCAATTTTGGTGCACGGTGCAGAGGACTTGACTGCTAAATGACGTTGTCAGTCACGTAAACGTCACTGTCCCTCGCGCCCTAGTTGAGCGACGCCTACGTAGATGGAGATAAACCATAACGTATGCTTACTATGAATTACGACGTTGCTGACTTATCTATGTGCATGATGCACGACAGCACATAAACTAAGTCAGCAAGAAATTGTATGTACACTGGAACGTAAGACAAAAATACGTTCACCACTTGATTACTTTAGCTGTTCTTCTACTTCAGTATAACAGAATCTACAATGCACGCCCGACACGATTATGTAACAAGACTGAAGTTGACCACCCACATGACGGTCAGCGAACATGGTGAGGGCGTACCCGCAAGTTTTAAAATTAAAAAACCTCCTTGCTCTGAAAATGCTGCCAGAAGGGATCGGAGGAGGCAAAACAAATAGTTTCCGAAAGAAGTTATGATGTTACAGAATTACCCAATCAGTTAAAACAATTATGAAAGCCTCCCACACGTAGACGTGCCCTACTCCGACGACGGCCCAGAACCGGGGAAACAAGAGATCCCCCAGAAAACCCGCCGTCCAGCAACATTGTCTGGCACGATTTCCACATGCGAAAGTCTGGGATTGACCCCGCCGGAAATCGAACCAGGTTCGCCTGGGTGGGAGGTGAGTAGTCCGACCACTACACAACCGCGGCCCCAACGGGACTGGTAGCATGTGCAAGACACGAAGGCTTCGTAAAGTTCAAAAGACAAACAAACTTAAAATTAACAAGAGGCACTGTTTTGAAAATATAAAATTTAAACTAAAACTACACTTTTTATTATTTATTTTGTTTTACTTCAGCACTGAAATTAAATGCGTTATTATAAAGCTAGACGAGAAGGTTGCACAGTAACGAAATAAGATAATTAATATTTACAATCCACTATCAAAAGCTAGAACACAAGAACATATTACTTACAAAATGGTGGACAAAAAATCTGTGTCAGCACATTTGAGGAGTGTAATATTTATTATTGGTATACAAGGTTGCATTGGAATTATTATATATTTTCAACGACATAACATACAAAGCTAAAATAGCTGTATTGCCGCCATTTTGAAAATAAGTGACTGCCATTTTTTGAAAAATACTTGTTTACTTTATCTGCTGCAGTACTACTTGTATGTTAAATTTGGTAGGAATCTGTTGTTTACTGAGATGTGACCCAAAAACCTTACCATTACAGAGTGAGTATAAAAGAAAACCCAAACTTTAAAGGTCTATAATATCAAAACCAAACAACCTGAAACCTTGGTTGACCACTCAAATGAACCATGGGACTGTGGAATTTGTTTACCATTCATTCATAAATGTTCAATGTGATCACCACGAGCAGCCCGGATGACATTTACGCGATAATCAAACTCGTTCCACGCTCTTGTCAGCATGTCCGGTGTTACGGTTTGTATAGCGTCCGTAATTCTCGTTTTGAAGTCGTCAATGTTAGTCGGCAATGGTAGACGGAACACTTAATCCTTTATGTACTCCCATAGAAAAAAATTGCACGGGGTAAGATCCGGGATTCTTGGGGGCCAGTGATGAAGAGCCTGGTAACCAGCTGCTCCTTGACCAATCCAACGTTGCGGCAACATCTCGTTCTTGTATCCACGATCAGCCAATGNGCCTGGTAACCAGCTGCTCCTTGACCAATCCAACGTTGCGGCAACATCTCGTTCTTGTATCCACGATCAGCCAATGGGGTGGCGCACCATCCTACTGGAAAATGGAGTCCCCCACCATCTTTTACAACTGAGGAAACAACCACTCTGTAAGCATGTCCAAATAAGTGATTTCAGTAATAGTTGGCTCGTAAAAAAATAAAGGGCTGAAAACAGTTTATTTGGATACAGCACAAAACACGTTCACTTTGGAGGAAGCGCGCTCGTGTTCGGTGGTTTCATGTGGATTCTCCTGACCCCATATCCGCACATTGTGCAGGTTCACCTTGCCATTTGTATGGAACGTCGCTTCACCACTAAAAAAACAGCTTAGAACCGAAGGTATCGTCTACCTCGTTCTGGGCAAGAACGAACGCACAGAAATCACGTCTCAGTTATTTATCCCTTTCCGTAAGAGCCTGTACAAGCTGTAACCTGTATGGTTTGTACAGCAATCACTTTCGCAACACTTTCCATACCATCGAGTGAGGGACTTGCATTTTCCGGCTGGCTTGTAGAGTTGATTTTCTCGGACAGCGAACGAACGCTTTTTGAATCTGTTGCACATTCTCTTCGGACACACGCGGCCGCCAGGAATTTTTTGCCTTTTCAAAGGTATCCTGTGTCACGGAACTGACGAAACCAACGTACGATACTCCATCTATCGGGAGGACGACGTCCGTATTTACGACTGAATTTACGTTGAACTGTCGTAACCGATTCACATTTAGTAAACTGAATAACACAGAACGCCTTTTGTTGTTCCGTCGCCATCGTGATGCGAACAAACGCGCAACACACGCTGATAGTGCGACGACAGACGCTCCCAGTGTCATCTCTCGGCACATAAAGGAAACATCAGACCGTACCCTTCACTTTAACGTGTCGAATGCGAGTTCGCTTCCCCCTCATCCCCTAAAACCAAGAATTACAAGAAAAATTTTTACACAACTATTATCATCACTTAAACTCAAAATTTGTTTTGCTGCAAAGTAAACACCACATAAAGCAGTAAAAAATTTCTTGCGCAACAAAAAAAANTTAAACTCAAAATTTGTTTTGCTGCAAAGTAAACACCACATAAAGCAGTAAAAAATTTCTTGCGCAACAAAAAAAAACCTCAATTTTTATTAAAATTTAGCAAATTAATTAAATGTTTTTATATAATTTTTTTAAATTCAAAATACAAGTTTTTTAACACAATAATACATTTTTCATTGAAAATGCAAAATCCAGCGTTGTAAAAAAAAAAAAACTTATAAGAAAATATGGCACCGCAGGATTAAAAAAAATATAATATTTGGTGATATAATTACAAAATATAAACTAGGCACGAATTGGCACAATATTACTAGTGCAACTATTTTTCCCATAGTGGCGCAATAGAAACACAGGAGTGGGAAAAAAGTGTCATAAAAGTAGTGGGACAAAGTGTCATAAAAGTGGCAGAAGAATAATTAAATAAATAATGGTAATTCAGTGGTGCATATCAATCACGTACTGAATTATGGAATTTCAGCAAGTGGGAAGCCACTTGCGGGAATATTGAAAGATATTAAAACTGATTCAGTGTCCCGGACAAACAGAACACTGGATTTTCGTAATGATGATAAATCAAAATTTATGAAAAATCCAACCCTAACAAATTATTAGGGTTGAAAGTTAATAAAAATATGTACGTCGCTGACTAACGGTACAGAGTTTACAGAAATAAGATTAAATGTATAGATATTACAAAAATTTCCATGGCAATGAAAATTTATATAATGTTGAAAATTAAATTTATAAATTTTTACTTTACTATTGTATTCTAAATGTTATCCAAATATGAATTAAAATTTGTGAGAGTTAATTTGATCATATCTTCTTGGTATAATAAGTTTTAACATGTTATACAATTCAACAAACATTTTATAGTAATGAATAGTAGTAGTTAGAAAATGTTCATTTGAACACAGCTTCGTGACAGGGAGCCAGGGAGCACCAGAAGCTTGTTATGAAAAGGTAAACATTATGCTTTTGCATTCCTCTGCTACGGCGGCCATCTTGGCAGCCAGTGCATAAACTGTATGCTCTGGCATTCCATTTCAATGGCAGGCATTTTAGTGATATCAAAGAATCATTTTTTACAGTGGAAGATACTGTATATTAAATAAAATGTAATGATACTGTTTAATAAATTCATTTACATATATTAATGTGTGTATTATTTAAAAGTGTTTAAATAAATTCATTTTACATACGACATGTGTGTATTAAATCAAAGGTATTATTACTTCCAATTCATTTTTCATATGACTTACTAGTTTTGTTCTCATACATTATACAAACCCTGAGAAATTAATAGTATTTAGTGCTATTAAAGAATCAATTTGATAATAAAAAAATTTATAAAAATGAACTAATTCCTTCAATGACAGCAGACAGGGAGCAAAAACAAAAATGGCCACCATGAAATGTTAGAGAAAATAATTTTTTTAAGTTTTGAAATAAGGTTATTCAAATATTAAATAAATTTTTTAAAGATTTGAAATGTTAAATATATAAATGTAACTTTTGAAAAAGAAATTTTCGAAATATTAAAAAAAATATATATATCTTTTTTAAATGTTTTCAAAAACAAAATGGTTGCCATATAAATGGAATGCCAGAGCAAAATTTTTATGCACTATCTGCCAATATGGCCGCCGTAAAAGTGGAATGCAATTTCATAATGTTTATNAATAAGGTTATTCAAATATTAAATAAATTTTTTAAAGATTTGAAATGTTAAATATATAAATGTAACTTTTGAAAAAAAAATTTTCGAAATATTTTTAAAAAAAAATATATTTTTTTTAAATGTTTTCAAAAACAAAATGGTTGCCATATAAATGGAAGGCCAGAGCAAAATTTTTATGCACTATCTGCCAATATGGCCGCCGTAAAAGTGGAATGCAATTTCGTAATGTTTATCTTTTCATAACTAGCTTCGGTGGCTCCTCGACTCCCTGTCACAAAGCTGTGTTCAAATGCCAATTTTCTAACTACTAATAGTAAATATTAAAAATCAATATTCGTAATAAAATAACATCTATGTTCTAATTCATATAGGTAAGATACATGTATATCACNTATATATCCCTTTACTCTCACCTACCCAGTTTCAGCAACTATTTAAAATTTATATTTTATAAATTATTACTAAATATAAATTTTTTTAATTTATATTAAATTTATCGTTATATAAATGAAAACTGAAAAACGTAACTCGGCAAAAACTAAATATATTCTTGAAACGAATTACTTGGCGATAAAATTAAATCATCTAACAAAAGATTTGGAGTATGGTCACTTGCAGAAAATATTAATAACAACAATATTATAACAAATATTGGAGATATAATTTATACAAACAAAGAAACAAAACTAAAAGAATTTAAACAAATTACAGACTCATTTTGCGATAATATTATAAACAAGAGAAATAAAAAGCCTGTTGCTATTCCATCCAAAATATAAATTGCAGAGAATTGCCAAAATTTTTAGAAGAAATGAATAAATAGCATTATTAGTTATTAGACTTAGATATAACAAAATTTCTCGGCAAAATTAAAAAAAAAATAAGAAAATACTCATTATTTGATAAATAATGTTAATGTTCGAATGCAAGGAGAATTGAAAAAAAATTGTAATGTGATTGTAAGTAACTATAATATTGTTGGAAAAGATTGTTTTACTTGGATAAATAGCAATTCGAAAAATGAAATTTTATCAAATTTATTTGCCATTTGACATTTCCTGGAGTTAACAAACAACTTGGTAACCACATGATGCTATTCCCCACCTGTGGCATACAAGGTGGTTCATAGGGTCGGAGTTAATTTCTCCAGGCACAGACTAAAAGGTGCCTTGAAGGTTGAGGGTAAATCACACAATGACATCATCACGATTTCTTAGTTGGGAACAGGAGTATTTAACCGGACTTTACTTATACATTCCTGGCACTGTTTCGGGAATTTTCACATACTTTTTGAAGAGGATTTTCTCACACATTAACGCCCTGCGAGTTCAAGGCCTGAAGGGCTGGTTACAATGTTCTGGTTACGTTTCTGATGCTGTGGAGGCATTAGGTGTCAGGACAAGTCCCCGAGTGACCATGGGGTTACTTATCTGCACATGTTGCGTGGTAGTTGTTCTGGTGGTTGATGAGGTCTGGTGAACTGGATGGCCCTGTTACCGGCCCTCTGTGGTTGGCTTGTTGCATGCAGCTGGCTTCCTCTCGACGTGGCGCCCTTCGGTGGGCTCACCACTCGCTCCCATTCTTGGCGTAGGGTAGTAACTGACTGCTTACTACCCCACCACGTCCAGGCGAGGGACCACGTGTGTGGATCCCTCCCATCCTTCGCGGATACAGGCTGCACTGGACAATCCCACTAGCTCGACATGGCACTTCTCGGTGAAGTTCACCACTCGACTCCGCCTTCTCGGTGCGGTGCAACTGACTGACTGTAAACTGACTGACTTATGCGGTAACTGGCTCGCTAACTCTCATCCCGATGTGCTGAAACTACTCGTCCNGTAAACTGACTGACTTATGCGGTAACTGGCTCGCTAACTCTCATCCCGATGTGCTGAAACTACTCGTCCGACATGACTCTGGTAACTGTATCTGACTTTGCCCTGCGTTTCGCGTTTTGCATCTCGCGTCCCGATTTTGGCTGACCCCTTAATGTCGTGACTTACTATCTGCGCATTCTGGGGTGGCAGTCTCGAACTCCCGCGCTACCTACTGCTCAATGCTTCGACTGATGGATGTGGCCGGGCTCCGATCTCCCAGATTAACTCTCTCTGCGCGGTACTGACGCTCTCTCCAGCTCTACTGACGTACTGCTCTCTCTGTGCGGTAATAATTAACTGTCTGATCATCCCTACTGATNGACGCTCTCTCCAGCTCTACTGACGTACTGCTCTCTCTGTGCGGTAATAATTAACTGTCTGATCATCCCTACTGATCTACTGCTGTGGCCGGGGGTCTGATATCGCCTGGCGGCTCTCTGCGCGACTGATTTTTAACTGATCACTGATGCGGACTTACCTCTCGGTGTGGTAATCTTCAACTGTCTGCTCGTGCTCTCTGTGCAGTAATCTTCAACTGATTCCGCACCCTCCCCGCAAAGAGGCTTATATCCTTTCTAGCTTCCCTCCATAATTTCCTGCACATGTCCCCTTGTTGGGACGAGGGGGTGGGTAGTGTCCTTTCAAAGCTTGTCAGCTTCTCCGTGGTGTGTGTCCATATTGTCCTGTGGTTAGCTGGGGGGAAGGGGGTGTTCTCGGCACCACTTCTCAGCTTGTCAGCTATTTCTTCTGCGGTGCATGTTTTCTGACTTCAGGCAAAGTATGCCTGGATATCTCGTGATATCTCGGCGCTTACAAAAATTTTACTTGCCTTGCTAGGAGTGTAGGGGAGGAGGTGGGTGGGAGGTCTACGCAGCAGGACACTTGTAATAGCCTGCACATGCTCCTACTTTGGCTTGACATTTCTCTGAGGTGATTACAATCGACACATGTCTCTCTACACTGGTTTAATATGGTTGGTGCGGAGGGGGGGATGGGACAGCGCCACTCTAATACCTAATTACGTCATGCGTCACATATTATAGATATTCTAGATTGTCCAGTTAAAAGATTAAAACAAACATTTGCATCTAGCTTAGCTTCAGAAAATAGGACAAGATTAGAAGCAGTAATGGACAGTATAATTACATAAACGAATATTTTCAAAACAAACAAGAATTCTATCGAATAACAGATTGTTTAGAATTAATAGATAATAATTGAAAATATTTTATGAACGCGTCATTTTATTCTGTACAATGATCTAAATTTGTGGAAAAAATTAACTAATAATTTACAAAATAGTTCTGTTGTTTTTTACATTTTATTACATGTTTACTGCGGAAGTATAAATACAACAAAATTTTCTTGTATACAAGCTCGTTTACTAGAGAAGTAAATGATAGAAATTAACTTATAAATTATGTTATTTCTTTTTTTAGTTTTAATAATTTTCCAATTAATTTTACAATCTATTATGNGGAAATTAACTTATAAATTATGTTATTTCTTTTTTTAGTTTTAATAATTTTCCAATTAATTTTACAATCTATTATGAAAAGTAAACAAGAATTAGAATAAATTAAGATGGAAGAAAGATAAGAAAAGTATTTGTGTAAGACTAAAGCTTAAAAATAAACAACATAATAATTTATTTGAGAGAGAGGGGGGNAAGATAAGAAAAGTATTTGTGTAAGACTAAAGCTTAAAAATAAACAACATAATAATTTATTTGAGAGAGAGGGGGGGAGGGGGAAAAGAGAACAATTCATAAACTGTTTTACAAACCATAAGAAAGAATTCTGAACAAATATTCTATATAAATTGTTTGCTTTTGTTTTAAATGGTAAAGNAAACCATAAGAAAGAATTCTGAACAAATATTCTATATAAATTGTTTGCTTTTGTTTTAAATGGTAAAGAAACATATACATATGTCGGACTACTTGGTGAAAAATATGGAATTAAAGCTTTTTTACGTGTTAAAGGCTTTCTTTAAAAAAATTGTAAATTATATTAAAGATAAATAATTATTTAAACAAGAAGGATCTACTTTTATTCCATTCACCAGAGTTTCGGAATTATTTATCATCCCAAGGAAGAACCATTTATAGAAATTAAAGCAAACTGAATAATAAGTTTTTAAGGAAACGGTTTTTCTAAGATAGAATACTTTAATGTGCAATATTTTTTTTAAGAAACTGGCGATTTATTATATAAAGAAGAAGATAAATAACATATCGATAATTTAAAGATGGAAGACATAGTTGGAAATGTAATCTTAATAGATTATAAATTATTAAAGGAATTGGATGAAGGAAATAATTTAATTATAACATTTATTTCTGTTAAAAGATATCGTGGGAAAGAGAGATATATTTTAAAACTCGAATGTATTCCAGATTTTTATTGCTCTAATAATTGGTTAGAAAAGGAAATACAACATAAGAAAACAAATTTCAATTGAAAAAAAAANCAGATTTTTATTGCTCTAATAATTGGTTAGAAAAGGAAATACAACATAAGAAAACAAATTTCAATTGAAAAAAAAAATGATTGGATAAAATTAAAACAACATCAAATAAATATGTAGAAAGATTAGTTTTGCTGCATAAAATTTTTATACATTAATTTCCACAACATCGAATGTTTCTGGTATAATTATNCAGATTTTTATTGCTCTAATAATTGGTTAGAAAAGGAAATACAACATAAGAAAACAAATTTCAATTGAAAAAAAAATGATTGGATAAAATTAAAACAACATCAAATAAATATATAGAAAGATTAGTTTTGCTGCATAAAATTTTTATACATTAATTTCCACAACATCGAATGTTTCTGGTATAATTATATTATTCTCTTTAAAGTAGCTTTCTATATCGTTGGGATATTCCATACAATTAAATCCTCAATTTTTTATATAGTTTCGAATATAATAAATAATATCTATATATATCTTGGAACTAAACCATTATTTTCTTCTTTGATGTAAATTATATACGAATTGTAATCTAAAAAACTAAAATATGAAAACGAATTTTTAATATTTATTTTTTCTTTTGTTGACATAATTTTTTCTTGGAGCTATATTTTTGGAACAGTTAGTTTATGTACTATAAATTATATTTTATTTTCATGTATAACTTAATATATAATGCAACATACTTTAAAAAGTGGTTTATTTTTTATATTTTGTAAATATATCTGTTCGATAAATATATTAACAAATAAACAAAGAAACGAACAAACAGACAAACGAACATAATATTCTGGTGTTAAAAACATTTTGTGCTGGAATCCTCCTACCCATACTACGATATGGTATTACATACAACTGATATGAGATCAGTCGTATGCACGTACTGTAGGCTTTGTTGTCCGTGTGATCTGATAGTACCTATATTAATTACCATAAAGCCACATGTCTTTACAACACCTGTTCTTAACGCGTTTTGTCTGTTAGTTTTTTTTACATACATGTGTATAGATAAATAAATAAAAAATCTCATATACATGATGGAACTGAAAACTACCAACACATTTCTGCAGGTGATCACTCATCAAAAAATTGGTAGAATAGTGTATAGTCCAGAAAACTGTAACCACCCTTGACGATGTAACTGAGTCTGATGTTAATTGCTATAGTATCACAGAAAACAGCCAGAATGAAATATAAATCTCAGAGTTTCTGGATTATGTGTTATAAGACCAGAAAGTGCAAACCACAAAACATAAAATATTGGGTGTGAATTCAAACCTCTTCCATTCAAAAAGATAAATGTGCTCTGAAAAATTTAATCTCTGGCATTATTTAGTTGTTCCCAGCGGATTATGAATCTACCGTACATGGGGGAAAAAAGTGGGCTTGTGTTTTTATGTTACCCGCCACCGTTGTAGAGAAACTATTGCATAACATTCGAACACTGAATAGCAATGTTTTAATATCTCCAAAACGGCAATCTACTTTTTTTGTAAGTGTAGGAAGACACAACTACGGAACTGACTCATATGCTACTTGCTTACGAAAAAATTGATTGCAATGGCAGCGCCGTTTTACGAATCTATATGGAAAGGTTTTGCACCATCTTTTGGACGGCGGAGAAAGTTGTAAGCCCTGGTAATACACCAATCTTGCTTTGATGTCTGATGGGTTGCGTATCTTTGGGATTACACAAACAAAGTTTACCCGACTTAATCGCCCCATAGCGGCCAAACCACGCATTTTTAAATACATTTTCCCTTGTAGTGAAATGTTAATATTTCTTAACCTGTATCACGGACTTTGCGCTGTCGCTATTATTTTTATTTTTATATACTCTTATTTTTGAATATTACATATGCGTTCAAGAAAATATATTTTTAGTTATAGTCTATTTGTGGTTTCTTCACACTTTTTAATCAAACCTCTGAAAAATCAATTGATTGATGACGTGTTTGGTTGTTTCCTAAATATTTGCGCATTGCAAGCGTTTTATACTTGTATTAATATAAAAGTACTTTATTTTTTGTGAAAATAAATTCTTACTGATATTCTATTTATAAGTTTTAATATTTCATTTAAAATGTATATGAATAAAACTGGGAGAAAATAGGCGTGTTGGAAGGCCTAGTAAGAAATAGTTATTATGCAAAATAATATTACACTGATTGCGCAGTAATGCGGCGAGCTGTTCATTTGGTGTTACTTTCTTTACTTGGTTAAGCTTGGTTTGCATGAAGCAGAGGAATACCCTGGAAGTATAACTTTAGCAGGGCTACAGAATAGTTGGAAGTAACCACGAACTGCCTGTAGAGCAGCATTCCTTTTCAGCTTATATTCCGAAGGAGAGAAAGGCTTATGATATCACTTTCCTGCATGTGTGAGTATGTATGTATGTGAGTTTTTATGTGTGTGTGTGTGTGCAACCCCTTTCAATTTTTGAACGCGTTAACTGAATTTAACTTTACTTGGTATACATATATTAGTAAGTAAGGAAACCTGAATTTTATGTTTTTGAACCCCACCGAACACTTACTTTAAAAATGGCGACCTTTTTAAAATGTAGGGTGAGAACCATTGAACCTATTCAAACCAAATTTTGTATGCTGAGAGTGCAAGTTGTAGACATTAAACTTAGATGTAAATACTGTTATTAATGCGCCATTTTGGAAGAAAGCGCCACATGAAAAAAATTAAGCTTTTACATTATATCTCGAAAAGTACTTAGCCAATTTTCGCCAAATTTGGCACGTATGTGATACTATCATAGGCCAGCTAAATGTTTACAAGTGAACTAATTCTTCACTTATTATCAAAATGGCAGTCATACAAATATTGTTGGTTTATTTGCTTTAACTGCCATATCGTTTGACCAATTCAACCAAATTTTATACGCTAACAGTATCGACTGCAAGCATCATATAAACAAAAAAAACTACTTTTGTCCACCATTTTGAAAGAAAGCGTTACCTCAATCAATAAAGAAACTGTCTAATATTTCAGGAAACAATTGACAGATTGCTACCAAATATGACAAACAAGTAGTACTGCGGCAGTTGATATGTACAAGTATGTTTCAAGTATGTAAGACACTTATTTTAAAAATGGTGGCCATGTATCTGCATAACATAGCATGCTATTTCTTCGAAACAATGTAATCAATTCCAACTTAACTTTGTTTGCTGGGAGTATATACAACACACTTTAAATGCGTCTACACAGAGCATCTTTTCGTCCTCCATTTCGTCAGATAGTACCACATGACTAAATAAATTTTTTGTCATATCTCGGTAAGCAATAAACCAATTTCTACCAAATCTGTAAAACAAGCAGTACTGTCGCAGTTTATGTTAAATAATATGTTTCAGGTATGTCAGATACTTATTTTAAAAATNATGTAAAACAAGCAGTACTGTCGCAGTTTATGTTAAATAATATGTTTCAGGTATGTCAGATACTTATTTTAAAAATGGCCACCATATAGTTATTTATGCATAGGTAGTTATGTTGTAGAAATCATGTAATCGATTCCAACTTAATTTTAAAACTGGAAGTAAATATTACAACTATCAAATGCATCTGCATGGTGCATCTTTTGTCCACCATTTCGTAAGATAGCTCCACATGAATAAATATTCTTTTCATATCTCGGGAAACAATAGACCGATCCATACCACATTTGGCAAACAAGTAGTACTGTGACTGATGCTGTAAAATAGTATGTTTTAGGGTTTTAAGACACTTATTTTACAAAATGGTGGCCAGATAGGCATTTTAGATAAGTATACTTTATCGTCGAAACCACGTGATCGATTTCAACCTAATTTTGTATGTTGGCAGTGCATATTACAACTATCAAATGGGTCTACACGGAGCATATTTTGTGTAAAGTTTCATAAGATAGACCCACATAAATACATTTTTATATCTTATCTCGAGACACAATTAACCAATTCCTACCAAATTTGGTAAACGATTTGCACTTCAGCAAGTGGAGTAAAGTGCTATGTTTGAAGTATGCTCAGTCACGTATTTTCAAAATGACTCCACTGTAAATATTTTTGTCTAGTAAATCCTATCAATCGACACATTAGTTTAATTAAGTTCGAAATTTATGCTTGAATCCGACTTCCATAATGCAGTTGACTGCTCACTGGCTTATGGTACGAGGTTTACTTGTTTGTAGTCCCGGGTCAGGCACGTGTGTATTTGTAATTGTCTCACTACCGGTTTCATCTCTTATGATATTGCTTTCAACGAGACAAGTCCTAACAACCAACTGAGCTTTNTAATTGTCTCACTACCGGTTTCATCTCTTATGATATTGCTTTCAACGAGACAAGTCCTAACAACCAACTGAGCTTTAAAGAAATTATTAAAAATATAATTGCACCCATGTTAATGAAAGAAGGCTAATTAAATATATCAGTAACTTCTTGTTTTTTTTACGTGCTGAAATATTGCTTTCTATGAACTCTGCCCTTCTCAGTACAAAAAATCCGTACTAAAGGACAATAAAAGTCAATTAAATCATTTTAATATTTTCAACGCATAAAGATAATCTCGTCTCGTAGAAAAATATTAATTTACATCGATAAATTTTACGGAATATATACACAGAGAAGCAGCCACGATTATAAATGACAACGTTGGCAAATATGTATACTATGCCATTAACATCAACTGTCACGTTTGTAATGATGGCACATCTAGACACCGAAGCATGTCATTCAAAAGGAAGACGTCGGTTTCCATGGAAATCCATCAGTTTTATGTACGCTACGTGTTTTAAATCTTTAGTGTTTGGAAATAGGGAGAACTGAAATGCGGGTTTCGCCTTTAGAATTCATACCACGTTTCACTTCTTAGTTTGCAGCGCTTGCGTCAAAAACGAATGCTCATTTGTACGTTATCACTCATGCAGAAAAACCAACCATATCATTTCCCTTGATTCACACAAACACGATTCGCAGTAAGATTAAAGCTCCAAGGCTCAGGTCTTTTAACATTTGGTGTATAAGTTTGTTCCGCAGGTCATGCTCATTAAAATTTAACGCTGTATGGTTTACCTGTTTACTGAGGTGCGCGGTATTACTTCTCAGCAGTTTAATACGATGACTTTTTCTTCTTCGTCGGAAGCTCAGAAAAGAGCAGGGAACAGTTGTTTCTCGGAATGGCCGTGCAGAGTTTAATTAGAAACGCCCCTGGTTCGACCTGGCAGCTCGTTCTCCACGAAGCATTGTTAGTAACTTCCAAAGAGATCCGTAACTTCTTCTCAGGTATGTTTCCAAGTTGTCGTCTACACCGGGATAACTTTCACGCCGGCTCTCCCTTCATTTACCTCCGCCTTGGTTAATTTTTTCTTTGTGGCTGTTTTCCAACCTTTCACCGGTTCGCCGCGAAGCAGTAAAAAGCGAGGAATGGTCCGTAGCGTGTACACCGCAAAGAAAGGAACACACTCGAAATATAATTTTTTCTCAGAGCTGCCAACTTCTCTGAAAGAAAATCTCTAAATAAATTAAAAAAATTACCAAAACATTCACTAGAATGTAATCTTAGCCTATCGATGTATATAAAAAGTAAAGTTTGTATTTACATATGTATGTTTATTTATTCCCTGTGCAATTATACACTATTTGACAAATATTAACCAAATTTAGTAGGAATATCCACTTGTACCGTGTATGCTAAAGTGGGCTAGGCCCCCCATTGGGTTTGAAAATCCTAAAATAGGTTTGTGAAATAACTATTTTTTTTAGCTATAACAGCCAATGTACCTATATATATCTACCTATATATAAATGTACCTATATATATAGGTATATAAGCAAATGTCACTAGCAATAATAAATGAAATAAATATTTTTTTAAGCTATGACAGCAAATGTTCTATATATACATTTTCTCTCTTATTTGAAACTAGCAGAATTACCCAGCATTACTCGGGTATACTAGGACAATAATAGTTTTGGACCTTATAGAGACCCGAAGATTCANTATCCACTTGTACCGTGTATGCTAAAGTGGGCTAGGCCCCCCATTGGGTTTGAAAATCCTAAAATAGGTTTGTGAATCTTCGGGTCTCTATAAGGTCCAAAACTATTATTGTCCTAGTATACCCGAGTAATGCTGGGTAATTCTGCTNGTGAATCTTCGGGTCTCTATAAGGTCCAAAACTATTATTGTCCTAGTATACCCGAGTAATGCTGGGTAATTCTGCTCGTTTCAAATAAGAGAGAAAATGTATATATATATAACATTTGCTGTCATAGCTTAAAAAAATATTTATTTCATTTATTATTGTTAGTTACATTTGCTTATATACATATATATATAACACTTCGCGTTGCAAATAAATTACTTTTTCACGGTTCGGTTTGCCTCCTCTTATGAGGAAAATATAACAACATTTATGGTTTTTATGCAGTTTGGCTATCAGAAGATTAACATAATGGGTAAAGAAGAGGAGAGATGTTATAAGGATTAGCACCAGAACCCACTTTGAGGAAGGAAAGTACCACTCTCAAGTAATGCTTCGTGGTGTGTACTTTCCAACATCGTTTATAACACATACACANGTGTGTACTTTCCAACATCGTTTATAACACATACACAGATGAAAATGAAACCACGTGCAGACCCTATAACGTTAACACTGCAGTTAGTGTGTTTTTGGGAATAAAATACAATCATTTCTTGCAACCTTTCATATTCAATGGCTAATCTCCTATGGTTCACGTAGTTTGACACACGTGTACTAGCAAGCAACCACTAGCGGCGCCCACGTACCTCTAGTTTATGGTGTACTAGCGAACAATTGAGTTTCACAGTGATACACTAATAAATAAATTGGGAAAAGACAATTCAATCATGTGAAAACAGAATTATAAATTTATACTATGTTGGCCTAAATTTTTAACTGATTACGGCAAACCCAAAAGGAAGGAAATATTTTTTACCCGATAGCCAAGAAGTATAGTATTGTTTTTGGAGTGTATCTGTGCAACTATCGCGTAGTTCCCACATTTATGCTTTCCAGCGTCGATGTATAAAAATCAAAACGTGAGTTTCATCAATTTTTAGCTTTAGAAATAAGTGTACCTAGGTACTATTTTTTGCGCTTGACTGAGGGATCTTAATCGATCACCAAAGTTAAGCAACGTTCCCAGCGGGACACATTTGGATGGGTGACCGTTTAGTGGCATAACATCTGAGCGCTTCCAGACTTCGGAGGCCACGTTAAATACTCGGTCCCGGTTGTTATCAATTGATAGCAGTCGTTAAGCCATTTCAGAGGTCCTTGGGCGGCCTGATAGACTGTGACACCAGAGGAAAAAAAATATTTCGGTCACGTTCCCAGCCGTTGCAGAATTACGTTTTGTTGTTATTCCACAGAACCCGTACAATTTACCGCGATTAAAAGTATCCTCTGTTCTATTATAGGACCTTAAGTACCTACACACCAAATTTCATTACAATACGTTCAGCCATTATGGAGCTGAGTGGTAACAAACATACACACACATTCACACATACTTTCGCATTTATAATATTAGTAGGATGAGCAGACGCTCTCCACATGACGCGCCTGGTCCGTGCGCCTTCCTATTATGCAACTTGTTGTGGACTCTGGTACGGTAAGTTGCGGACCCCCGGCGCTGTTTTGCTGACTTTAATTTCAATTTAGAAATAGATGAATTTTCCGAACCTATTTCTACAAACGCAAAGTACTCTCAAGATGTATAAATTGCTATTTCAAATATTTTTCTACTGTAGATTTTCCCAAAACCTTTCTTACTACGCTGTCAGACGGTATCGCGATTCACGCAAGTGACAGCCGACACGACTATAACTTATAAAGAGACAATCACACCCGATAATTCATGCAATATGCATATGAAGATATTCACAAGCTCTCTCCAGGTGTGCATAATATATTACAAGGAAACATACAATCCTGAAGACACCAAAGTGTGATAATGTGATAATGGAAAAATTACCAGTCGTCCTTCAAACCATCACATTACTGCCACCAGATTTTTACAGAATTCACTAACTTTTCGATTAATCGTAAATATGAGATTTGGCCACCAGACTATCTTCTGAAAACACCAGATCTGGTAGGTGTTGCGGTGATGTTGCGGCTAGAGTACTCGCCTCCCACCAAGGCGAAACGTGCTCGATTCCCGGCGGGGCTGCCCCCGGACTTTTGCACGTGGGAATCGTGCCGGACTATGTCGCTGGTCGGCGGGTTTTCTCGGAGATCTCCCGTTTCCCACGCGGTGTTGCATTCCGGTGCCGCTTCTTTTCCACCTCGCTTCACATCTATTGGCTCTCAAGACCTCGCTGCTAAGAGCCGCCCAAATCTCTTCACCACACTCTACCGGATCTGGTGAGAAGATCACCAAGTTGGCAACTGTATAAATTCTTCTTGGCGAGGAGAGCGCGCTGATATATCGCGAGTGTGCGCGTGTGTGGGAAATACAGCGTGTGGTCGCGGTTGTATAATGCGTGCCGCAATGCGGGAACGTTCAGGACAGCTGGCCAAAGGTAGAGGAAGAGAGACAGCAGTGCGTGAGTAAGGAATGGGCGTGGAAAAAAGGGAGGCCGACAACAGGAGGAAAACGAGGCGCGACAACGCACGAACACCAAATAAACTACCTCCCCCCCCCCGCTTTCTCTATGGAAGCTTCGGAAAAGTGATAAATTTGCGGCATTACACTCCCAGTACCGAACTCCACACCTCACCCCGCGGTATCTGTGTTAGTCATTTTTAGTACCGTTGCTTCGCCAATTATATTCCTAACACTTCCCATTGCAAATGAGTTACTTTTTCCAGGTCCGGTCTTGCCTCGTTTTATGAGGAAAAGATAACAACCTTTATGCTCTTTATGCAGTTTGGCTATCAAAAGATTAACCTAAGGGGTATAGAAGAGGAAAGATGTTACAAGGATTAGCCCCAGAATCCACTTTGAGGAAGGAATGTACCACTCTCAAGTAATGCCTCGCGGTGTGTACTTTTCCAATATCGTTTCTGTAATTTCTAACCACTTCGATATCGACATAATTTATCAGTGTAATTAAATTTTCAAAAAATGTATGTCACAAAATGATTGATACCGCAGATATTCGGATAATGCCTTTAATGACTGAACAGTTTTCAGTATTCACAGAAAAATATCATCGTAACGTTAATATAGTAAAATCGGCAAATGTGTGAAATCATTACTGTATATATCGTCCAAGTCACATTGGCAACTTTATGTACCATATCGCAATTGTTGCAGTGAACAGTGAGCAGCTGGTCAGGATAAGATAAAACCAATGATCGATGGTGTAACACTTTTTATAGCTATTAATGACACGATAAACATGTGTGCATTAATGTTCGAAAACAAGAACCTTAGTGTAATAACTCTCTTAGTAGAACGTTTGTCGAAGGGAGAGAGAGTTTAGTTGAGAGAGATTTGGGCGGCTCTTAACAACGAGGTCTTGAGAGCCTATGAGTGTCAAATGAGGCGTGACTGGAGCAGCACTGGAAGGTAAGGGTGGGGGAAACGGGAGTTAACCGAGAAAATCCCTCCGACCAGGGGCATCGTCCGGCACGATTCCCACTAACGAAAATCCGGGGTGACCCCGCCGGGTATTGAACCAGAACCACCATTGTGGGAGGCGAGCAGTCTAACCACTCAGCCACCGTGGCCCCGTTTATTGAGGAAACATACAAAATTTGTAAGGGTACCTGGTAGGCAACCAACTGCATCCTTACAAACGTGCTCTATTTTCTCACCAACCGTTCGCCTGAGTCAGTTACACCAAGGACACGTTTTTCGTACATTAATGTGTACATGATTACGACGACATTAAAGTGATAAATAAACAATGATAACTTTGGTTGGATAACTAAATGCCACTATTTTCTCTATGAATTGGGAGGATATTACCTCACCACCGTACACAGATTTCAGATCTCTATTCAAGACAACACTATTAACGTAATTGTCATGTCATATAAAATAGGTTTTATTATTCTGAATTAAAACAATTTGAAATATCGATTTGCAAGGGCACTTACCTCCCTTACGAATAACTGCAGTACATATATCATATAAGTTTTTGTCTCATTTTGCATAGAGAACCACCTCACAGTGTTTGTACCCGTAGTTCAGGATCAACCTTAATATAATTACCGAATCCTCTAAGACTTACTGCAAACATTCTTAGACTTTAACCATTGTTTCGTCTCTTACTTGTGACAAACGCCTAACCTTGAACATGAAACTGAATTTAGTGATGCAGAAAATGTTGCATATAAGTTAGGAATCGATTGTGATTGTGATGAATTATTCTCTGAGTTCTGTATGGAGTAAATTCAATTTGACAGAAAGTAACGAGTGCACAGATTTATAGTTGGCATACCCAACCAGTAATTAATGCCTGGGAAAAGTAGAAATAGTTATTCGACAATGAGCCTGCATTAGTTGAAAACTGCAGCACATGATTGAATTTCCACACGCAAAAAATTAGGAATAACTGGAGAAATCACGTAAATAAAGCAATCGTTAAGGATTAATTTCCTTTCTACGTCAACTTTCTAGTCATGCACTAATTCGTACCGTATGTTCAAACTTATGCAAAAGTTAAACAATAAATGAGTTTATAATACTTTATATGTCTTAAAGTAGAACATTCATATTGTGCTACATGTTTAAAGAGGTCTGCACGAGATTCACTGAACGTTTGACCAATATATACGTGGTGCCGTTTAAAAAACTGATGTTATTTTTCGTATCTCACTTACAAATAATGCTATAAGGCTGACTCCGCAGCAGTATTATTTCCCGCTTCCAGTTATACAAATCATGTATGAAACACCTTTTCATTTAGAGCCCCGGTACGGAGTTACTGTGGGTGGTCAAGATAAATTGACATCCTGTAGGTATAATACGTGGCAAGTCGTGCTGTGACACAGCCAAGCACGCTCACTGATATATTTCTGTTGTTCCTGTACATTTTAAAAATCTGTGAAGCACTCTTGCTTCGTACACTTCGCAAGTGTTTGGAGTGGACCAGAATACCTGTCTGCCTGCCGACTGGGAAGTTGTTAGCTCGTGCCCCATACAACACAGTAATATGTGATGAATTCAGTCAAGTTTAACGTTTATTTTAAAGTGAAAATTTTGACGATGAACATTTACTTGAAGTCACAAATTAATTAAGTATGATAATGACAATGATAATGTAAGTTTCAATTTATTTGTATATCGCTCATGATATAACACATAATTATGGACCCAAATATGGGGATTGAAATTCAACTGCAGACCAATATTATTACTGATGTACACACAACGTGTTTCTAAAAATCACCGACAAACTCCGGGAGGCGATTCCTTATGAAAAAATAAGTGGAAAATATATTTGACACTTTGCATCTAAATGCAATATTAAGGGAGGAATCAGCCCTTGAAAGTCAAAATGAAAAACTGTTATTTACCAAAATATCGGAAACCAAGTGACATTAAATGATAATACTCCGGACATTATTTTCTGCTATCGGGATCCGCAGCCCATAGCAAACGTTTGTTCATACCTTCCACGGTAATGAAAATAACAGGAGTTGCCACCTTATTATATACAACTGTTGTACTGTCGGAATATCAGAACTTTTGATGCTGGCCTATTGAGCAGTATCCCTTAAGTAACAAAAATGATCCCATTGTTGCAAAAGCACTTGACCCACCGTTTTCGTTCAAAACTGACACGAATCTTCGGCCCAGTGTTACAGTCCCTAGCACGTAGGCCACACTACCTGCTTGAGTCTATGGTTGGCTGCTGGGACCACTGCACAAGCGATGGTGGAAGACATTTTAACTCGTGCTGTTAACATCATGTACCACACATTTATAAGCTTACAGTACATAAGTAGTAGGGTTAATTAAACAACATAAGTTGTCATGTGTCAATATGTTACACCCCATGGTTCACGAGAAATGGATGTTTATTGTTAGAAACAGATAACATGTTTTGCCTGTGACATAGGCAACTCTCAACATACACGAGGTGGTGCAGAGGTAGCACCGGAGGAACATTAGTGACCAGGACATCGAAAGTAACACACGACACAAGAATTGCAAGATCATAGGAAATGTTCGAACGTCGTACCACCGGATGCAATACAGGCATCGCATCTCCAAGACATCGACTGACGCTCATTGCTGAATACACCGTTCATCGCTAGAATGTGGTCAGCAGAACCGGTTATACTCTGAACGAGATCGTCTTCTTATTCCACAGGTGTCGCATACACACGCGATTTAATGTAGCCCCACACGAAAAAATCCAGTGGCATCATATCTGGTGATCTGAAATCCGCGGCCAATCCAGTGACCACCAAACTGCGTATTCAACTACTCGCGCACAATTGCAAAGTGTGCCGATGCACCGTTATGTTGTAGCCACATACGTCGGCGAATGTCAAGTGGGACATCTTACAGCAATTCAGGTAATGTTTCCCGCAGAAATGCCACGTAAGTGTCTCCGGTCAGCCGTTGTGGTAGGAAGCGTCGTCCAAGTAAATATCGTCTACTATACCGCACCATACATTCACTGAAAATCGTACCAGGTAACCAGACGTGTGAGTGGCATGTGGATGGCCATCGGACCACACCTGCACGTTATGCATATTGTACATTCCGTCAAGCGTGAAAAGCTCTTCATCTGTGTACAGGATATGTGATGCAAAACCAGGGATACTGTCACACTGTTCGATACCATAGCGCGATTCAAGTCCAATGGCAATAGTCGTCTGCCTGTACCTTCCGGTAGTGAAATGGGTGTAGCAGTTGTTCAATTCAAACCCTCCACACATTGCTGTGGTCACTGGTCAGCTCGCGTGCCGCCTCACGTGTGCTTGTAGACGGCAGCTCCTCAACACGTGCCAGCACCTCAACACGCGCCAGCACCTCCTCCTTAAACCGAACCGTGCGCTATTTGTGCGGGACTCTGGTTGCCATACCTGTGGCACACTCAGTGGTTATGGGGTACTCGTCTGGAAAAAAATAGTAATACTTTATTTGTATCAAACACTGCTCAACATTTAGACACTACATGAATTGTCATTCCCCACAAATAAGAAATGTTTAGATGTCGTAGTTTACTTGTTAGCGCATTTCAAAGTCGCATGTTACTGTTTTGTGTTCCTACTAACAATACAAACTATCGTAATCAGAGCAACTACATCAATTACAGTGGAATTTAAATGCACTGAGCTACGTCAGGAAACTTTTGTAATCGCGTTGAGAAAATAGGTAGTATTTGTAAATTTTCTACATTTTACATATGTTAGTCTATCCACAATGTTTACAAACAACACGTACTGTTCCTTATTTAATCACAATGGTTTCCTGAAGTAGCTCAGAGTTTTTACTTTCGCTGTTAATTATTTCTTTGCTGTGATTAGAATTTGTACCATACAGAAAAATTGCGACTTTCACATGCGATTTCACGTCAACTATGGCAACTATGAAATTTAATACTTATTTACTTTCAGGAAATGACAATTCGTTTACTCTGTAAACATTGAGCGGTGCAGCGGTGTTAACGGTACTTACGCATATACGAATCACACAAGTGGCTGCATGCCGTACGGACAGCTAGCGATGTCTGTTCAGTACAAGTGTATCGTCTGTCAAATGGGTATCTGGTGCTACCTCTGCACCGCGTCATGTGTGTTGAATGTTGCCTAAGTCACAGGCATAACACATTATATGTTTCGAATATTAACTATCCTTTTCTCGAGAACCGTGTAGTGTAGCTTAATGATACAGGTTAACGTTTGTTGTTAAATTAACCATACTACTTAAGTACTGTAAGTTTATAAATGTGTGGTAGATGATGTTAACAGTACGTGTTAAAATGTCTTCCACCATCGCTTGTGCAGTGGTCCCAGTAGCCAACCACAGACTCAAGCAAGTAGTGTGGCCTACGTGTTGGGGACTGTGACGGTAGGCCAAAGTTTAATATGGGCTCTGAACGAAAATGGCGGGTCCTACGCACTTGCAACAATGAGACCATTTTTGTTACTTATGCTTAATAGGCCAGCATCAAAGGTTCTAATATCCCGACGGTACAAAAATTATATACCCCTGTTATTTCTATTACTGTGGAAGGTATAAACAAACGTTTGCTGTTGGTTGAGGATCCCGATAACAGAAAACAATGTTAGGAGTATTGTCATTTAATGTCACGCAGTTTCCTATATGTCGGGAAATCACTGTTTTCAAATTTGATTTTCAAGGTCAGATTCCTCCCTTAATATTGCATTTAGGTACAAAGTGTCCTGCATATTTTCTACTTATTGTTTCATAAGGAATCACCTCCCGGAGTTTGTCGGTGATTTTTAGAAACCTGTTGTATATTTAATTTGTTATCGATTACAAACTCTGTCCCAGGATTGAATACAGTAAACTTTTGCCTTATTCGCATTAAATTATTTCAAAAATATCCACGGTAGATATAACAAATTTTAACCCAGAAACTCTGTACCGGAGAGTGACTTGCTAATTTCCTTGGCGAGGTCGTGTTTTTTTTATATGACTGAGAAGTGTTATGACATTTTTCAAGTGTTGTTTATAATCTTTATTCTTGATATGCATGATAACTAACGAGATTCTCAGTCGAACGAAGCAGAAATAGTAAATGCACAGATTAAGGCGTTGAAGTGTCTTTATTTATAATGTGGACGGAGAACTAGGAAGGATATGGTATAGCCATTCCTATTGCAGCGGTCCACGGCACACGGAATACGGAACAGGCACTATGCTGCAAGGCCGAACGCGCTTGGTAAAGAGGTCACGAGACACTTCATGCTAATGCTAGCTTATTTTATGTTTTTCGCAATTGATAGAAACTTTGCGAATTTTAGCAACAGCAATCGCAAAAGAGTGCTACTATATATTTATGTTGACATTCATCCCTTTCGTATTTTTCCCCCTCACTCAAAAAATTTATTTCTGGCTCCAAAAAAAACAGCAAATGTTATTTCAACACATTTTGTTAAAACGTTCGCAAGATACAGTTGGTTTAATTCGGTACGATGTAATAAACATCTTGAGCGCACGTTTGTGTGTAATTTGCGCTTAAACTGTAATTTTATTATGATGTCAGTTCGGTCAATTACTACTGTGACAGCGGAATATAGTAGAACGTGCGGCGGCTTGTAACTGAACTGTCAAAGGACAAAACAGTGGCTTTCGTTTCCTTGTTAACGGCACCACCTTACAAGCGGCATTGCCAATACATTCAAGTACAGTTCTCTTCCCAGTGAACATAAATTATCGTATAACAAGGGAACATTCGTACAAGGAATTCATATAACACAAAACACATTTTGTACAGCTCATTAACGATTAGTTAAACATTTTTGAGCTAAACATTAAGGTGGAAAAGTTTCTTTTCCTGAAACTGCAGATATTTTAACGTTAACATTAACTGACATATCTGCAATGTTATCTGCGAGTTATCAACAAGTAGTTTTATCTCCTAACATCCTATTATAAGTAAAACCGTTTCAATTTGTGGCCATTGAAACTGGTTTGTAGCACAAACTAAATGTGAAGTAAACCGACTGTCGTCTACTGCCCAAGTCCCCAACATTGATTAACCCAGTACAGTTGTCAGTCCCATAGTCAACAATTTTCAACTGACCCTCCCATTCTTTATGATTATAATACTGCACTACTAATTGAATGTATTCTACTACTTAGTTGCATTACAACGAAGTTTGAGGAAGTGTACATATATGTCAAAGCACTTTCTTACACCAGCAGTGTTCTAAACTCGTATTATATCAAAGTTGTTTTCGACAGTGCTATTGGCATAAGCTCAGTCATATGTTGAAACACAGAGAGTGGATACTGCGCAGTTCGCATGCGCAGTCTATTTCATATTCCCTCTATGGTTTGTAGCGATTTATGTGTGATTAACATCCGATAAAGAAATAATTGTCAAAACGTAAATATAAAATAATTCTATCAATTTTCTAAGGTAACATGATGAACACACAGATAAAGGCTGTTCATGGCTAACTAAGCACTGTCCAAATCCACCGTTCAAAAACATCACTGCCCCTAAATGCGTACATTTAAACGGGAAGATTGACTGGCATACGCCTGTGATGTTGGCAACAACGCGACGTAGGGAAAGTAGTTACATAACTTAACGTCCTATTTATATTGTTAGGAAAAGTTCGTGAACACTTACTTTTTTGTCATATTTTTTAAATGTAAAAGTATGTTAGTAAAATAATACGCAAATTGGTAAAATATGTACTTTTATAATAATTCCACAGTTTCACTTGACCGGCGCATGAATAAAATTATCAGGCCCATTGCAATGTTAATTTTATATCTGGTATAAAAGTACACAATGTGCATACAAGTAGATCTTATGCAGGGTTATTAATAATGCTCAATTTTCCCTGAACCGCCCTTATTAGTTTTTATATCAATGTCATTGTTAAATATTTCTTTCGGCAGAAGAATACACAATGGGTAGAAATGCCTTGCTTATTTGGGTTTTCGAAAGTCCCCTCTTAACCGTGGAACAATTAAATAAATAACTTCATGTTTAATTAGCTGACGTATGAAGGGAAAAAGAAAACAATCTGAACAAGTACTTTGGGTGTACAAGCTAGAACAGCCAGTGGGATGCTCCTAGCAGCTGTCACGTAGAGTGGTGAGTAGAGATCAGAAGAATGTGCATATTGTTTGCGAGTTTCTGTCACTTCTGCAGGAACTATTTGACACCTCCCCGAGGACTATTCTGGAACAGTAACATACAGGCAACAATTATGTAGATCCAACCACGGACTCTCGCTGTGGAGGCAAGCAACCAATGAGCGACTGATACCTGATTGAGTGTACATGCGAGTGTAAAGTCTGGGCTGCAGGTCATTCAACTCGTGAATTTTTCCTGCCTCTGCTTTTTTGGCGGTTGAAGAAAACTGTACACGACTGTCGGGCCAATAGGCAGTGAGGAGCTGTTAGTTCGAGGAAAGAATTCATTGATAATATAGAGGTTGTTTCCAAATAACACCGACAAACTCCGGATTGAGATTCCTCGCAAAACGCAGGCGAAATGTGTACACGTGACACACAGCCTAAAGCGTTACCTAACTATGGACCACGCTCTCTAGCTTAGTATGCTGTATTGAGGAAATCCTGTACCGAATTTCATGTTTACTTTGTATGCTGGTAGTATCTACTACAACCATCAAATGTGTGTACTCGAAGCCTCTTTCAGCCACCATTTTATAAGACAGCGCCACGTGAATAATTAGAGTTTTATGTCATATTTTGGGATGCAATCAATCTATTCCAACCAAATTCGGCAAATAAGTAGTACCGTTTAAGAAAATGAGGTTTTTATGCCATATCTCGGAGACCAACAAAACGATTTCCACCAAGTTTTTCGCTTATGTAGGCCATGTAGACTTATGTATTTTTATTGGCTGAGTCACTTATTTTACAAATTATGGCCTTGTAAATATTTCAGATTAATGTACCTATCATTCAAAACATTATACTTATTACATCCGAAGTTGAGGCTCCGAATCCTACCTGTGTGATGTAGTTGATTGCACGCTAACTTAATTTGACGAGTTTTTCTGTATTAGAATCTCAGGTAGGTTACACATGTATTTTAATTGTGTTGGTACTGTTTAACATGTTTCTGGAATCATATCTAATTATATTGTTATCAATGAGATGTAAACCTACCATCTAAGTTTTTAAGAACTTCAGTAAAAATTATTTGCGCCCTTGTAAAGGAAAAAAAGTTAGTTAGTTATCGGTAATTTCTTGTTGCAAGTGTATCCTACTAATTAATAGCATAATGTTTAATATAATTTACCATCTTTGCTAATCTTTACAAAAAGATTATTCTTAAAACAATTAATCTATAACACTCCTGACATTAGTGTTAATTTTTTCAAAATATCTGGGCATAGCCAGTTTCATTAATTGATATAGGTCTTATTAAAATAAGAGTACTATTAATATTTTTCTAATTTATTTAAAAGTAATCCAAAAATATGACAAACTTTAAATATCGACAGTAATTGCTATAATTCGCAATTTACAGCTGATATTTACATAATCATCGCCGCCACAAAGAAATTAACACAGTCAAATTGTTAAAATCAGTATCTATGTTTATATCTTACTAACACCTATTGTTTTTTGATATCTGATAATTCAAATATTGACAATGTAGGCTGCACCATTCTTTCATTCAGTCCCACAAAGTTCAAAGTTTCGTTACAGATATCACCAGGCTTTTCAGTCTGGAATATTCTGGAGCACCCCTAGTGCTCCCATTCACAGTAGCCCTCCTTCTGTCAGGTACCTCGCGCTCCGCAGCACTCGCACACACGCTCGTCCGCCGCAGTCTTTCAATCCCTCGTGTGCCGCTCGTCCTATTATCCCAAGTTCCTTGATGCCCCGATTTGTGCTATACACTTGTCACACACAGGCCAGATGTCTGTTACATACTGCCAACCGTGATTATATTGTAGGTGCCCTGACCCAGAACCATCTTCACACTTCTAAACACGTCGAGGAAGGAGTTAGCTGGAAGATGCTCTCAAGTCGTCGACTCCTCCAGCATAGTGGGGCAGTGACGTCAGTCCAGGTCAGCTGTCAATCATTCCCCTAGCCGGCCTGGTGACGTAGCGGCGGCTTGGAACGCATGGGGGGGGGGAGGGGCAGATCGTGCGAGTCAACCACCTCCGCGCCGAGACTGACCGCGCTTAACAATATATCTCTCCTGTCTATTATTATATCGTTATTACTCTACCTCTATATTTTACTGTCCTCTGTTTGTGTTTCTTTCGCGTTTATGTTCTTTTTTCCCCCCATAAACGGTGACTCCTGAACGATCTGATCGTTGGTGGGGATTCAAACTATACGGTAACGAAATATTACTATTATTGTCCCCCACATGGAAATGCCACCTTTCCCAAAGCCGCAGGACTACAGATTCAGCACTAAACAAACAAGTCAGCTCTGAGACAATTACACGTAGGTGAAAATAATTACCAATTTATAGTTAACACAGCATGCTATTTGAAACAGAAAAATTCATGTTTTTAAAAAATTGTTACCTCCCTTGCATACGCCTACTTGTGTGGCTAATGCGCTCAATTTCGTTTGCGGACGTAAAATAATTCCGCTGATAACTCTGCGATCACCCAACATTTTTTATGGCTCCTAATGAGGTTTATTAGGAAAATATGTTTTGTGAGACTGGCCTTGCAAATTCTCCGGGCAGCCATCCAAGCCTCCAAGACCTCTTAGAATTACGGCTCTCCTAGTTTACGTAGCTTCGTCCCTCTCTCTTCTGTCATTCTTCTTTGTTATATTCCTTTCTCGCTCGCCCTTTCTATCTACCGCTTTCACCGTCTCTCTGTCTTTATCACTCTCTCTCCTCCTCCTCCAGTCCTCGCACGCACACAGTGTCCCTGAGCTAACCACGGGCTTTCACGTGCATCTGTTCGGAAATTGTAAAGGGCAGGCTGTGGAATGGTGGAAAAGGAGGATGCACAAACTTCTCTCCAGAGACACATTGGGACAGAGCCAACTTAGCAAAAAAAAAAGTAAAAGAATGTTTGGGTTATGGGGACGTTTGCGGGGAAGAGCGCAAGTGGTGGGAGAGCGGAAGTAATCATAACAAAAATTTCCCCATTTTGCTTAACCTCCGAAATTTACTGGTTTTTTTAATCAAAACTTCTATAGGGTTTGAACTTTCATTTTCTCCTTCTTCACTTTCACTGGAATCCATCAGCAATGTATGTGTATCTTAAATATATAGATTTCTCTGATAGATAGGCACTGGATCCAGAGGTTTCAATCCCATAATGAGTCATTCTGGCACTGTTAAGAATTGAGCAAGAAGATAGGCTTGATTCATCGTTTCCAATTGATTCTAAAATAGTTTTCACAATTTAATCTTTGGCTGAAGAATTTTTAAGAAATTTCACTTTTTATCTCACGTGAATGAAAATATCCGTAGTAAACAATACGTCATTTTCCAAATGAGAAAATCTGTGACTTAGTTCTTGTTTTATAACGAGAATCGTGTTCACAATGCATTCGTCAGTCACATCAAATTCATCAATTACCTTTTCCAAGGTGGCCAATAATGGAATTACTGAAGATGTGGAAATATTGGCTGCACTTAGTTCTTTTGTAATTTCTTCAAAACGTCTGAGCAAAGTAATTAGTTTTTCCACAATTATCCATTCTTGGGAAGTAGTTGAGAAATTTTGTTATTTGTGGAATCGTAATGACACAATGTATCTTTGTTTTTCAAAATGCGCTCTAACATATACAAGTGGCTATTCTATCTTGTAACACACTCTTGTATAATCTTAAGCTTTGGTTGATTGAGTCGTTATTGTACAGCTGAAAGTTCATCTTGAGCAATATTTGAGTGGTGAAAATGTGTTGCCATATTTTAAAATTTTGTAATCCCTGCAATAACAGAATCTTGTGACCAGTTGAATTTGGTGTGATGAACAATCAATGTCTTTAATGAATAACAAGGAAATACATTTTTCGTGTTAGTACCACGATCCCTAACAATGCATTGCACTTTTTCTTTAGGTATTTTCAATAATGACAACATGGCTTAAGTTTAATAGCCTTATTTTCACAAGTATGTCAGCCATAGCTAAATACTTATGCTATTAACACAATAATTTTTCTTTCAAATTCTTTTGTTATGCCGTGACATGTAAAACTCAGCAACGATACTCCTGAACAAGAATCAGACCAGATATCAGTTACAAACGCCATTTTTTTCAAATGATTTAATTACATCCAGAACTTTATCTTTTACCTTGCCGTAGAAATTCTCGCATATAAACGAAGTCAAATGTTGTCGAATTTTTAAATTATACGACGGACATAGGTGGTTCATCAATCTGACAAATCCAACGCATTCTACAGAACTAAAGGGTAAGTCCTCCAAAGCAATCATTTCGCTTATTAAATTGTCAATTTCCACAGACATGGCGATGTTATTATCCCACTTTTTAGTTTTTTCGACGCAATCAGTCAAAGACATTTGTTTTGGGTCGGTTTTAGTACATTGTCACAAAGAGGACGCCGAAGCATTTGTTGTAGAAGCATTCCGCTTTTAATTTCCCCATTTTTTACATTTATTATACTCATTTTTATGCATAGCTTCCAGGTGATTTCTCATAGCACTAGTTGATCTTCCTTTGCTCGAGTATTGTTTATTATATATTTTGCAATTCACATTTTTAGCATCACATATTGTAAAATAAGTCCAAACTTCGCTTACAAACTCATGTTGCAATATCACTAATCACTTTATTAGAATTTAACAATAGTTTCTATATAAATTCCATAAATTCAACAAATAAATGTAAGTAACCTCAAAACAAATCTTTACGAATAAACTATTAGCAGAAAACTTCATTCAATAAGCGAGCAATCATGGTTTGTTTACTTAGTACAGTTCAGCTGCTTTCGGTTTAAACATGGCCGGTCCTAAACGCATGATCAAAATGTGAGCTCGTAGTCGCATGCTTTTGGCGCCATATTGAAAAAGACAATATTCTCATTCGCATTCACATTCGCGAATATTGGAGATGAATATTCGCGGTCGCATTCGCATTCGCGAATGTGAGAAATCCAACATTCGTTACGTCACTAGACGTAGGTCTTGACGTCTCGTTGACAGTAATGCCATTAAAGACGGACCCAGATAATAGTGAGACATACACACATAGACACGCCTAACTTGCGACTCGAACACAGAACACCTCGTACCATATGTTAGCGTACAACCATCTGTGATACGGAGATAGAATCCGGAGCACCAACCTCGGGTGTAATCAGTCGAATATTTGGTAGATAGGGTTTACTTACTTAGAGTACTAACAGCGCCACAACTTTGAAAGTAAGTGTCTGAACCACTTAAGTTACATAAGATTACATACCCTTCTGTAGCACTACTGATGTGGGAATTTGGTTGAAATAAGAGGAATGGTTCTGGAAATATGCCATAAAAGTTTCATGTTCTCGCCTGGCACTATATTACCAAAAGACCGGCAAAAGAGGATCTCTGTACATGTAAAACTTCTAATGAATACTGTTAGCATACCAAATTTGGTGAAAAAAAAATGTCCCGCCTTAAACATAGAAGTGTGCATAGGGTACTGTAGAGCTATCTGTGCGTAAGATCAGGTGGGAATAGGTTGATTGATCCATTATGAAATGTGGCGATCTTCAATAATGATGGACAAAAATGTTATGTCTCAGCACATCCGATAATTTTCGTACATAATACCAGCATACAAACTTCGGTTGAAATTGTTTTCCGTACTAACCAAAAATATTTATATGGCTGTTATTTTGAAAATATGTAACTACCCCATTAAGTCATATACATTTAGATTGACTACAAAAGCATAACTTGGCACATCAATCTTGTGGGAATTACGTGATTGTTCCTCGAGATATGACATAAATACTCAATTTTGCGTGTCATGCTATCTTCCAAAATGGCGGAGATAAAAGTTTATTAACACATTTGATGTTTGCATAGAATATCTATGCAAACATCAAATGTGTTAATAAACGTTCAGTATACAAAGCTATGTTGAAAAAGGGTACATGGGTTCGTACATTTTGTAAACCAAACTAAAAAGGTTATATTGCCACTATTTTAAAAATAAATGCATGGAGCCTATTAACATCAGTTTACATGGCATACCATAGGGCTATCTTACATACATGATGTTAAGAAACATGATGTTTCTAAAAGATACTGACAGCATAAAAAGATAGAGTAAATTTGTTAAATTGTTAAATATATATGTAAACATATCACAATATTGATGTCACTGCCATTTTTAAAATCATTGTCTTTCACTATTCAATTCAGGTAACTTTATGTGGCCTTCTATAGGTGTGCAACATTTGGTGGAAATTGGTTGAATGCTCTGGAAATATGGAAAAATATTTAATTTACTCACCTGACAATAATATGGGAAAAAATATGGCAAAATAGGATTTTTGGATGGATTGGTTATGCTTCTAATTAATACTGTTTGTGAACAAAATTTGGTCATATTTTTTTTCAAACGTTTCATAGATACAACAAATTAATCTAAGTGATCCATATAAACCCCAATAAAACATGCCTGCCACACATAACACATATTACTACTGTAGCAATACATGCGGGAAATTCCAGTATGAATCGGTTGACTGGTCCTCGAGATATGGCATAAAACCTCCATTGCTCATGTGACGTTCTTCATAAATGGACGACAAAAATTTATGTATTAGCAAATTCTATGATTGTCATAGATACAATATACAGAGTTAAGTTTAATTTTGATACTTAGTTTCGTTGATAAAGTACACAAAGATAAAATGTTTATATAGGCGCCATTCGGATAATAAGAGACTTACATGCTTAAAAAGAACTTATTTTTTTACCACAGTACATTTTCTTCGCCAAATTTGAAAGAAATCGGCTGATTGTTTACCCAAGATACTATATAAAAACTGTATTATTTAATGTGGAGCTATCTTACAAAATGACAGAGAAATAAGGCTTTGCATATATAGTTTTGATGTATATAATCGATACTGTCAGTATACAAAATTAAGTTGAAATTCGTTTTATAGTTTCGTAGATAAAACATTCTGAACAAAAATGTTTACATTGCTGCCATTTTGAAAATATGTGTGTCTGAGCATCTCAGAATTTTCTCATTTTATTTTTCCTGCTAAAGTGATAATTGTTTGCTAAAATTCGCAGGAATTGGTAGTTTTTCGGATATATCACATAAGTTAAATTTGTCATGTTGTGCTATTTTACAAAATGGCGGACAAAAAAGTTTTTGTTTTTACAGATTTGATGGTTGTAATATACCGCAAGCAAACAAATTTTCACTGGTATTGCATGGTTTCGCCGATATAACACAAATATAATATAGCTACATGGCCTCTATATTGAAAATAGGTCTCTGATATACCTAAAACATATCAGTTAACATCAACTACCGCAGTACAACTTGTTTGCTATATTTGGCAGGAATCGGTCAATTGTTTCCTGATATTTGACATAAAAACTTCATTTATTCATGTAGTACTAATCTTACAAAATGGAGGACAAAAGAGGCTGCGCGTAGACACATTTGGTGCCTCATATATATTCCCAGCATACAAAGTTAAGTTGGAATTAATTACATGGTTTAGAAGATATAGCACACTACAATAAAATAGCTAGATGGCCGACATTTTAAAAATAAGTGACTGACATACTTGAATCATATTTGTACATATAAAATGCCGCAGTACAACCCTTTTGCTAAATTCGGTAGCGAGATCTCAATTATTTTCCGAGGTAATGCACAAAAATTATTAAGTCATGTAGTGCTATCTTTTTAAATGGCGAACAAATGCGGTTGTAGTTTGGCTTATATTATGCTTGTAATATATACGGTCAACGTACAAAATCGTTTGAAATTAGTTAGACGGTATGTTAGTTATACCAAACAAACCTTATATATTTGTGTAGCCGACATTTTGAAGACAAGTGCCTTATTACGTTTAATTACTTATATATACCCGAACTAACTTAGTATTACTTATGTGCCAAATTTAGAGAAAATTATATGAGTATTTTTTATATATAACTAAAATGTGGTACTATCTTCTAAAATGGTGGACCAACAACAACATTTATGTAAGAATTCATTGCCTACATCTTGCGCTGTCAGCATACAAAATTTGGTTTAAATATGTTGAATGGTTTACGAGATGTGATATAGCACCCTAAATTTAGAAATGGCCACCATTTTGAAAGTTATTACTCTGCATGGTCCAAAACTATAGTAATTACCTAGTACTTTATGTGTACCGAGTTCAAAAATTGAAAAAGGGGGACCCACACACGCCCAGACACATAGACATCAATCTACACACACACACACACAGACCTAAAAGTGATATAATAATAGTTGTAGTGGTACGCCGCAAAATGGACAGAGTTTTGTGAATGCTAAAAATGAAAATGTCTGTGAATGTAAGTCGCAACGAGGTTTGATTGAAGGGCTGAGCGGCAGGTGAATTCTATCAGGATGCTGACATAGACGCAATACGTCTGCGTTTTTTCGAAATGGGGACGGAATAGCACTTTGAGAATCGGCCTTGTGCTGTCGCGGACCAGTGAAGGCGGCTGACGTCGGTGGTGTGCAGGGAATGCGAAGAGTGTGGGGCTTTCTTATGGAACTCTCTCCGCTCCCCAGCTCAGCTATTTCTTTACCTCCACCTCATTTTAATCTTTTACATTCATCAGTTACAGTGGCTCATATTAATATTCACCCGCCTGTGATTATCACGATTTCATGGTCTGAAGTTACATTAGAAATGGAGATAAATATAAATAATTTAGCACAATCAATCTTGTGTGCTTTGAAATAAATGTAGCGGTAGCCAATAACGGAAATGAGCAATGTAACTGAATAAACAATATGACTTTGTCACCCCATGCTGCATAAGTACGCCACTTTAATATTCTGCCATCATCATTCAAACACAAACATAATCCTCTTTGCAAACTAAACAAACAGTCTTTTAGTACCTAGTAGCATGGCCTTTCTGTTTAATTACTTCTCGCATGCGTTGTGGCAGATCAGCAATTATTTTCCTGGTACATTCGGAGCGAATCTTACTCCATTATTTCCTGAACCATTTCTCTAATTCTTTTGTGGACCTAATTGTTGTAGTACGCAGTCTTCTTTTGAGTTGATCCCACAGATTTTCTATGGGATTCAGATCGGGTGATTGAAGAGGTGTGTTAATGACTTTGGGACAGTTGTACAAAAGCCAGCTATTAACAATGTACGACTTGTGTTTTGGGTCATTATTTTGGTTGAATTTAAACGTGTTCCTAATGCCCAGATTATCAGCACTCTTGTGTAAGTTTGCTTTCAGAATGTTGAGCTAGTCTTCCTTTTTCATTTTTCCATCGACATGTACAGCCTCTCCAACACCTGCTGAAGATATACAGTCCCAGATCATAATACTACCTCCTCTGTGTTTCACAGTAGGTTGAATGTTCCCAGGATTTAGCTCCACATTTGACTTGCACCATTCTGTTACTCTGCCATCTGAATCAAACACATTAAATTTCATCTCATCAGTAAAATTAGATCATTTCACCAGTTTTCATCTTTGTCAGCGTGGTCTTTTGCGAACTTGAGTCGTTTTCTTCTATTCATCTCATTAATAAAAGGCGTTTTTCTATATACTTTGCCAATATATCCTGCTCTTCTGATAACTCGTCGTATGGTTCCTGGATGGACGTCCTTTCCACATTCATAGAGTACCTCCATGGTAAGTTGGCAAGCACTAATTTTCGGATCTTTCTTTATTTTCATGATTACTAGACGTTCTTCTCTCTCACTTAGTTTCTTTGGATGTCCTTTTTGAGGTACCAAATATATTCTGTCTTCCTTCTCGAACGTTCTTATGATGTCTCCGACCGTAAACCTCGGCAGATTCAAGTGCTCCGCAATTTCTCGTTGAGATTTCTTCTTTTCATGATGAAAAATGACCAGCTCCCACTGTTCACACTTTGCATTCTTGCCCCTACGTCCAGTTTGCCTGACTGACGCAGCCAACAGAGCTACCCAATACAACCTCTCAGCGCAGAGAGCGTGCAGGGAATGACACGAGGTACGAACGCAATGCGCATCGTGCCTGTGTCACGCGTCCACCACAACTGGCCGAATATTGAAGTGACGTACTTATGCAGCACGCGAGGACAAAATATTGTGTTTCATTAAATTGCAGTACTCATTTCAGTAATGGGCTACTATTACATTTAATTTAAAGCACACATAAATGATTCTGCAAAATGTTTTTTTATCTTCATTTTTAATGTAACATAAGGCCATTAAACTACGATAATCATCGGTGGTCGAATATTAATGTGAGCCACTGTACATTTTGAAAACTGTCCCTACATTCACGGACAATTATGTGGAAGATTACAACTAACAAACAGAGACGTGCTCCGTATCGTAGTGGAGCCGCGGTGGTGTAGTGGGTAAACTAGGTGACTCCCACCTATGCGAACCGGGTTCGATTACCGGCGGGGCAGCTCCCGGATTTTCGCTTGTGGGAATCGTGCTGGACGGTGCCACTGGTAGACGAGTGTTCTCGTGGATACACTGCCCTTGCATTTCACCGTTACTCCTTATTATCCTCGCTTTACCCTCATCGGCTCTCAAGACCCCGATATTACACGTATGGGTGAATGCACCAATTACCGACCACGTACGATTTCCCAACCACTGGGAAAAAAATATGTAAAACTACGAGCATATAATTGTGTTTTTAAAAGTCTTTTCACTCATTGTTTAGTCAAAGACTTTTAAATTTTAAGGCAATTTAATTTTACAGTCTAATGTGAGTTTAGTAGTCGCAGGGAATTTTTATGTTTGGCACCACTGGCAATATGGCATCTGACCGAGTGTCACAGCTATGTGTGTATAAAAGGTAAGTAGATATTTTATCAACTAACATCCACTTAATATTTAGTTGTTATAGTGTTTCTAAGTAGTTTTCTATACCAAATACCAATTCATGTATTATTTGGTGGCAAAATGTTTTCTCGCTGTTATCCTTTATACATGTAGTTATTATGCTGGCAAAATGTGTAATAGCTGAAAGAATCAGGCACTTGGTTCAAATATATCATGAATACTACAATAAGAGTCAGTGGAAGGGATCTATTATCTGGTGAATTGTTTTCCCTTCTGTACAGGATGTATTTTCAAGAGTTACTGAGCAAGCTATAATGCATTCACGGTAACTTCAAGATTTTCTGAAGCCCTGCTAAAGATCTACTTTCAAGGACCCGATTATGTATCCTTCCGCAGTATGTAAACAAAACATTGCCATGTGACACCTGTCAAACGTTTTGCAAACAAAAACAGTGCCATGTGGGTACTCTCAAATATTTTGTAAACAAACAGTGCCACGTGGGAACTGTCAAATATTTTATTAACAGTGTCCATGTGGGAACTACCAACATTTATTTATGAAGAGAAACAATGCCATGTAATCTTAACTGTCATATACTTTAATAAAATTCTCCAAATGTCTAAAAAAAATGCTAATAAATTTAGCAAAATATTGTAATACCTACAAAAAGGTAGATCGAAATATATATATCGGAACTGTTAATTATATAATTTAATTAAAGTTTACTTATTGTATTAAGATTTATTTACGTATTTGGTGTAAGGAAAAAGTTAAATTTTACATAATAAACTTTTGGAAGTAGCACTCAGGTTAAAGATTTCACTGTGATAAATGGTACCGTATTTTATCACATAAAAGTCGCACATTTTATTTAAAAAATTTTATTGAAAACTCGGGGTGCGACTTATAAGTGAGAAAAATTCCTCCAGCCCCGCACTAACGTTTCATTTACTACGAATTCACGGCCCGCGGCTCGATTTCCAAACTCTTCAGCGAACAAAATCACTTTCATTTTTAAACCTGCGGTGTAGGTACATCGCTTTTCCATCAAGAAACTGTCGCACTTCTTCACTGCCACAATATCAAAACAACACTACCTGCAGCGCAAAGACGATATAATAGAAAGACGTGTAAGCAAACGCTACTGTGCTGGTATCTCTTACCCTTCACAAAAAGCTTTCGAAAATAATCGATTATCAGTTATTGACCAAAATTCGATTCCTTTTCATTCTTTTAAAATATGTTTTTCTGTTAAGGATTGCGAAGGGAATTACGTAACGGAAATATTCAAATGCCTTTCTATATTTTGCACGTTTATTTGATAAAGTGCAGAAATAACAACGCTAATACTAAAATTACATCTTAACCTAGAATTATCTTATAAGTAGAAAGAATGTGTTACGTTAGTTTTATAACCACAATTCAGCGTCTCCAATATCCAANTGATTATACTTCTGAAAAAAACGTACCCAAACGGACAAGATGGAGTGTATGAGTCCGCTGGACAGACACTGAAATTTATTTATTTTCAATTAATAACAGTGAAATCTTTACCCATGAGTGCTACGTGAAAATGTAAATATATAGTTTAGCAATATTAACTTTACAATTACGGCATTAAATTTATACATATTAATATTTAACCTACGAACTATTTCTTTTCAGCTATAACCAACATGTCCCTTCAAAATCCGTTGTTAATTCGTACGGACTTTTAACAAATTATTATAATTTATTGAAAAAATATACTTAAAACTTAAAACAACCAATTTATATAGTGCTTCAGTGCTAAAAGCAAGACAAACCCTTTTTCCAAATATATTTTTTTATAACCAATTGAACATGTAACTCCTAGGGTGATTTTTCCAAGGTTCTTTTCAAAAGTATCGAAGATACCGTGAATGGATTATACTATATATTTCTCACTAAATGCAAAAAAAATGTATTTACATTTTTTTTTATTTACAATTTAATTTACAGTACATTTACATATCATTGACAAGATTGAAAATGTATTTGCAGTGAAAGGGTTTCCATGTGATTGGTGGAAAAATATGTTGCTAAGCTCACTGCAGTTCTGCACACAAGTTTTGTGGAGAAGTTCGAATTAAAAATATACATTACCAAACAATTTCATTTTTGGTATATGCGAAAGAGTTTCAAAATATTGTATACATACAGTACAAAAGTTGCAGTGAAAGATGTATTGTGTACTTTAAGTAAGACGATATTGCAAGTATGGCGTTATTTCTTTAATATAAACACCAAATGTTCAACAATGTGATTCACACTCGAGGCAGATTGTCACTTAAAAAGTTTGCACTTTTTTTCTTTTCATTATTTGTTTGTCAGAATTAATTTCTGAACAATTACTGAACATTTAATTGAGGACGACAAGTAGGCCTCTAGGTTACCAATAATACTATTCATAAGTCTAGAAGCACAAATACTCACACAGTCAACAATCATTCAAAACGTCGCGACTGCACAACTGGGTGAAAACTGCATCGTCCTTTGTGTGCCTGTTGATGAAAACTATACTGCGAGTACTTGTGCTGCTGTCCTTTCAAATACAGTAGAAACCTGTTATAACATTTTTCAAGGGGTCAGTAAAATAAAACGTTATATTCCGGAAAATGTTATAAGCAGGAAAAACAGTATTACACAAATATCGACACATCAAGCTAAAAACAATTCAATAACATTCATTGTGGTCGCTTGATCACTCATGTACTGCAGGTTATTTCAGTAATTTTCTGGACCATCGCCTCTAAAATCCTTAATATTTCAAGTATAAACTGTTTGGTATACCTGTTTGTAGGCTACTGCATTGTTGGTATGTTTTATATTTTCCTTAAGATAAGAATTACATTTGAGATACTGCAAGGAATTGAACAAATACTACCGTTATAAGCAGGGAATGAAAAAATATTAACATTATTATATGCAGGAAATGAAACAATGGCTTTATTTTAATTAATTTGCATTTGTTGTTAATACTTGGATAGTCTGTGCTCTACGAGTGAATCAAAAATTTATAGGATTTGTACGCAAATTACTTTACTGTGAATAAAATAATTTAATTATTTACCATTTCATCTCTAACCAAAGGGATCAGTGTTAGCTCATATTTTTTAGTTGGCATTGTTGACTATTGTGTCTAATTATTATTACAGTTAATTCACGATTACTTCCAGATGTTCTGAAACCTTGCTTAAGTTATACTTTCTAGCTATTGCTCTACCTCATGCAAATAAAGCTTTACCAAGTATAGAAAACTACACTAAAGTGACAAAACACTAAATTCGCGTGCACTTAGTGTAATAATATTTTGCATAAGAACTATTTATTACTTGGAATTACCAATACATATATGATCTCAGTTTTTATTGATATTAGTTGCTAATAAAATATTGTAATTCATATACCAAATACACACAAAATTTTAATAAAACCAAAACAACTTTATTTTATGTTAACACAAGTATAGAACGCTTGTTATTTGTTATATAATTAGTGGACAAAAAAACACGTCATAAATGAGGGTGGTTTTTCAAAGTTTCAATGCAAAGAGTGCGAAGAAACCATGAATAGACTGTGAGTGTTATGTTGTGAGAGTAATGTGTCTTAATTTGATGTGTTTTTGTGGTCTTTCAGTCAAAGTTATTTATAATTTCGGTTGCCAAATGTACAGATTTACCCAGAACAATAAAAATTTTGCTCATTTTGTTCCGCATACTTTTATTGTCTGTAACAGTTCAATGTTCTAATTTTTAATTTAAACTGCACAACCTAGAAAAATTTAAGGTGATTACAAATTAGTGATTGTAGCTTCCTTTGAAGAATAAATGTTTATTCTTTTCAAACACTTTCATGGCCTTTAAATAATTTGATTTTCACAGTCCTAAGACATACCAGAAAAGTTATTTTCGTGAACAAGAAATGAATTTAATCTACAACTATTTCCAAAATTAAAAATTTGTTCAATTTTGCTTTGTTTAGTACATGTATGAGGCCTTATAAATATAGGGTGAGTCGTAAAAGCAACGTCACCAACATATGTACTACCTTTTCTTTCTGAATATCTGGCCAACCTATATAAGCGGTAATAATAAGAAGAATAGGCACAAATTCTTTACTCATTTTAAATACGTTTTGTTTCAGACAGTTTCTGGACATAAATTCATGGCAACACGTAAGAATACAAAGCAACAACAGTGCATCAGAAAACTGCATAGCAGTACGAAGAAATACACACATCAGTGGACAACATGTGTTTTCATGTCTTAAGAAAAATAATGACTTTTTTACTAGCTGCTTTTACCAGTTACACGGGATGCTATGCATACTAATTGAAGAAACTCTTTTTGATTGTTGTAAATAGTTTTTTTATGAAATGAAAAAAATACCTGTGTGGTTACATTCTGTGGAAATAAACATAGTATATCAAATATGTATATTTGTGGTGTTTGCTTCTGTCTTTTGTTTGTACTTGCAATTACTATTATTTTTCATGTGATTGGCAGAGAAAATACCCCTTTTATTGGAAAATAACATATATTTGGCTATACTAAACGTGCCATTTGTCATACTCAGGGAAAGTAGAAAAATGTGTTACATAAACAAGTCCGAGTAAAAAATATTGACATATTACCAAAGTAGACAAAAAAGTTTTTCTTGAAGCGATATATTTGTGGAAAGAGGAAAATCTACAATGCGTTTGTACAACTTTATTGACAAAGATGTTGCACATCTTGCTCTTTCACAGTTCGCAAGTTCCACACATTATGTACAATGCATTCACTAATTTATACGAAGTTAAGTAAAACTGCTGTTGTAGAGTAATAAAAAATACTTAAATTAAGGATACTCCCAAGTTGTATGCTTTATTTTTGCTTTCACATTTTTGGGATGGATTTGCTTAATTAATTTTGTTAGAATATTTTTTGTGGATGAATTCCTTTTAAACTATCATTAATGGAAGATTATACAGATGTGAGTATAAAAGAATACCCCAACTTTGAAGGTCTATAATATCAAAACCAAACAACCTTGATTGACCAATCAAATGAACTGTGGAACCGTGAAGTTGGTTTACCATAAATTTATAAATGTTCAGTGTGACCACCATGAGCGGCCTGAACGTCATCTACGCGACAATCAAACTCGTCCCACGCTCTCGTCAGCATGTCCGGTGTTACGGTTTGGATGGCGTTCGTAACTCTCGGTTTGAGTTTGAGAGGGGGGAGCGAGCTCGCATTCGACACGTCAATGTGATGGGGGCGGTCTGACGTTTCCTTTATGTGACCAGAACGAGGTAGACGATGCCTTCATGTCTAAGCTGGTTTTTAGCGATGAAGCGACGTTCCAAACAAATGGTAGGTGAACCGGCACAAGGTGCGGATATAGGGTCAGGAGCCTCCACATGAAACCACCGAACACGAGCGCGCTTCCCCCAAAGTGAACGTGTTATACGCTGTATCCATAGACGCTGTTTTTCGGCCCTTTCTTTTTTATTTACTGGAGTCCTTTTTTTCGACATGCTTGCAGAGTGGTTGTTTTCTCAGTTAGAAGAGGCGGCGGGGGACTTCATTTTACAGCAGGATGGTGCGCCACCCCATTGGCACCGAGGTGTTTGCGGGTACATGAACGAGACATTGCCACAACGCTGTATTGGTCGAGGAGCAGCTGGTGACCAGGCTCCTCATCACTGGCCACCAAGAAGCCCGGATCTTACATCGTGCGACTTTTATCTATAGTGGCACATAAGGGATCAAGTGTTTCGTCCACCATTGCCGGCTAACATTGACGACCTCTAAACGCGAATTGCGGACGCCATCCAAACTGTAAAACCGCAAATGCTGACAAGAGTGTGGAACGTGTTTGATAATCGCGTAGATTTCATGGTGGTCACATTGAACATTTTAGAATGTATGGTAAACAAACTTCACTGTTCCACGGTTCTATTGATTAGTCAATCAACGTTGTAGGTTGTTTGGTTTTGATATTATAGACCTTCAAAGTTGGGGTATTCTTTTATACTCATCCTGTTTTTTTCCTTAACAGTTTACATTGAGTACTAACTAAATTAAATCAACAATTTTCAGTCAAAAGTGCTTAATTTCTACCTCTAATTTCTTTGAAATAGGCTTCCTAAATGTAAAATACAGTTCATGCATGATCATAACTGTGCAAAGAACAGTGTGCTGAACTAGTAATGTGATATTCCTGTATTTTGGGCTTGTCATTTTGCCATTCATGTATTGACAATTCCTGAAATTTTACTATTCCTACACCAAAAATGTTTGGGAAACTTTAAACACAATACGTCGAATAAATAACCTCTGAAGCAGTATTTACTCTACACATTTCAAGTCCATGTAAACTGACATGTTTTAAGTGGCTTAGTTGTTTATTTTTAAAATGATGGCCATGTAAATTATCTAGGTTAGTTACGGTAGACTGATAAAATTATAAGTTCATGCTTGAATCCTACCTCTAAATTGCAGTTTATTGCTAATGGTACGAGGTTTTCTGGTTTAGATTCCTGGGTAAGTCGCATGTGTATTTGTAATTGTCTCACTACTGTTGCATTTGTTTCATGTTTCATCTGTAATGATATTGCTTTCAACGAGACAAGTCCTACCTACCAACATAATTGCACCCATGTTGTAGAAAGTAGGCTCATTAGTTATATCAGTAACTTCTTGTTAATATGTAGAATTATTTTCATTTAAACTGTCGATGGTTAAGGCCACATACTTTTAGCAACCATCAAAGTTAATGTGTCGTAAGAACCTGGGTTTTAGAATAATTGTGTATAATTTTGCTGTATATCACTTTTATTTGCAACATATCCACTTACACAGAAATCGAATTGTGGAGGCTTAAGCGCATAAAACGTTTACATAAATACAAATCTAGAGAGAAATTAAAGATCTTACTTCAGTAGTCATCGACGTGAAGTAGTAAGTTTTACATCCAAACATTGCATGATATACTGTACAATTGGCTGATTAGGAAATAGAGAGGTGAAAATATACAGAATCTCAATACAAAATTTTGAAGACATCTAATTGAATTGAGTAAATTATTTCAATTATTATTTTATGATTTTTTTTCTTTTTACGTTATTGTTTCTAACTGCCTCGTTTTAAGGCATGTGGTAAAACGTCACACTTCCTTTCATCTTGTCTCTATATCCGAGTTCGTTATAGTGCTAGTTTCTGACCAGTATATTCCGGATTTGAGTACCGGGTAAGACAGAGATGTGTGTGTCATTTCATATATGCATTTGTTTAATTTATTTAGTTATAAATGGAACTCAGCTCCCCACCGGCATAAAATCGGCTGAATGGTTCGTGTTTATAAAAAAAACATATTTAATGCTTACAACAGTGAAGTATAAAAGAACTGCGTATATAAAATACTAAACTCGTGCACTTCACAAGAATTGTAGTTTTATTTTGCCTGTCATTGTTATGGAAAAAAATATTCCTACTACATTGTTCCTTAATATTTGATGCAGTTAATATTACACGTGCTATGAAAATCTTTCCTTGACTGCCCTATCACAAGAACGCGAAACGCCAACGAATAACAAAAAATTACGAATTCCATTTTGAAAGAAAAAGGGTGTTTTCTGAAAATACGGCGTTATTTGTTTTGTCGAGGAAACGCGCGCCCGAACCTTTGTGAAGAAACGGGCATAAAAGTTTCATGAGCCGAGTTATGGATGCGTGAGCCTCAAAGGGAAGCTCTTGCACTGGATTCGCAACACGCTTCGCAGAGCAGCGAGAGACTTGAAGCCAGACAGACCGGGTGGCTGCTTGCCGCTGTGACAAGGGGTCGCGTGCTGGGAGTAGGCCTTGAGCGAACTCAACGTGGACATCTGAAGACCGGTAACACTTCATTGCCAACAGTGTAGCTCGACTTTCTATACAGGTTGACCAAGTCACCGGCAGTCAAGGACGTGACTGCTGTGTTCTTTGTTAATAACCAAGCACTTCCTTTATAGTCTATTGGCTGTTTATTCACACTTTTGTAATTGAACCTTTGTAAAATCTCCCATCAATAACGTTTTACTTATTTTATAAATATGTGATATATCACACATATTTTATAATTGTGTTAACATTAAAGTACCTTATTTTTGGTTAAAATGAACTTTTATTATTATTTATATACAGTTTACAATATTTCATATATAATTGATATGAATAAGCCAAAGAGAAAACAGATGTGTTGGCAATGACTAGTAGGAAATAGTTCCTATGCAAAATATTATTAAATTTAATGCTCTTGAATACGGTGCGTTGACCCTTTGGTGTAATTTTCTTGACTCGGTTAAGCTGTGTTTGCATGAGGCGGAGGAATATCCTTGGAATCATAACTTCAGCATAGTTTCAGAAAAGTTTGAAATAACACTATAATATTTACAAAAAATGCGGTTTCGTAGGTCTTCAGTTGTTTTCAGTTGAACGGTACACGTCGAAATGGGATTATTGTAATTTTCGAAATAGTATAGTAATGACTAGTTACATTTATTGCCGTATCGTGCGCACCATTCACCAAACGATACTCTCTCTTAGAACCAAGTGATGTGGTTGATGTGGTTTAGACCTATAGGGTTAACCTCACGTGTGGTGTGAGTATTTTACTTTTAGACATGTCCANGATGTGGTTGATGTGGTTTAGACCTATAGGGTTAACCTCACGTGTGGTGTGAGTATTTTACTTTTAGACATGTCCACTGTACTCGATTTTCACGATTTCATGATTCAACAGTTCTATTTTTCTCAGAATGCAGCGCCGCAATATATATAGGCATATACATGTATGTATATATGTACATACATNCGATACTCTCTCTTAGAACCAAGTGATGTGGTTGATGTGGTTTAGACCTATAGGGTTAACCTCACGTGTGGTGTGAGTATTTTACTTTTAGACATGTCCAGTGTACTCGATTTTCACGATTTCATGATTCAACAGTTCTATTTTTCTCAGAATGCAGCGCCGCAATATATATAGGCATATACATGTATGTATATATGTACATACATATATATATATACATATATAGCGGCAGTCCATCCTCTTTGTGTTGGAGTGACAATGTTTCCTGGCCAAGAGGGTAGGACCAGCCACATCACTTCCAGTTCTCCATCTGGCCACAGAAGAGTGCTGTAGGAGCACAAAAGACATATTGCAGTCGAATAGCTCATATGTACTGGAATGCCTGCTATGCAAGCGAGAGGTCGTGGGTTCGACTCCAGCATACTGAACGACGGAGGTTTCTCCCAAGTGGATTCCTGTCGCCGTTCAACGCGAATGCTGATGCAGCTTCTTACGGCTGTTCGAGATGCGATTTTTTTTTTGGGTTTTGACGACATTCTTTGTATTTTCGTGATATACAGATGATAATATGATAAAAACACAAAGTCACTTGAAAAATAATGTTTGTCACTTTTCTTAGCGTAAATATGAGATTATGAACTTAAAATCTTGATACGTACAAATTTCAGAATTTTATTTGAACACAACTTTTGGTTCGAACTAAAGTGTTTAGTGACGTCACAAGAATGGTATGTAGTTAGTTTCTTGCTTGCTGTGAGGGTTTCACGTTGAGCTCTTTGACATTACATTTTACCCGAATGTTAAAATTGAAATACGGGTGAACCATATAACACATTTCCAAGAAAATATCTTCACGTCATTCTAGAGACGTGAATAATTATTGTAAGTTGTTACGTAATGTATCACGTTTCTATCATTTTAAGATTTGCAAGAAAATTACATAAATTTAAAATTTGTAAAACTGGTCACATTCTATTTTGAAAGTTAATCTTCATTCATTGTCGCATCGTCGTGCTTTTTCTCAGACTACTTATTTGCATCACAACAGAAAAGGATGTCACATACTAAAAATTTAGAAAATAATTGTAACCACTTCAAAGCCCTTAAGGAGCCCGTATACCTGTTACGCAAACTGCATTGTAGTGCGCTTGTAACATACGTTTTCAAACTTCTGATGGCTATGATTTTGAGACACGAATAATGCAGACGATATCTGAAGCGTATAAAATTTCATCTTCACAATACTACTTCTTGTAAAATAGTAGTAGGCGAGTGNAATGCAGACGATATCTGAAGCGTATAAAATTTCATCTTCACAATACTACTTCTTGTAAAATAGTAGTAGGCGAGTGCGAATCACTCAAGATGTGCCAATGTGTTTATTCATGTTCAAATCCCGCTACAGAACAGAAACCTTCTGTATGCACAGTAAAACACGCACATAAAGAAAATAAAACTATTTTATCGTTACCTCCTTTTATAAACAACAAATTAACAAGCGCTGTANAAAACACGCACATAAAGAAAATAAAACTATTTTATCGTTACCTCCTTTTATAAACAACAAATTAACAAGCGCTGTAACATGACTTAAAACTAAGAGAGGCGCGTTTGTCACTTTCATGTAAAAACCATATTTACGAAATACTTCGTGTTAAGGTGTAGTAGGTGAGTGGTTCTAGTTATTGATTGTTGATGTATTGCTTCGTGTTCAAATTCCCCTACAAGACGAAATATTTAACCTGTTTTAATTTCTCTGTTATACACAGTGAAATAAATTACGAAAATAACATGACTATAAATTAATAGATACATGGTTTGTTCAATATAAATTCCGTATTTACAACAAATCCATTTGACAAGGTGTGGTAGGGGAGTGAGTAAAGTGTTGCGCTACTAAACATTTTTTAAAGTTCAAATCCTGCTACAGGGCAAAATGTTTTTTCATAGTAATTTTTATACATGATCGATTACCCACATAAGAAAATGAAACGTTTTTTCACACCCCTTTTCAAAAATAGCAGGTTAAAAAAAAAAAATTATTAAGATTCTGGAAAGGTTCTTGCATTCACAGAGATTTATGTGAAATTTACTGAGAGAACGTTAATGAAATAAACGAAGAGACCGTAATTTAACGCTAATGTAGATGTCTGGATAATTTGTAACCTGTATTTTCGGTAATTTGACGGACATTTTTTCTAGCAGTGCAGCTTTACATAAAATAAATCTGCTACATTTTCCGGCCCCTAGGAATAATTCTTATTATATTACCAACACTATCTTCCGTAACGAATGATGCTACAAAGCTTAAACCCTGTTTGTTGCCTTCTTGAGGTAACGGTTCTCATTCCGCCTTCTTCCCTTTCTTGTTTTTTGCACGGCTGCCTCTTTTAAGCAGATTCATTTTTCTCAGATTCATAATGCGCGAATGGGCTAAGCCGCGAAATGGGTGCGTTCAAGTACTCACTGTCCCATCTCCCTTGCCCAATCCCCCGGCCAAGCCTCATTTTACAAACACACAAACAACGGCGGAGGAGGATGAAGAAGTGCGCATCTATCATCTCCACATCATCCCCGACCCTTATCACAATGTTCTCCATCATCCGACTTCCTCATACCGTAAGACGACACATCTTGTTTAGCATCTTCATCTCCTTGCCACGTTATCCTTCTTGTAAGATTTTTTTTGCTATTCACAATTGGGGCCCTAATCGCGCCACAGGCCTGCATCTGACTGTGAAGTATTTTGTATTGAAGTTGCAGAATGAGGTAGAGTGAGAAAACTAGGCGACGCTTAAGAGGGAGAACTGAACTTAATATTGAATGTATATATTTGTTGCTATTACTTTTGTAAGAAATGCAATTTTTATAATGATACTTTTTTAGGAAATGTGCTCTGAAAATATGCATGCAAAGTTTTCTGTGCGACATAAAAAGCCATTTCTTTGAGACTGTTTTGTTAACAGTAACCCAATATTGCTCTAAAGACAATACAAGAAAAACACAGTTTTTTTAAAAATATATATTTTTGTTATTGATTTTTGTTTTTTTGCAATATTAAATTACTTTATAGCTAAGAAATGAACAGTGTTTTGACTGCTTTTGTTAACAACCAAGAAAACTTACTCCGCACCAAAGATAAAGATTTAGTAATATTAAATATTTTCTGCTGCACATTGTAGTTTTCAGTACGTAACACTTGTCCCACCGAAAATATTTATAAATCAATATATTCTGCTGTCACGAAACTGAAACTGGACAAATGACTTCGACTGTAATTCCGAAGTGCAGTAATCCTCCAAATAAATTATTTCCAAGAGGTGATATTATATTATGGCCCATGCTACTGACACAATTTAATTTTCAAAAGAAGTCTGACCTCATTAAGAGAAAGTGGTCGTGTGGTGCAGGATGTTAGGTTAGTAGCACTGCAGGTGCAGGTTCGAGGTCTTGGAGCTTGCGTAGTTGTTAGAAAACTTTCCAAAGGAAAGACTGGCTTATGCAGTCACTTGAATGTATGTCTGGAATGTATGTCCCCCCAAATAACTTTTAAACCCAACAACCGAATTTAATCAAACTAGGTCCACATGTCAGCATGCCCACATAACATCTCACTTATGTAGTTTTAAATCCCACCGGGTACTTAATTTCAACATTGCAGCAATTTTTAACTTTTAGAGCAATATGTTTGTCTCGAGAATCATCTAACAGATTTAAACCAAATTTGGTAAGTAGATAGTGCATGATGTATGTTTTTAATATAGAAAGCGATAATGTTAGAATTGGTAGGCCATTTTGTAAGACAGTGTGACATGACAAATTAAGCTAGTATATAGTATCTCGACAACTGGTGAACAGATTACTTTCAAATTTAACATAAATGTTGTAATATTGTAGATCATGCTAAAAATTACGATTTGAATAGATAAGGAACTTACTTTCGAAATGGTGGCCACATATTTTAGGGATTAGTTGCTATAAACACCATATCGTTTGACCAATTTCGACTAAACTTCTTACGCTAACAGTATCAATTACGAGTATCAAATGTTCCAATACATAGCCTCTTTAGTCAGTCATAAAATAAGGTATTGCGACATGAAATATAAAATTTTTATGCCATAATTCGGCAAAAAAATGTACCTATTATTACCAGTTTTGGCAATCAATTAACACTATAGTAGGTAATGTATACTGGAATGTTTAAGTGGGTCAGACAATCAGTTTTTTTTAAATAGCGGCCATAAATAATTTCAGGTAACTATACTATTTCTACCAAACATTCTAAGATATTACAACTTAACTTTGCATGATAGCTGTATATATTACAACCATCAAATACTTGTATTTAGAGCCACTTTTGTGGACAATTTTTAAAGATGGCAGTACACAAATAAACATAGTTTTGTAATATCTTGGAAATAAATAAGACGATTGCTTTCTTATTTGGCAAACAAGTAGGACTGCAGTACCCTACGAAAATTAACATTTTTTAAGTGTATCAGACTCTTATTTTCAAAATCTCAACTTAACTTTGTATGCTGGCAGTATTTTTTACAACAGTAAAATGTGTCTGCACACAACCTATTTTGTCCAATTTGTAAGATGATTTTAAACGATTAAATAAAGTTTTTTTCATATCTCGGGAAAAAAATCAACCTGTTCGAACCTAATTTGACAAACAAGTGGTACAATGGTAGGCCATGTAAACGGACATGCTTATGTGGGTCTGGAACGTATTTTAGAAATGGTGGCCACACAAATATTTAAATTTAGTGTAGAAAATGTGCCAATGCATGACCATTTTGTTCCTTATTAATGAAGATAGCAACGCATAAGAAAACCGAGATTTATTGCCATATGTCGGGAACCAATGAACCTATTCCCGCCGAACTATGCACTCAAGTAGTGCCACCGTAAGCTACGTAAACTTGTACTTTTTAACTTTGTTTGGTAGTATTTATAATATGACTGCCACATAACATTTTAGACAAGTTAGTCATATCTATTTAAAAATGTAAACAATTAAAATTCATCTTTAGTATGTTGAGCGTATCTATGAGAAGCATCAAATATTATTTCAGACACCTTTTTGGAAGCCTTTTTAGCATAGAGTGCCTGGTGATAAAATGTATCAATTACGCCATATCTTGGGAACAAACAATTAATTCTTACCAAAATTATCACTTTATTAGTACTACAGTTGGCAATGTAAACTTACTTTATTTAAATGGATCACACATTTCCTTCAATATAGCAGCAATATAAATTGTATAGTTATGTTTGTTGAATCAGATATGCCTATGCAGACACTGGTTTTCTGGCCTTTTTTGTACAAATAAGCTAAAAGAGGAAATAAATATCCCAGAAACAAGTCACACTATTAGCACCAAATTATTCACACAATTAGCGCTACGGCATGCCATGTAAACAAACATAATTTAAGCGACTCACACAAATGTTTTCAAAATGATGTTGCTGTAAATATTTGAATTTTGTTAACCCATTTTACAAACATTTTGCACTGATTACAACCGAAGTTGATGATCGGAAATTTACTTCCGTAATGCAGTTGGTTACACGCCATTTTACGGTACGAAGTGGTCTGGGTTCGAGTCTGAGTGAAGACACGCGTGTATTTTATTAGTCTCACTTGTATTGCATTTGCTTTTGGTTTCATCATTGTTATCGCTGATGTAAAAACCCACCACCATCTAGCATTTTAAGAATTTTATGAAAATTATTAGCATACCTGTAGAAGAAAGTGGGATCAGTCGGTATATCCGTAAATGCTTGTTTTAAGTGAACATCATTTTGAAAGACTTGTTACTCCTCTCTTATTTACTAATCGCGGTTGTTTTTCAGAGCGCAAATTTTCTTAATAGTGTAAATAACATTACCACAAAGACGTCTGATGAACTATTTTAACGACAATAGAAGGTTATCATAGTCATTATTATACAGATGAAAATAAAAACTATGTTTTCGGCAAGCCCTCATTGCAGTGGTTCATATTGAAACCACTTTTAATTTGTAGTATAAAATGATGTGTTCCAGCAAATAAAGCGTTTTTACACGGTAGAACATTATTTAATTATAATTTAGAGACAATTATAGATTCACATCTTGTATAACTATTGCTAGTGTATGCATTATCAGAAAGTTATTAATAATCAACTCCCATTTAACGCACATGGTAAACAAATAAAGGTACTCGATACATTTTTATAGTATTTCAATTATCTGTACATTTTCAAAGAAGAAATTGCAATAATGAATGCTTAATATATTTTACTACTCAAAACTGGCACAATCCCATTTAGCACCATTTATTTCCCTTGGTTGTTGCCTGGTTGAGGAGTTGGTATAAGAAAACACATGCTAAGGAGATTCGGTTCTTTGGCATTCCTGTTAAAAATAAATATATACAACCTTGAACGTTTTTGAGCTGAAAAATACGTGCTTCTTTGCTATCGAAGCCTTTTGTAAGATTTTCTGTTTCCTGGAAAGATCACAACAAAAGTTAATAATTGAATAAAAAATTACCGTAAAACGAATTGTCATATTTGTCTCCATATAGAGCTTGAGATTAATATTTCTCACACTTAGATTATTAAGTCTATATATTCAAAATTGGTTTCAAAAGACCGAATTTCTATAACGTGTATTTTACTATACCAGGTTCTCAATCAGGCAACTAACAGCCTTAAGTTGGTCGCCTACATGCTAGTCTGTGGGCAAAACGCCAAATCTCTACTAACTGGTACCAACCAACAAAGTGGCAAAACTCTAACTGTTGCAAAGTATCCCACATGGTCCCAGAAACATGAAATTGCTTGATAATAATGTGTGCGAAGTAGTTAAAGGGGTTTAGTAGGGGTCAAAATGTCAAATTAATCAAATTTTGATATATAATGTAATGCTCAATATAAACTATCATAATTCATTCAGACTTACACCGATTTAAATTCTGAAACCAGTTCTGATTTGCCCTCAGAAAGACGTTCCAAATAATATGGCAAGATCTCCTACGTCCTATGAACGCCTTGAAAGTTATCCACCAGAGTTCAGCATTGCGAATATCTGAACGGTGTGTCACAGACCCCTTAATTTATATCTCATTTTAAAGCTCCTTATGAAAGAAATTCAAAATTATATTTGAATTCCCATTCTTTAAGAAGTTATCCAATTAAGTTACCTTTCAAATTTGGTTTTCCATCCATATTGCTTACGGAATGTTTACACGGAAACATATCCGTTCATTTTCCTGTCGTGTTCCAAAGCAAATAACTCGTGTGTTGCAAGGATTGTTCCATTGTATTACAATAGTGAATATCTACATTTAACACTGTGATTGCTTTCTGACCATGTTGTAGGTTTAAATTGTTTCACGTAACAATTGAAAAAAATCTATAGGTCTTCAGAGTACATATTATAATCGTGCATCATATACCCATAAACTGTGTGTTTTTAAAGTCGTCACTTTCACTATCAGTTCCCCCAAGCTCTTGGTATTTATTTTTTTGATTATCATAAGTCGATAGTTTGCACATTTCAGTGCACTTAAGTCTGTTAATAATACAGATACGAAATTGTATTTTACACGAACGCTTGGAATCACACGCCATCAAGTCTATCACTGCATCAGGAGCCGGAGGTTTACGCATCCAATGAATTGAAACTTTGTTACTGTCAACAACCCATCCAAATTCTTTCGGCTTCGGTATTTCAGTATCTCTTTTCATACTGCATCTCCAAANTTGTTACTGTCAACAACCCATCCAAATTCTTTCGGCTTCGGTATTTCAGTATCTCTTTTCATACTGCATCTCCAAATGCCGGTTTGGTAGTTTGCATGCAGTGTATGAATATGAGAAGACAATCCTGGCATGGTGGGTGTTGAACGGATTCATGTTCCCTCTTTTTGCACCTAAGGTTCCGTACCACAGCTCACTGACCGAGTTTGTTGGAGAAGATGACACAAACGTGCGACTTGTTTATAGATCAATCTTCTCNTTGTTACTGTCAACAACCCATCCAAATTCTTTCGGCTTCGGTATTTCAGTATCTCTTTTCATACTGCATCTCCAAAAGCCGGTTTGGTAGTTTGCATGCAGTGTATGAATATGAGAAGACAATCCTGGCATGGTGGGTGTTGAACGGATTCATGTTCCCTCTTTTTGCACCTAAGGTTCGNCGGATTCATGTTCCCTCTTTTTGCACCTAAGGTTCGGTACCACAGCTCACTGACCGAGTTTGTTGGAGAAGATGACACAAACGTGCGACTTGTTTATAGATCAATCTTCTCAAATAACTGCTCAGGGACCTCCTATGGTTTTCGTACTTCAGTAAAGGCAGTTTGGAAGCTTCCATCATTTCTCATCCGCTTTAAAGCAATCAGTTTCCAGTTCGTCACTCACAGAGTCACATCTTGTGAAAACGCGAAGACCAATCAAAGCTTTACAAACACTGCTTTCCAAAGTGGTTGAAAGTTTTGAAACATAAATATATCTGACATGGTCTTGAGTGCCACACTTGAAGTACAAGTTAATGGAAATAAGATATGCAAAACATAAGCAAAGTATGAGTACGTCTGTATCTTCACAACATTTCAATACTGATGTGGCTCCCGAATGAGAAGTATATAGGGCATGAAACAAGATTATTCGAGGGTGCATCTTAATTCAAGTACAGGGACCCATTCTACGGGTGTAATCTTGAAGCACTTTTCTTCAACTGTCACACCATGTATCTTATCTTATAGTGCATTCCTGTAGGTGGTATGTTTCCACTGGTCAACAAGAAACATAATTCAGTTTTGTTTGCTGCTACTTAAGAAAAACCTTTTCCACTGGTGGATTTGTTGATTTGATGCTTAACTTGTCTAATAGGTTGCTTTTATTTGAAGTCGTAGGTTCTAGGCTCTTTTCATTATATTGTCTTTCAGTGTAGTCTAAAGTTCTTAAGCCCCTTCTTTAGTTTTTTATTTTCCTTAAATAATTTAATGACAGTGAGATTCTCTGGTTACAAATACAGTCTTCCAACATCATTGAGGAAAATGTGCTAAACTTCTAGGAACTAGTTTCAAGCTGATGCCATACAATTCCATCGTTGACGTCAATATTCTTGTAATTTTATCATTGTGATAACTCGTGGATCAGAAACAAGAAGTTTCTAATAAATTTAAAATGTTCCTTAAAAACAACTTTTTCCACATCACAACATTTCGTGCTATCTTCAATAAGGTTTTTGCCAGAGCTTTAATTTATATCTGTGTTTTCTGATTTTGTGTAAGCACGGTAGCACGATGTATGATAATGAGCCTCTGCGGCTACTAAGTCTCTGCTTGTAATACTAATGACCCTTGAATCCATCTTCATTTCTGCTGCATTTCTAATATTTTTACCTGCACGTAATTCGTAACTCGGAACAGGTGGTTGCCGTGTATGCTGGCCTTTCAAGAACTTTGAATTTTTTTCACAGAAATGACAATTTGCTTCATAAACTACACGGGATGATCCTCCGTCTCCTGTTTGGCTCATCTTTCGTTTGCACAGGTTTTTCATTCTTCTCTTTTATGGAGTTCAGCAGCTTCTTCATCTGGTATTTATCATTCTGTGAAGTTTTATTCAGTATTGAGAATGGATTCATAGTTGCGGATTTTTGCTGCTCTCAATAAGGCCTGCTAAGATACAATACTTTGCGGACACACTAGCTTCGCATCGTCTTTCTTATCCAGAACATGTATAACACAGCTCCTACGGCAACGCTTTGACGGAACTGCGTATTCCTCTGCAAACTCAATTATGGTTTTGAATTAATTTCGATCCTGCAATCAAACTAAAATATATTAAAATATGATAAATATTTCGAGAAGATATTTTAAGACACAATGCTATAGATATAATGAAGAAGAGAAGGCGCCGATGTGAGTTTTTCCTGTTCGCAAATTCAATACAAAACATGTACAGTACAGAAGGCAAACATGTTGATTAGTGTAGAAATTCCTCACGAAGGCAGGAGCAAGCACAAAGCAGTACCTGTACACACATTCCGTTATCAATATGGACATAAAGAAAACTAAAGTTTGAAAGGATAGATTATTTAATAACTACTAACCAAAACGCAAATTAATATATTATCATTTAATTTCTTTCATAAAAATCTTTAAGGTGATTTATAATTTTAGGGGACTGTGAGATGCCGTTTGAGAAATCACTTGTAAGAAGAGTAATTAATGTTACACAGATTTGAAAGGTCTCGTTGAGAGGAATTAGGAACTGGTTTCAGAATTTAAATCGGTGTAATTGTGAAGGAATTATGAACGTTTCTAATGAGCAGTAAATTAAAGTTTGAAATTTAAGCAATTTAAACATTTTGACCCCTTAAGCTACTTCGGACACATGGTTATCATGTCATTACATGTTCTTGGCATCGTGTAGGATATTTTGGAATTGGTAGGTTTTTGTCACTCACTTGGTACCCATTTTCGGCCTGGCCCATGGACTATGGGGTGGTGTTGAGTTAGAAGCTCAGAAGCTCGAGAGCGACAAGGGTGACACTGCCACTTTCACCAAGTGCGCCATCGCCGCTACGCACAACGCTCTGAATTGACGTGCAGTGTTCTCGTAGTATTGCGTCTACCTATGGGATGGACAATTTGAACAGTTTCCTAAAAAAATTTCGAACATGTTGCAACACAGTTCAAGCGCCAAGTATACTACGCCCTTAACATCCCAAGTCATCAACGTCGATTGGTGTGTAGTGAAATAGATATAGTTAAAAGAAGGAATTTATTGGCGGGATGAACGGGAGTATTTCAAGAAAATCTATCAGCCAGCGTCAACATTAGCAATCATGTCAGAAACCTTTTCACATGAATCACTTGACTACAAATGAAAGCCCAACCAATCCACTGCCCATATATACATTTTGTACGCGATACTACTGACTGCCATCTGTATATTTGCATATTGCTATCCCATGACTTTTGTCTGTGTATAATGTGTGTGCCTGTGCTGCCTTTAGCACTCCTACGCCTTTTTAGGCTTGTGTCACCCAAAATACGTCGTGGTAGTTGGCATCCTTAATACTTGTTAATTGGTAAGGTTTTTTTTCTGCAAATTTTTATTACCAGGTAATCGTACATACATCTACAATTTTTTAAGTATCTTCGCTGGCTGAGATAGATTGAGCGTAATGTCAAATTTATGAACAGTAAGTCGATGATGAAGTGGATCAAGCGATTAAGAGCTCCGTATTATCTGGAGTTTCCGGAACTAAATTCATCCTATTCACAGCTGTGTGCTACTTAAAACACAAATACTAATGTTAAACAATCAAACTGTGAAGTAAAATAGTAAAATATAATTATATTTGATACTAGATTAATTTATTTAAACTAATAGTGGAAAAATAATTGCTGCTTTAACAGTTCTGGCATATACAAGTTCAATAACAGGCTACAATATATAGTATTTTATAGTTAATTAGTTACTGAATATTGAAGTTTCATAATAACAGTTCATATTAAAATATTTGCCCAAATGAATGTATGTGTAGTAAAGTTGTTACTGAGTTTTCAGTTGTGGCAGAATACATCATCAATACCGGCTATGTTCAACTGTCTTCATCTCTGATTGGCTTTCAGTTTTAATGTGGAATTGGGACGTACAGCGCGTTGAAAGCCATTTATTGCAGAACTGCCGTGATATCGGGTTTGTGATCATATTTGCAGCAGCAGTTCGACGGCTCTATTACCACCGTAATAAACACTGCGAACTATGGCCATGAAAAACAAACACGCAGATGCAATGAGCTAACACAAAACTAAGGACAGAAAAAAATGTTTATTGGCAGTTTATAGATAATGGCAGGGACACAAAAATCAATTTAAATTGTAAAGCACAAATTGTTAAAACGAATTCTGATCACATTCGTGTATTATTATAATAATTTTTTTCTTATTATTTGTTTTGAATGAGAGCACATATATATTTTTGTTATTTTGGAACTTAAAATAACACAAAAATAAGGTTACCGAATAAAGTATACAAAGGTTAGTCATAGTTATGCCTGTTCCAGATGACCACGGCATAACCTAAATGTCACATTTGTTGAAAAACTTTTTAACAGGATTTCTTTAAAAATGCTTGTTTTTAGCGTACCGAGCACTCCGTCAATATGCATATATTTGCTTATAAAAAATTGCAATTTATATCAACCATTTCCAAATAAAATATAAAGTTATTTTCTGCGTTAAGATAATTTGAAATGGGTGGTGTCCACGACAATGTTGTGCGCGTTATTTACGTATGAAAGCATGTTTACATAATGTACACATGTGTTCATCCCCATTAAATATTTCGACCACATACACTAATACCAAAGAAAGGCTTCCGCGTGTAAACTCATGACGCCTGTTCAAAAGCCAATATTTTTAAAGATTTTGAAGATATTTTATGGCTTCTTGACATTACATCGATAATAAGTCCTTTGAAATACCAAAGCATTAAAAAACTAATATTCGTAATGTACGGTATTTTAGCGAAAATATGACAATTTTAACTTAAAATCTTAATAAGTACGAATTTCAAAAAGTTATTTTAACGCAAGGTTTGGTTATATCTAAAGTGTTTATTGAAGTCGCAGAAGTGTTATTTTACAATTTGTTTGAAATCCGATACTTGGTTAAACTACGGTAGGGTTATTTTCTGACCACATTAATTTAAAATTGTATCTCAAAATTTAAATGAAAATGCGGATGAGCCACACAACAGATTTCCATGATGTTCAAATAACAGCAGAAACATCTAACTGCCACTTCCCAACTGACCAGATTAGACTTCCACTTGATAACTAAATTTATAAGTCGTTTCCCGCTGTGGCAACACCCATAAACGGGTTGGCTGATGGCTTCGCACTGAGACAGAAGAGGGGAAGATAAAGAGTGACAGAGTGAAAATGAAGAGAATTGGGTGGCTCTTAACAGCGAGGTCTTGAGAGCTGACGAGGGTGAAGTGAGGAGAGCATGGAGCAGCGCCGGAAACGGGGAAATGGGAGATCCCCGAGAAAACCCACCGACCAACGGTATCGTCCGACACGATTCTCACATGCAAAAATCCGGAGTGAAACGGCCGGGGATTGAACCAGTACGCATAGGTGGGAGGCGAGCAATCTAATCACTCAGTCACCGTGTCCCCAGGAAGAGAAAGAGACGGGCAGATTCAGGTGGAGATGTTTTCCCGGGATCGTGGAAAAGTGAGGTAGGGGAGAGGCGGGCCGCTCCGGCCACATAAAAAAAACTCATGACATTTTGAAAATCAACAGACTTAAATCTTTATTTTTATACTAGATTGGAAATACAACATATCTCTCACAATTACAATTAAGTAACAATCTGATAGGTTCATCATCTTAGCTTATATCAAGTCTTGAAATCAGGCTTCAATTTTCAGTGGATACATTTTTGGAGGTAGACCCGGACATAGAATTAACGATGACCAAACCGTTTTTTGGCCTTACATACAACACAAAAGTAGTATTCCTCCGAAGGGTCAATGTCCACACACGCTTCTTGCGCCCAGTCTTCGCATTTAGGACACTGGATCCAGTCTTCTTGAAACGTTTCTCCCCAAATGATGCATTCTCTATCCTGGTCTCTTTGTTGCTGAACCAAACTTTGAATGTTCTTCGATGTTTTCATTTTATTAACTGCCGCCTTGTTTTTATTGGTTGCAGCCTTTTTCTCTGTCAGCGCGGTTTTTGAACGGCGAAGATGTCAGAATCACACTCTTTTGTGTTTTTTTGGGAACGCACTGCAAGACGTTTATTAGAAGTATCAGGAAAAGGGCTCAACTATTTGAGCAATTCATTTGATCTAGGCACCTTATATCTCTCAGCTGCTTCTCTCACAGATGTCGTTTTTTTCCTGGACAGATAGCATAGCCTGTTTCATTTTATTTTCTTCCCAATTTGCTCTGTGTGTAATTCTTCCCTTGACTTTTGGCAATTTTGAAGTGATTCTGCAAAAGACAACAACATTTTACACACTTGCTGTGACATTACATTACAATAATTGAACATTTTTCCATCCAAGAATGTCCGGGGTTACCCGACAACATCGTGTCCGGTGGTACCCGACCACTGCATTATATGTTTTTATTTAACTACAATAATGTCAATAAACATAACCTAAACTATTAACCTAACTTAAACACTTCTTAAAGGAAAATCATTAAATCATGGTGAAGTACTTACATTTTATAAACAATAACTGAGTTCAAAATGTAAACGGCGCACATAACAGTATGTATAGGCACAGGTAAATGAACGATTGTAACGTGTTGTTCGCTCGGTGGTCGCGTCCGGGTTGATTCGATTACACGACTAAATGGCGCTGCGGTCGTTGTGGCGTGTTATTTGTTTACCTATGTGTGCGGGATTGTTTGGAACTAACACTGGCCGGGGGTTCTCGCCAACACATGCTACCCGACTCTCCCCTATCTATTTTCCTTCAGAGAATATATTTATCAAATATACCTGCTCCGTTATCACAGCAATATATTCTTGATAAATTATAAAACTTTTTTATGGATTAATGAATAATTGGTAAAGAAGCATGATTGATGTTCATTAAAAGGCTGTGCGAAACTGACTGAAATCCAGCTTAAAGTCTGCCTACAATTAATTCAATACCGAGTAAGAATTCGCCCCCTCCTTGCCCACTCATGACACTAAAGATGTCGAGGGTTCAAAGGCGAACGGCACAGTGTAATCCCTACCTGCATTTTAGCCTCAACTAGAATGTTCTCGCGGATGCCCGTGCACGTAGCGAAGTGCCCACAGACAGCTGGTCGACGGATATTGCTACTTTCTCTATATGAAGAGTACCTGGTACGAACAGTATCTACCCGACATGACGTTCAACCCGTACGTATACACTGCTGCACACATCGTGTTGCAGAGGTACTTTCCTGACCACGATGACCGGACAGACGGCGAGTCGACTATCAAATATGCTGCATTTCGACAATGCCATTTTATTTAGAAGGTTCTGGCATAATGGTATTCAGCACAGATACCGCAACTTCAAGAAATGTATCACTAGTGGTTGTGACTTGCAACGAGTTACTTAATAAGGAGGTATTTAACGCCATTGCGGATTAAATTAGGTGAATATGAAGCAACAGTGGATTGCAAGGGCGGGGGAAACAAGAGTGCACAGAGAAAATCCACTGCTCAATGGCAACGTCCGCCAAGTTTCCCAATACGAATATTCGTATGACCCAGCCGGTAATGAAACCCGATTCGCTTTGTTTGAAGGCGAGTAGTCTGACTATTACGCCACCGTGGCCCCTTGTACTTACGGGGAAGTATCAGCGAACTCTCTAAGTGTTGTGTGAAGTGACTATAGTGGGATGTCACTTTAAACTATTCGCGTATCATTAATAGTCCTTGATGTTGTACTGGTTCAGTTGCAAATAGGCAACGCTTTTTAGGTGAAGCAATTTCCGTGTCCAGTAGTGTATCAGTTTCCGTGTCCAGTAGTGTATCAGTTTCCGTGTCCAGTAGTGTATCTGCTCAATGCCAGTCTCAGTGAAATGTAGGCCGTTCATTCCTTGGCAGTTGGCACTACATGAAAGCAATGCGTCGTATTTGTCGTTTAACTGTAATAAACCACCTTAGTATTTTCGAGATCTCTATTCTCACCACAATTTTTCATATTTTTAATAGCCTATTTCCGCAGTGACATTTTTCTTGCAGCGTTTCTGGCGGGATATGTAAGTGCGATTTGTCTTCCGTAAATTCAAGATAAAGCAGATGCTGCCTCTAAATTTGTGTAAATGTTAATAATAGAACCAAAAAAACTTGTATAGGCGTGCGTATGCAAATAACAGAGGTATGGAACCAATCAGAGTAACGCGATGCGGTCGGCAGCTAGATCGGTAACTGCTGCTACAATGGCATTTTATCAACATTTAAGTGAGTCTGAACGTGGTGTCATAGTCGGCGCACGAGAGATGGGACATAGCATCTCCGAGGTAGCGATAACATTTGGATGTTCATGTACGACATTTCACGAGTGTACCGTGAATATCGGGAATCCGGTAAAACATCACATCTTCGACATCGCTGCGGCCGGAAAAAGATTGTGGAAGAACGGGACAAACGACGACTGACGAGAATCATTAAACGTGACAGACGTGCAACCCTTTCTTAAATTGGCGCAGATTGGATTTGTGGACTTCCCTGCAGGATTCATAGTGTGAAATGCCTCCTGCATTCCTTCAGACATTAGTCGAGTCCATGCCACGTCGTCTTGCGGCACTCCTGCGTGTTCGGGGGGCCCTACACGGTATTAGGCAGGTGTACCAGTTTTTTCTTTTCTTTCTAAATACATTTTCAACATTATCGTATCCCCCCCATCCTGTTGCTCTCATTTATGATTGGGCTTTATTCGGGTCCTGGGCTGTGCCACGGCAACGAGATATAGATAGATAGGTGCAATCGTACCATGTCAGCCAGACCCAGTTATTCTCTGCATCTTAGTACAGTACTGTATTCGTTGTTGTTGCGTAGCCGTGTCCGATGTTTACTGAAAGTGTTTTTGCAACAATCACTGACAACATATTTGTTGGTGCTGCCGCTACTAGCGGTGAGAAAATCATAAAAGTATGCAGCAAGGGTGCAGACTTAAAGAAAAATTGTCGAGTAAAATAGAGAAAGGGAAAAGTCTAGTTAAAAAATTAAAATTATTTCTACCAGGGTCTAGATTGCAACAATGTTGAACATAATCGATTGGAATATGCCGATGCATAAGTTATGATAACAATTAAGTTTGGCTTCTAGCCCCAGTTGATAGTACACTTATGAAAACTAAAACAATGGTTTAAATCATAATCTTGTAAAATCATAAGTTTAGTAGTGCTGAAAAAAATAAAAGACTTCAAAAAGGACAAGGAGAAAAATATGAACTACTGGAGAAAATATATCACAGGCAACACGCAGGAATATTAATAATAAAATGATAAAAAGGCCCAAGTAATCAATTTTGAGATGAGGTGTATACAAATAATGTAGTGTAAACAGAAAGCAAAGAATGATGAGAGAATTTGTTATACATTTATTATAACGGCGGTGTAGAAACATACGCAATTTTTATGAGGGAAAATTGTCATTAGCAATAATGAAAAGACAGGCATAAGTTAGAAGAGGAAATAGAGTAGACGAAGCGATAGAACTATGTAACTGATGACGGAGCAGAATAATTATGCTACACATTAGAATTTGTGTTATTGGGAATGAGGCACAGATTGTGCAAAAGTACTCTGTCGAGAAAAATCAATATTATTTGAGAAAAGGTTGTTTTAAATATAGAATTAAAGATATTAAATCACTGATTTTACCATTTAATTATTACTCAGTTTAATAATATATTCTTCCCTCATAATCATGAATAACAACATTTAAATAATGTTGTAGCAATGATAAACATGTCTATATTCATAAAAAACTATGATATCAAAATATCTTTCGTCTAAATCCTGAAAAGTATACTTGCCAACATCAGGATAAAATACTCTAGCTCGTTTCAATATTCTGTTACAAAGGAGCGTTTCTCAACACTAGATGGACATCATGGTCCTTTTAGTGGATTTATGGCTAAGCCACAGGTGTATCAAAACATTATAGCATTCGACAACTGAATAGTACCAACCTGTGAAAGCCACATTTACAACCGCTCAATTTCTTTCCCTTCTTTCGATGTATTAAGCTTCTCACATGTTCTGTGAATGTACTGACAAGCGCCGCCAGTCTCGACGCGGCAGGGGTTTGACAGCTGACCTGAACTGACGTCATTGAACCCACCTGCTGAAGAAGTCGACGACTTGAGAGCATGGTCAAAAACCTTCCAGCTAACACCTCTTTCGGCATGTCCTGAGGTGTGAAGAAGGTTCTGGGTCAGGGCACCTACTATATAAAAAACGGCCACAGCCGGTCGGTCGACAGTCTGTCATGAGTGCAATAAGAGTCTGGCGAAGATCGGAGCATCGAGGGTCTTTGAATAAAAGGACCGGCGACGAGCGTGTGTGTTTGTCTGTGTTTGTGTGGTGGCGACTAACGGAAGTGCGCGAGTTCTGCAAAGGACGTGCTATCCGTCGAGTGAAGATTCGGGACAGGAAAGACTGGTGATAACTGGACTGAAAAAAGGTAGAACTAAATGGATGAGTGATGCAGACTTGACTGTAAATACTGAAACTGCTAGAAGTGTAAATATGAATTTTAAAAGTAATTCGAAAGTCGTTAGCAAACTCTTTATATAAATTGATTTCACAATTAGATTGTATCAAGTTCTGTCACATAAAGGATGGTTATATAAATATTAGCTTAAATGACAAGTGATAGCTATAAGTGTCAAGCAATTACGTTTTGAATGCCCCTACATATTTTGCTGATTGCGTATAAAATAAAATAGAAAATAATCACTTTTGTTTAACTAACATGTTCAACCCTGTACAAACCTTGCTACGGCCAGTGACTTAGAAATACGGTAAGAGTACTCTAGAGAGAGTAGAATTCCGAAAGTATATAGCGGCGTGTGAGTGCGCCTGATAGCCGGGAAGCTGGGAAGGTGTATCGACGCGCAACAAGAAGCTCGGGGGCGTGTCACCCAGCTCGGGCACCGCGATGTGACGCCAACACAATGCCTCGGCGGACCGTCTCCATGGCAACATGGGCCCGAAGGAACTCGCCCTTTAATTGGGCCTCGCTCACGCCCGCCGGCAGTTTAAAATGCTCTTTTGCCACGTTAGTTACCTTGCTGACTCGTCAGCACTCGCCAACAGTTATGAGACTCGTCGATGCGGGGGTGCGCCCTAAGTCCCCCGCGTCACCACGCACTAGTCCATCGAACACGGGAAACGAATCCTTTCCGAATATGCGCGAAAAATGTGTTGCAAATTGAAACAGAATATTTTCTACCTGTGGACCGCATAAATGTACAAATAAACTGCCATGTTGGTTTATCTCTATATATAGTAGAAACATGTGCTCGGTTACACACATATATATGTATATATTGATATTTCATTTTGGTCGTGGTAGCACAGCATTCTTTGTCCTTGTGCCCTTCATATGTGTTATTTCATACCATGTTCATTTTTACGAATAATTGCATGAATCTCTTTAGAAAGTAGTGTTTCGTCAACGTGATTATGTTTCTCGTTGTTTTAAGTTAATTCGTGGTATGAAATAACTGTGATTAAATGTCGCGATCAAGTATGTTGTCTAGAAAACGTAGGTAAGTTTACCTACTTCTACTTAGGTTGGGAAGATCATTGTTAAAAGTTTGGCAACAAAACATTTTCGCCACTATGTAAGCGCTAGTGTCGCATGTGTACTAGATTTTTCTCTAATACCTGCGTTAAAAAACAAGACAAATGCAACAATCACAATTAAAATATAAAATAACTTCGTTACTGAGTAAAACGATTACGAAAAGANAGATCATTGTTAAAAGTTTGGCAACAAAACATTTTCGCCACTATGTAAGCGCTAGTGTCGCATGTGTACTAGATTTTCCTCTAATACCTGCGTTAAAAAACAAGACAAATGCAACAATCACAATTAAAATATAAAATAACTTCGTTACTGAGTAAAACGATTACGAAAAGAAAAAAAATTAATAAATAATTTTTTTCGATGTTAAGAGCTATGACTGCCACATTAAAAAAGAGCATCTGTAGTTTACTCTGCTTTCTAATGTTGGCAATACCTTATAAGCTACATCGGCAAACAAATGAAAAGGGCCAGGCTCTCTCGTTGTACTGTTGAGATGATACTGTGTTCTTGTCTGCCTGTCTCTCGTTCAGCAAGTCTCCATAGCCGCTCCATCCTGTGGGACATCGTTTCACAAGGAGCTGTGTATTGACGATGCCATGTGGTTACTGCGCATAACTTTGTGGACGGTGTGCGGCCATTGTTAGTGCGTAAACCCGTTTTCCTCCACCTATTTTTCAACATAGTATCCCAACCTAACAGGACCACCTAAACTGACATACGATCAGGGGTTTCGAGATATTTCTCAGTTAGGTTGCAAGATCATATAGACAATTTGGAACCCCTGGTACTGGATAAAGCATTACATCCCAAAAAAAAATTTAAGACAATAATGTCAGTGCTTGTTTATATTCATGCATTTTACAAAAACATTCCAGGATAAAAATACTCTATGCCAATATCGAATGAGCTCCAACTTTACTAAATATACGTAAAGTACGAATAGTTATCGGTTTACAACGTGAAGGCTTTGGAGCCCTTTAGTGGGATTGGGAGAATGGCAAATGCCCCCCCTCCTTTTTAGACGTCAATGCCTTTAATTGGGAAAATATGTGTAAACCTAACATAAATTGAGAGCTAAAAAATGTACTAATTAATTTTATGTTCGTGTTACTTTTACAATTGGTCAGCAACCGCTATCAAACTTCCTGGAGAAACCAGAACCAACAAATAAATGTGTTCCAAAATGCACGCCCAATCATCGCCTTCATCTGTGACAGCAGGCAGTCAGTGTGTAAGCAGTCTATAATTGCGTAATTGCATTCTAAGATATTTAAGTCTCGCATACAGGTCACTGAAATTGCGAATTTTTCATGTCCCTACCTAAAACACAAGTTTAATGTTTTTGCAGTTCAATCAAATCAGGTGTGTACTCCCGGTATCTTGACACTATTCGAATCAAACATTTGAACAACCACACCATATATTATGTGTTTCGTTAGTTCCTAAATATATTGTGTCACAAACGGTTTGTATTTTCGTTAACATAAAAGTATTGTATACTTGGTTAAATTAAATTTTTACTTATGTTTTATTTATTAATCATAATATTTACTTTTTTATTAATGTAGAAAAAAAGGGGAAACTAGGCGTGTTTGTAATGCTAAGTAAGAACTACTTCTTAGGGCCATATATTATTACAATGATCGCACAAAAATACGGCGCGTAGTATCTGTAGTGCAAGCGTGAACCGTTCCCATGTTACATCACACTATGAATAAAGAAAACCCAGATAGGCATTTAAAATTTTCTAAAGGGGCTGTGTGCATGTAAAACAACAACGAATATTTTACTGACGTCATTGTTTGGTCCAATGGAACAACCTTTAAATTGAATGGAACAGTCAACCCCCACAAATGTGTGTACTGGACCTATGGAAATCCCCACATTGTTGTAGAGCAAGCAGTTTATCTTCCTTTGTTAACAGTGTGATGCGGTATGTCTGCTAGGGGACTTGTGAGTCATTCTTCTTTGACGGAATGATGACGGGTGAAACTTAACAAACCATACTGCAGGAAAATATCGGGCCAGATGTTCACCAACTCTACGCAAATTATTATTGCTTTTTCCAGCATGACGGTACAACACCACATTACCATCGAGACGCACAGTCACTCCTGGATGAAACATTTTTTGATGAAGTGTTGAGTATCGATACAAATTTCTAGATTTTTCGCCGTTAGATTATTATTTGGAGAAGTCTGAAGAACATCTTGCATGCCAGAAAACCACGGACAATACTGGTGCCATGAAATACGCGATTGTGACTGCCTGTGAATCCCCTTTCATTGTCGATCTGTTCTACAGCATTGCGTCTTGCATCTGATGGCCAACATTTTGAAGATTTGTAACTGATATTATCATTGGCAAACAGCCAATGTTGACCTCATAGCGTCAAATAGAGACGTTGTCATTACATTTATTTTCTTCAATAGTTACTCTGTTATTCACGTTTAAAGAGTGTAAACATTTATTTGGGACATCGATATATGTATATCGTTTTCAGCCAACATTCCACACGAGAGCTCTGATTTTGAGATCATCTTCCTGTTTGATGTATATCCGTATATATTAGTAGTATACAAATGGGGAGTCGGAAAGAATGTGATTTATATGGGAGTAGTGCGGCTGTGCTTCTCGGGGCCTTCGGCTCAACTTTGGAAACCTTGGCAATCTTCGGCGGAACTGGGGGACCATTCATATACAGGATGTTTATAAAGTCGCTGAGTGTTTATGTTGTATAATAACTGATAGTTATTGTGTAACAGNGCCATTCATATACAGGATGTTTATAAAGTCGCTGAGTGTTTATGTTGTATAATAACTGATAGTTATTGTGTAACAGGTGGTGATCAAGAACGAGTGTTCCATGGCTGTGACCCTTCGTATTCAAGGACACATATGTAATGTCATCATGGAGATGTATCAAAGATATTTCAACAAACAAGGAACTACAGATAAAGCTATTTGTGAGTTTCTCCAGATGTTAAAACAACAGGGTCGTTTCTTGTTGCAAAAAGAAGCGGTCACTTGTGGCGCGAACTATTCCAAGAGGAACCACACATTCCACAAGACTATATATTCTCAGAGAGACCATCCGTCAGATTTTGAAGACGAGATTAGAGAAGTAACCATATTACATACCAAGTTTACATAACTTTAATGATGAGGAGTACCCACCACGATCAGCAATGAGTGCGGATGTAGATGAACGGGTTAAAACGAAGGTTTGATGGAACACGTCATCTTTAGTGATAAAGCACTGTTCCACACTTGTGGTAAGGTCAATCGACACAACTGTCGCATCTGGGCCACTGAAAAACCATGAAAATTTGTGACATGGCAAAAGGATTCGCCTAAAGTCTATGTGTGGCTTGTAATGATGAAGGCAATTGTATATGGCCCTTTAATATTTAAGAAAAACACTAACAGGGACTGTATATCGTGATATGCTTGAACAATTTCTAGAGTCACAGCTTGTTCAAGATGGTATCATTCATGATGACGTATTTCAGTAACATGGAACAACACGTTACTATGCAGTCATTGTCCTGGACTACCCCAATAACTGGTTTTCAGACTGCTTGATTGGGCGGGGTGGGAACAGACCATGGGCAACAAGATCGCCGGATTTAACTCCACTGGATTACTTTTGTCTAGGGATTTGTAAAAGCCTAAGTGTATCGAACGGAAGTTGACAATTTACTAGTTTTGAGGAATCGTATTCGGCAGCAGTTGAAGAGATTACATTATGGATGTTGTCGAATGCATTCCATGAAGTAGCTGTTCGATTTTGAGCTTTGTAGAGATCCTATGGTAAACATGTAGAATCCAGATTAATATTACATACTCTTGGATCCAAATGTGTGAAGGTGTAACTTCTTTCGCAGTAAAATAAATTATCAATTTTATGATGAATACTGTTTTCTTATTGTCTGTACCTACCGAATCCGAAAATAGATAGCGTGTTTATAGACATCCTGTACTTCCACTCAACTCAAGAATGCCAAACTTTCCCGAAGGTGCTCAGCAGTTACAACCATTAACCCTACATGCATATACATGTTTCTGCAATAAAGTAGCCATATTTGTTTTTTTAGGCACGGAGTATGTGAAGATAATAATGTTTAGTTTTCGTCCAAAGTAATTTTCTTATTTAATGGCGAAATTATTGTGGAATCCCATGCGAAGCATTAAGCTGAGGTCGTAGTAAACACTGGCGACATCGGCATGTTGCATTAGGCGAGATGTGTTTTATAATGAATAATTAACACGTTTCCGATAAATTTACTCCAAGTAATCAGAAAAGTTAGCTATAATTTGCCAGAAATATTAAGTAAAATTTCTAAACATTATTGCTGCTAATCATAGTCGCAAACATACTATCTCAGCAAACCTACATTCAGTCTAGCAACCAAAGAACAAGACAAACCCGACCAACCCACCAGACCAGCCATATAGAATGGCCAACGAGAGATCTCAGACCTGAAAACAATCTAAAACATACTTCAAACATACCTCACACGTCAAACAGAACTCAAACAGACCTTACACTTTTCACAAATGGACCTCAAAAAGGATCTCAAACCAAATTAAATCCACAATGTCAACNACTCAAACAGACCTTACACTTTTCACAAATGGACCTCAAAAAGGATCTCAAACCAAATTAAATCCACAATGTCAACTAACCTCTAAACATGTCGCATAAAACGTATAAAATTGCGAAACAAATTACGAAAAACATCATAAAACTGTCACAAAGCACTTTGCGAAAATATTTTTAAAGTACATCGGACAATGCGAATCACATCGCAAAGCTCATCACGAAGTATACTGCATATCGGAATTAACATTTCGAAGTACATTACCAATCATATCGTANTACATCGCAAAGCTCATCACGAAGTATACTGCATATCGGAATTAACATTTCGAAGTACATTACCAATCATATCGTAAATAGCTAATCGCATCGCTAAGCTCATGGTGAATCGTATCGTAAAGCCATTCAATAATCTCGATACACATCGCGTAACACATTTATTGCGATGCACTTTGCGAAAAACTTTGCAAAACAAATCGTGCAACGATAATCGCATTGCAAAGCCAGTCCAGATTCAGTTAATGTTATGCAAACTGTAAATAACTGATCAAAGAAGAGCATTAACTAGTTTGATTATTGATATGGCGTATCATATTAGCTGGGAGATCCGAGAGGTCCAAGGTGCCATTGTGGATAATGTTTTCCCCAATAGTGGTGCGTGGGTGTAAAAAACCTCGTCAAACCAGACCTTAAGGAAGGTTTTAAATTACTAAAACAACATGGAAAGATATCAATAAAACAATAATTGACATAACTAAGAACTGCAAATATCCATTCCGAAATAATGTATCATTCTTCCCTCCAATTTCTTACTTAAGGATGTAGTCGTTTGAGTAGCTACGACGGTTCCATATTGTCGAGCTTCTGCTGGGAGAAGTAATCAAGCTGTTTGATGGTTTTATTTCTTCAGACATTTCACAATCATTATCGTCCGTAAGATTCACCTGGTCACCTTCATTTACGACGACCTCTCCCGGTGGGTTCTCTTGGCTTTCAGGTCTTCTGTATTCAAAACCATGTTCTTCTTGGTTCCTTTCACAAGTGTTTTCTCCATAATTACCAACTCCAGCTAAATGACGTGTCGGTACAGTTGTCTCACCGTCATCAGGAATTTGGATGTAGGCACATTCCGCATTTCCTTGGAGGGGTAATTTTCCGGAAAAAGGTTCATATTTAGAATTACGATTATACCTTTTCAGTAAAACAGGACCAGGGAGAAGAGGCCACGTTGGAGCAGACAGTAAATTTCCAGACCTGCGAGGGTTCGAAAACATGTGTTTATGGGGAGTAGAGTTAGTTGAAGTGCATAGTAAAATATAAGATATATTGAAGAGCATTTGAAAGGACGGATTCCCAATGAGCGATCCCAATATTGAGGTGCTTTAAAGCACGTTCGATGATCTTCCATATAATGCAGTTTGTATCTTACAACTTGACTACTCGCAGCGGGTTTTTATGCAGTGGTCCTGCTTGAAGCTATGCCTAGCAAATTTCGGGAATTTCTTTATTCTAGAGAAGTAGACGCGGTACCCCGAGTTCCGAAAAGTGAAAAAAGGTGTCTCAGCTTTGATATTATAGCAGAAGTGGATATGCCTGGACAAGGAAAAGCGAAGGGAAACCTTGAGTAGTCATCCACCCTTACTATAAACTATCGATTTCAGGTGACAGAATGAGAATGTAGAGGCCCTATAAATCTATGTTAAGCTTTTAAAAATTGAAGATACTTTGATAATAGTACCTTTACGGCGATGAAATCTTGGGTTAACAGTGGCATATACTCTGGAAGAATTAGTCATGTGACGTATTGCTTTTAAGGAATANGGCGATGAAATCTTGGGTTAACAGTGGCATATACTCTGGAAGAATTAGTCATGTGACGTATTGCTTTTAAGGAATAAGGCAAATTCTTGCAACGAACCAAACGATAGAGTCGAGTTACTCCAGGAAGACATAGAAACGCTTGTATCTCGTTAAGATTTCTACAGCGTTGTAAATAGTTGAACAAGTCCATGAAATGGCATCCAGACCTATAGACAAAGTCATAATTGAAACAAGACAACTCCATTCACCATCGCATTATCATCTCATTCTACACTTTTCGATGAAGTTTGTTACCGAACATGAATTATACCGATATTTGGTCTGTTATCAACTTAAAATGCTGACTGATGAGGTATTGTCACAATTTTTTAAATCTTCTACAATCCCTTGAGCCTCCTTCTTAACATAAGAATGTTTTTGTCCAGAGCCCGAATATACGCACTAAATGATCACAACGGAGTGTACTAATTCGAATAAAGTCACTGCGATGGCACACTCCGAGGCATCAGTTTCTATGATGAATGGGGGTTCTGAGTCAACTCATGTCACAACAGACTTTTCGATTTTTGCCTTCAATTATTCAAAAGCAGGTATTGCTTACTGCGATAATAGAAATGAGGAACAAGCAAGAGCTAAAACTTTAGCAGAAAACTGTTGGTTGAACAACAAATAACGAGTTAACATTCCTAAAGTTCCCTTGAGTGATGGAGAATACTTTCAAGGTGACATAACTTGTGATGTATAAAGACTGTAAAAGTCAGGTTTAATCGTTTTTTTTTAGCGATCAGATACCGCAGCAATTTCATTGAACTTAGAGAAAATGAGGACTTCTTATGGTAAAAGGTTCGATTGTTTTTTTTTATCAACATCCATGACACTTCTTAGATTTTCGTCGTATTATTGTTCATTTTCACTTATTGTTAAATCATCCATATTGGCAAAAGTATCATGCAGGCTGTCGACTCTGATTATTTCGTCAATATCTCTTTCGAATGCTGCAAGTACGTTATTGACACCAAAAGGAATCTTCTTGAATTGATGAAGTTGACCACATGATTCGAAAGCAGTATGATGTCCACCTCTTCTCTGATAGGAAGTTGATGATATGCACTCTTCCAATATATAGAGCTGGAAACTTCATAATTGCCAACTTTATTACCGATATCCTCGATCTTCGGATAAGTGTAAGCATCTAGTAGAGTATAGCAATCAATGTTTTGAGAATAATTAATTACCATGCATCACTTGTGGTGGTTCTCGCAAGATATGACTATCCTTTCCAAGGGGAACGTTAGGGTTCAATATCATCTTCCTTTAAAATATGTATAATTTCAACTTCAATTAACTTGAGATCACTATCTGTGTGTCATTTCGATTTTACAGTGATAGCTTTACATTCTGGCTTAAGGTAATATCATTAAACAGGCTGAATTCGTGCAGCAGTAAGGCCACAGGTGGAAAGAGGTTCCCTACATTCTTTTAATTTTAACTGAGTACAGGAATGACTCTTTAAAATGTTGTGACCAATGATGAGAACAAAAGGTCAGACAGGAGAGAGAGAGTTCTACATCCTTGTAATAATGATCAAGAAGACCTATGTTAACCTTACATCTTCCCAGGATACTGGATGTCATCGAAGTAGAGGCTATAGACACAATGCCTGAAAATGGAATAATAAGTAATTAAGTTCTTGAGCTACTATTGCGCAAATAAAACTCAATAAGCTACCAGTATCAACCAAAGGAAATGCTTGCTTTCCATTAATTATTGCATGAACAGTGTTCTTGTCCAGGCTACCAGGAAAGACAGCAATATATACAGAACTCGAAAAAGCGTTAGAATGCTTAGTTTTTGTATTAGAGTCAGACTTGCACACTTTTGTAAAGTGTACACGCTTACCACAAGAATTACATGTAACATTCCTCGCGGGGCACCTAATATGCAAGTATTTTTCATTACCACAGAAAAAACATTTATGATTTAGANACATGTAACATTCCTCGCGGGGCACCTAATATGCAAGTATTTTTCATTACCACAGAAAAAACATTTATGATTTAGAACAGCAATGGTTGAGTCATAAATTGTTACTGATTCAGATGGATCTGACATTTCAGTAGCCCAACAGAGTTGATGGGTAAATGCGAGTAGAACATCAAGGCTTTTTTGCTGAGCTTATTTTAGAGTGCGAACTATAGCGAAAGCTTCATATAGTTAATGTGAATTTTTCTAGGAGTCGTTGACGTATTGCCGAAGACTAGAGACAAAATATGATAGAATCTCGTTTATAGTCATCCCTATTTGTATCAGCAATAACAGCTTTAAAATTGCAATCATGGCTATANATATGATAGAATCTCGTTTATAGTCATCCCTATTTGTATCAGCAATAACAGCTTTAAAATTGCAATCATGGCTATACGGTTTTAAAGATTGGAAGTTATAATAAATTTATTCATCAGATTGTTGACGACGAGTTGATAATTTGTAACGAGCAAAAACCTCATTGACACGCTTAACAAAGATATTTTCAATGACTGAAATATAATCACTACAATTTTCACATTAGCTTACTTACTCACAAATACTGTGCGAAATGTGGTTCGCTATTATGTCCAGTTAATTTGTCTCGTTTGGAACAATGCGAGACAATGAATAAACTTTGTAAATATCTTGAATCAATGTTTCCAGTCAGTAGCAGCAGAGATTTGGATTTCGGATCAGCAGCGAAACTTTCGGGCTTCAGTATTCTCTCCATAATTTTAGTCAATTACATTGTAATAAAACTCGTAACACAAAATTTTAAAAAAATGTTTTAATTTATTAAAATAACACTAAAATAAGAACATTTGAAACATAACTAATAAGTGCAAATGTCCTTGGAGAAATAATATAACACAGGGTTCGAATCCCGCACCCAGAAATACATGTTTTCAAATATAATACAAATCCCTAATACAGTACGTATAATTATTCCAAACAAAAATCCATAATCGTTGGCATACTGCGTCTAAGTCATGATGTCCATCACAAGTCCTGTAATATGTCGGGAAGAACATACGAAACTACATCACGAATTTTGTAACGAATCAACTTTGACCTCTCCATAGCTATGACTTTATCATCAGACGTGTGATCGACGCCATTTGGCAGGCTGTTACCTGGCAAGTGCTTGATCCAGATAGTCAAATGCTGGAGAACCTATAATCGGTGTCACATGCTCGTGAGCATGCCCACGACCGGCAATGTTTCGCCCTCTGCTCGAGGCACGAACAGGCGGCACACTCACTCACATCGACAATGCCCAGTGACGCGTCCCTCCTTTGTGAATCACTTTGCGAAACACGCCGAGAACAATGCATCTGTATGACACATAATTTCAGATACTGCTGCAGCAAGTGGCCTCGCTGATGTTTATGAAGACCTGTTATAAAACATGTTCAATGTAAACATTTTAGATCACATGGATATAAAAAACATCTATTCAGTCGTGTGAGCTCCTACGCGAACAGAAGATCGAACATAGGTGATAATGTTCGATAAGTATCTGAGAACTATTTCCATCGTATACAACTAGCCTTTTATCTTCACTGTACGTGCCTAAAACATTTTCGTATCACTGGGTAAAAAAAAAATATATATATATATATACATATATATATATATATTTATATGTAAGTCTGGGAGAAAATTAGTGTAATTTTGTGGGTTCGGGTATTGGACATAGATTCCTACTCCATGCCTCGTCTTTGGAGATTGCTTCGAACTGTTTTTTAGGTGCGTAACGTTAAAAAATTTACCAAACTCGGGTTTGTATTCGTACTACGGATCTCGGGTCTCACTTTTACACCAATGGCCTTTGTCTACAACTAACATTAGGGCCTTTAAAATATATTCCGAATACCATTTACCTAGTATGAACTTTATTCCAAGTTTTTTCACTATAATGTTTTTTGGGTGATTGAGAAGTTACTAAGAAGACATTTGAATNCTCTCCATAGCTATGACTTTATCATCAGACGTGTGATCGACGCCATTTGGCAGGCTGTTACCTGGCAAGTGCTTGATCCAGATAGTCAAATGCTGGAGAACCTATAATCGGTGTCACATGCTCGTGAGCATGCCCACGACCGGCAATGTTTCGCCCTCTGCTCGAGGCACGAACAGGCGGCACACTCACTCACATCGACAATGCCCAGTGACGCGTCCCTCCTTTGTGAATCACTTTGCGAAACACGCCGAGAACAATGCATCTGTATGACACATAATTTCAGATACTGCTGCAGCAAGTGGCCTCGCTGATGTTTATGAAGACCTGTTATAAAACATGTTCAATGTAAACATTTTAGATCACATGGATATAAAAAACATCTATTCAGTCGTGTGAGCTCCTACGCGAACAGAAGATCGAACATAGGTGATAATGTTCGATAAGTATCTGAGAACTATTTCCATCGTATACAACTAGCCTTTTATCTTCACTGTACGTGCCTAAAACATTTTCGTATCACTGGGTAAAAAAAAAATATATATATATATATACATATATATATATATATTTATATGTAAGTCTGGGAGAAAATTAGTGTAATTTTGTGGGTTCGGGTATTGGACATAGATTCCTACTCCATGCCTCGTCTTTGGAGATTGCTTCGAACTGTTTTTTAGGTGCGTAACGTTAAAAAATTTACCAAACTCGGGTTTGTATTCGTACTACGGATCTCGGGTCTCACTTTTACACCAATGGCCTTTGTCTACAACTAACATTAGGGCCTTTAAAATATATTCCGAATACCATTTACCTAATATGAACTTTATTCCAAGTTTTTTCACTATAATGTTTTTTGGGTGATTGAGAAGTTACTAAGAAGACATTTGAATTTAAATTTCAAGAGATATCTTCGGAATGGTTCACTAAATAAGGGCCTATTGTCGATTCTTTAGTTTTGTGTACAGAATAATAACGGTTTTATGAATTTAATTGTGCCAAAGATATAAAATAAAACAAAAATTTTAACAAGGCAACCATTGTGAAAATAAGTAACTTATCCTGTTCAAATAATTGGTTTATTCCAGATTTCTGTAAGGGTATACTGGCGCGGTATTTCGTTAAAATTTTAATACGTACTACTGACATTAAAAAACTTTACATTCGAGGTGGCACTAACTTACGTATTTGGTTGTGTAAGTTGGTGAGAGAGAAGGAAGGTCTACGAATTAATTAATTTAATGCTTGCCTAGTACTAATTAAGTCAACGAAACTAAAGCTACTTTGTATCGCTTCGGCCTTTGCCATTTGTGACGAGCCGTTCTCAGTATTTGAACTTATACTTTGATGCCTCGGGGCTAGAGTTTTCCTTAGTTAGGAACAAAACCTATTCATAATCTTTGCGAATTTTCATCCAGCTGCCCCCATGCTAATCTTGGTACTTTCTAGAATACAGAGTTGATTGAAATTAATAAAACGTATAGAATGATGTGGTGTTATATTTGACATTGTAAGCTTGTATGTTTATATGGCCACTATTTTCTTCTGAAAGTAATTTTTAAGAAATTATTGTCGGTTTTTATTGTCAGAATTTCGACATGAAATTGTAATACCTTCAAAACGCATGAACGCTATTTTCCAAGTGCATTCATTAATATTTCTCAGCTTTCCACATAAATTGTGATCCCACGTAACTCGTTCATACTGGAACGAAATGACGCCAACCTCAGTTATTACCACCACGCAACAATATATTTTACAGAAATGTGCGAACGTTTATTCAACTGGACGGTAACCGGACACTAGTGATTCATTAATATTCTCAATCAAATATTTTAAGTTGCACCTTCTCTAGACGAAATTGTAATGCCATACGATCGGTGATATTTAACTATACCTATCCAGATAGTTTGCATGTGGTCGTAAAACGCTGAGTGGACCAGAGAGGCGTCTAGAATTTCGGTCTGGGAGGGAAGGAGGGATGCACAAGGCATAAGACATCCTCGCGTTATAAGTTATACTTCTCTGGCGTGACTAAAATAAACTTTTTTCTTATGCAAATAATTTATGTAAGTATGAAAAACGATTAAATGACCAAAAAGACATTAAATACAATTAATAATGATTTTGTTAAAGAACATAATTAAATTACCCTTAACGTTCCAAAAGAAGTATAAATTCATAAAATAATACTTACAAGAAATTAAAATCAAATACTTGAAGACACTTTCAAAATTTTAATATAGAATTTTTGTCACGAACAAATTATTCACGACACAATGTCAGGAAAATTAATTATTAATATATTTATATTCCCAATTAATTACTAATGTAAGTGAAATGTTTTTTAATATGCTTATTACATGAACTGATTTTCTGTCGGTTTTAAATATAACCACGTGTTATGTCGTGTACCTTGCGTTTGTATATAGCTAGACGATACGCGCATGCGCGCTGGGTCATACCCCTACCACGTTCACTGTCGAATTTCGTTACACTGTGTGCGCGCAGCTTCCGTTTTACACTAAACTTTTACCCTCAACGCGTCAAAAGAAGTATAACGTTAAAACTGTTCTCGTCTAAACAAATGAATACTTGGCAAATCTGTAAACTCTATTTACAACAGTTATGTTAGCAACATGTAAATAAAGTTTGCGAATTTTAACCCCCAACATAAAGATAGTATGTAATTTCAGTGAACTTTTTATTACATTTTATTATAAGCAGAGAAGGAAATTATTAGTACAGTATGAAAAATTATAAAATAAAAACGAAATAATCTATATTTTACAAATTTTCACTGTTTGTAAAACCTTTCTCAATACCTCATTTTAATATAACGATAAATTCACTCACTACAGTTTCCTTCTGTCGTACTCAAAAACGCACTAACATCATAACTGTAGTAATAAACAGCATTAAATTGAACAAACCGCATGTTGTGCAAAAATTGTAAATATATTTCTACGCATATGACAATATATATGTTACACACTGTTTAAGATGTTAAAACTACTGCATATAGAAATTTATTGTAAAATATTTACAAATTTTAATAGTAAAGAAACAAAATAGCTATAATAAAGTGTTGATTAAGAAAACTGGTACTAACGATTTTTAAACATTGTCTTCAGTTTTCTGTAATTCACAAAGTAATGTTAATATAAAATAAACGCCAAAAAAAAAACTATAAGCAATTTTTTACCACCAAACTAAACGATGTAAGACTAAGAATATAAAAATTTACTGAGTTGTATTAAACAAACTGTATCTTATACGAAATTTTGTAAATATACTTTCACTAACTTTTCAGCCATTTATAGTTGTTAACATTTTTGGCATACGAGAAACTATGCATAAGACGTACTAAACCAATAAAATTGATATTTTGAAGATAACTANTTTAACATTTTTGGCATACGAGAAACTATGCATAAGACGTACTAAACCAATAAAATTGATATTTTGAAGATAACTAATTTATTCAAGGCTTCCTATATTCAGGCAATCGCATTTTAACTTTCTTTGCATATTCAAGCGTATTATTATTACCATCATTTCCGGTGACCTTTGAAAAAAATTTTCTACAAAGAGGAGGAAGGTGGCACATGCCCTAAGTACCCTGCGGCTCTGTAATACACATGTATTACATAGCTAAACCAAATGAGCTTTACAAAATTCCCCAGTTGCTTTGTAAATCTGAGGGACAGGCTAATCGCCATGCTGTAGAATAAAATGAGATAAAAATTTGTTTTTATTTGTATAGCTCGTATATTTTGAGTGGTTAAAAAAANGCCATGCTGTAGAATAAAATGAGATAAAAATTTGTTTTTATTTGTATAGCTCGTATATTTTGAGTGGTTAAAAAAAACAAAGGAAACTAACGATCTGAGTTACACATTCGCATACACACATTATAAACCTGAAAGTATCTCGAGTNGCCATGCTGTAGAATAAAATGAGATAAAAATTTGTTTTTATTTGTATAGCTCGTATATTTTGAGTGGTTAAAAAAACAAAGGAAACTAACGATCTGAGTTACACATTCGCATACACACATTATAAACCTGAAAGTATCTCGAGTANAAAAAAACAAAGGAAACTAACGATCTGAGTTACACATTCGCATACACACATTATAAACCTGAAAGTATCTCGAGTAATAATTTTAATTATTTCACTCAGTGCTGACATTTTTAATGCAACCATCCATAGCTGCTGATATACGCAAAATGAACTGTTTAGTGGCGCTTTAATTACAGGTTATTTATATATGAAGCATGTATCACGCCCTTTCATCCCCTGACTCGGATGCAGTTTATGACACGCACTGCATGAGACGTGCAAGAAAGCCTGATTATGCATAAGTCAGGTCTGTGCATCCAGAACCACTTTGAAATGCACAAAGGAAGTCTCCTCCTTCCCTCGCTGCTTACATAGATTAATATGATGGCACATTTCACTTACACGAACATGAAACTGCGTTATTCGGGAAGTAAGGTCCGAATTGCCGTAGCTAATCGAATTTCGCGCGAACATCNTACACGAACATGAAACTGCGTTATTCGGGAAGTAAGGTCCGAATTGCCGTAGCTAATCGAATTTCGCGCGAACATCGTAACGCGCATGCGCACCGACTCCCGGCATGCCTAGCTCGTCAAACGACGCCATTTGCATTGGTATTGTTGCAGTGTGATTTTTACAGTGTCAGTTTTAAATGTTTAAAACAATTGATCGGCCCGCCGACTGTGAAATACGATCAGTGATTCGGTTTTTCGACAGCAAGGAACGTTTCAGCAGCGGAAGTTCATCGACAAATAAGTCAAATGTATGGCCCCAATGCGATGAGTGACAGCAAAGTGTGTAAGTGGGTGGAAGCTTTCAAGGACAGACGGGAAAATGTCCATGATGAACCGCGATCAGGCCAACCATCAGTGATCACAGAAGATTTGGTCAAAGCCGTGGACAAAAAGATTCGTGAAGACCGGTGATTCACAATTTCAACTTTAGCATTGGAATTTCCGAATGTGGGTAGAACAACTTTGAACAAAATTGTCTCTGAAAATTTGCAATTTCTCAAATTGTGCGCACGTAGGGTTCCCAGGCTGCTTACTGAGGAACACCAAATGAAAAGAATGGCTTGTGCTCTTGATTTTTTTGACCGATGTCATAAGGAAGGTGATCAATTTTTACAGAAGATTGTCACAGGGGACGAGACGTGGGTTTCTCACTTGACCCCAGAGTCTAAACGTCAGTCAATGGAATAGCGTCACCCAACATCACCAGTCAAAGACAAGGCCAAGCGGATAATCTCAACAAGCAAGGTTATGGCAACTGTGGTTTGGGACAGACATAGAATAGGGTTAGTCGAGTTTATGCAGCAAGGGACAACAATCAATGCAGCTGATTACTGCGCTACCCTGACTAAACGTTGACGTGCAATACGAAATAAGCGACGTGGCCTTCTGCCGTCTGGAGTTTTGTTGACGCATGACAATGCCAGACCCCATTCTGCCATTCACACCCAAAATCTGATCAGATATTTTGGATGAGAAAAGACCCACCGTACATTCCAGACTTGGCACCGAGTGATTTTCACTTGTTCCGCTACCTAAAGGCGTTTCTCGGCGGCAAGCGCTTTGCCACAGATGATGAGGTGAAAGAAGCAGTTACAGACTGGTTATCATCGCAGGCGGCAGACGTCTATGACTTAGGCATACAAAAGCTTGTAGAACGTTATAACAAAAGTTANGTTGACGCATGACAATGCCAGACCCCATTCTGCCATTCACACCCAAAATCTGATCAGATCTTTTGGATGAGAACAGACCCACCGTACATTCCAGACTTGGCACCGAATGATTTTCACTTGTTCCGCTACCTAAAGGCGTTTCTCGGCGGCAAGCGCTTTGCCACAGATGATGAGGTGAAAGAAGCAGTTACAGACTGGTTATCATCGCAGGCGGCAGACGTCTATGACTTAGGCATACAAAAGCTTGTAGAACCTTATGACAAAAGTTTAAAAAAATATGGAAACTATGTAGAAAACTAGAGAATCATTTAGGAAATTAAATAAAAAAAGTTTTTTGAAAACTTTGGGATGTTTTATGTTTTATAAGAAATCGGACCTATCTTTCCGAATAACTTCAAATTTTTGGTAGAGCAATAAAAAGTGTAGGATAAGTTTATGTAATGTTACTTTCAAACAGTAATATTTTTCTTCCAAAAGGAAAACCATAATGCAATTTTTAAAAAATAAAAAGTAGTTCTTGTAAAAATTTTTACAACGAAATTAATACAGTGGTTAACTTAAATCTCGCACTTTATGTTTATATGTATAAAGTGTTTTTTTCACGTAATGATGAATGACTTTGTCTATATACACGATGGATGCAGAAATGTTTTAAATTGTTTCCAATAAACCAGTTACAAAAAAAAATTAATGATAAAACTAGTCGCTCTTACGGGGAATATACTGAACCCCCGGAAATACTACGACATTTGTAATGGCTACTAGAACCACCGAAGGTTTTACATTTCTTTACACCTCGCAGAGTATTAGACACGAGAAAATCATATCATTTACTACATGAATTAGAGTTTTGTAACTCGTCTTTGTTTTCGAATGAGCCAGAGCCAAGGAGGTGTGACTCCAGCTATAAAAAACCAAGCGAAAATATATCTTGCAGTCGAAAGTGTCTCATTATTTTAGTGCTATCTTGAACACAGATAAACTATGTAGTTGACTACAGTAATTAAGTTTTTTTTTAAAATCAATATTGGTTCCCTTTGTGTTCCTTTCTTAAGCATTAAATAAGATTATGAAATTTAAAACATTTCAACAAACACTGTAACGTAATTTTTCCATCTTTAAAATTTTACTGAANATAAAACTAGTCGCTCTTACGGGGAATATACTGAACCCCCGGAAATACTACGACATTTGTAATGGCTACTAGAACCACCGAAGGTTTTACATTTCTTTACACCTCGCAGAGTATTAGACACGAGAAAATCATATCATTTACTACATGAATAAGAGTTTTGTAACTCGTCTTTGTTTTCGAATGAGCCAGAGCCAAGGAGGTGTGACTCCAGCTATAAAAAACCAAGCGAAAATATATCTTGCAGTCGAAAGTGTCTCATTATTTTAGTGCTATCTTGAACACATATAAACTATGTAGTTGACTACAGTAATTAAGTTTTTTTTTTTAAAAATCAATATTGGTTCCCCTTTCTTAAGCATTAAATAAGATTATGAAATTTAAAACATTTCAACAAACACTGTAACGTAATTTTTCCATCTTTAAAATTTTACTGATTGCTGTACGTGGTTTTATTTTTCCAAAAAATATACATTCTACCCCCCTTTCTGCGTTGCCTCAGTGTGAGTAGAGATGAGAGGTTTAGGTGACTCTTATCCGATGAATGTGAAGCGACTTGAGTATGGAGCAGCGCCGAAAAGAAGGACGGGGAAACGGAAGATCCTCGAGAAAACCCGTCGACCAACGGCGTCGTCCGGGATGATTCCCACGTGTTATAATCCGGGAGCAACCCCGCCGGGAATGGAGCCCAGTTCCCCCTGGCGAGTAGCAAGTAGGTAGACCACCTGCACCACCGCGGCCCCTGCCCCAGTGTGCACCAATTCAGTTGTCCACTCAACGATGTTAGAGTTGCCTTCAGCTGCCATCTGAGTTGAAGCGGTTTAACCACGAAAGGTGCCCGGCTGGGTCGCTCCCAGATCGTCGTATGTAGGAGTCGTGCCGGAAGTTGCCGCTGCTCAGTGGGGTTTCTCGGCAATCTCCCGTTTCCCCCGCCCTTGCATTCCGGCACTTCTCCATACTCACATCACTTCACCCTCATCGGCTCTCACAACCCCAATTTTAAGAGACGGCCAAAATAATTCTGCTTTACGAAACTGTAAAAAGGATATGGTCTAGGTAAGGATCGCCCATTAAACCCTTATTCTGTCTACATCAAGTAGTGCGTAGGAGACAGAAATATCAATTTTCCATCAGAGACTACGAAGGATGTTTGCAAAGTACTTTCCGGAAACTATATAATAGTCACTTTTCTATGATACGACAAAAGACAACTCCCCGACTTTGGTCAGCGGTTTTTGACCACTTTTACCAGTTGCTTATAATTAGAATCCTGCAAATTTGGCGTTGTTATTTGAAGACAGAATAGACTTCAAACTGGCGTGCGTTTGTGTTCCTCTTGTCATTTGACTGCAGTTGGTTCGACACGTCCTAGGCGACCCTAAACCAATCGGAAACAAGTAAAGGCAAGATATGCGTGCTATGTCCAACCAAGATCAACGGAAATATGGATCTTCACTTTTGCAGAAGTCGATAAACAAATAACGTAAACTCGAATCTGTATATATAGTAAGATGAAGTCTTGCGTGCAGACAAATAATAATGTGAACTTTGCATATCTCTACTTTTAATTAGGGAAACGTGATTTCCTCGGAAAGAGTTGCACACACATGTTAGACTTCACCATCCTGCACAAACACCTGCAATTTTCCTTTAACAATAAGACACTGTTCTTTGGGAGAAGGCGGTGTGTAAACTGAATGGGCCAATTATAATTTTGTTACTCTGGTACTGAACGTCTGTGATTCGTGGAAAGGCATCTAAAAAGCGTAACAGTTAAAACTATCCAATCACGAGAGTGTAACCACGTAAAAGTGTTTTGACATAAAACTATGGAGGAACGTTTTTCGTGAAAAAACTTGTAGTTACTACTTAAAATTTGTTCGAACTTAATTAAGTAGTATTGCTATTAATGTAAGTAAAAAGTTCATGCCCAAACCATTGTTTATTTTAATGGACACGATGACGGGAATATTCTAAGTATTGTTGGGTGTCAAGTAGTAAAAGTATTTCCTATCGTCTTGTTAAAAAAAGTTCATGGTGAAATTTTTGGACACCATATTTATTTAATACAGTATTTCTTTTTTTAATGCTCGTAAGAGAAAGAACTTTTATATTGCGTGCATATATGGGTTGCTAAAAATTTACAATTTACGTCACCAACGAAGTTATGTAGTTCTTGGGAAGGTAAATTTTACACAGGGAGGGAAGATACAAACTAAGCACAAATATTGTAGAATGAAATGCAAACGAGAAAATAATTCTCAGAAGTCCAAGCCCGTCGGGCAAGTCGGTATAGTCCTTTGCTGCTGCATGATTTATTTCAGTAGTGACTGCGGCCGAGTGCGGTTGAGTGAGACCTGCTCCGCGTTTGTATGTTACTTGTCTAAATAACTGCATTTAACAGCGCGGAAATAGACATTGCTGTTATCAATTTAATATGTATAGTGCCAGCAGTGCCACGCTATTTCCCTCCCTTTCAGCGGCGAGCTTTCGGGAAAGCTCTCCCCTACGCTGCCTACCCTACGTTCCCTCATTCAAAGCTACGCCGAGATTATTTTCTCATTTCAAATTTACGCTACGAAGAAGGGATTTTGAAAGTGCTGAGTATATCGCGAACAACATATAGCTAGACATACCAAACATTTTGAGTCAACATGTATCTCATGAGATTGGAAATAAATTATTCGACTCCGCTAAGCTCTTTCTAGACATGTGACAAAAATTCTGCTTTACAGTATCAAAATCAGTACTGGCTCAGTAAAATAGGATTTCAGCTTCATACGCGCATGCCTGCGAATAAGCAAAGTAAACTGTCGGACGTGTGTGCACTACGCTGTATCCTACCAAACTGTCGACTTTCACTGCGGTGAACTGTCTTCTCGAATTTTACCTTATGGGTAAAAAAACTTATAGTCCATTTATTGTTACTTCCAACTTTTGTGAAACCCTGTTTAAGATGTACTTCCAGGATATTCCTCCCCCTCATGCAACCAAAGTTTAGCTAAGTCTAGGAAATTACACCAAAGGGACAACGTGCTGCATTCGTGCGCACTCACTATAATGATATTTTGCACAAGAACTATTCCTTACTAGGCGTTCCCATCACACCTATTTTCTCCCTGTTTATATTCAAATTAATTATTAGTTACTTAATATAATTTACACATACAATATAAGTAACAGGTTTATTCAACAAAAATAAGGTACCACTCTGTTACCACATACGTGACATATTTGGGGGATAATCAAACACGTCACAAATATTGTGGTTATTCAAAGGTTTGATTCAACACCGTGAATAGACTAAAGTAAACTCCCGCGATATTAACACGAGTAATCATAGGCGTCGTCACAGTTGGCGAGTGTTCTGAAAGTGAATGGTGTGGTTTCAAGGTCCCAGGAAGCAATACGTAAATTTACATACAATATAGCCAAGGGTAGCATATAGGAGCCTATGCAGTATTTCATTCAAGAGCGTTGGAGGCTATGTTCCTTTAGCATGTACAATGAAACCAACAATTTAAAAAGTGCAGCATGTCTATTGTATTTATTTTGTGTTTTCTGGTGTTATAAGCCATATGGGAGATAGCGTATTTTTTAAATTTCCTGATGGGTGGTTCGGGGCATATCCGAACCAATCCTATAAAGCCGCGGTGGTGTAGTGGTTATACTAATTTCCTCCCACCAGGGGCAAACCAGGTTCGATTCCTGGTGGGGCCGCCACCNGAATTTTCGCATTTGGGAATCGTGCCGGACGATGCCGCTGATCAGCGGGTTTTTTCGGGGATCTCCTTTTCCCTCACCTTTGCATTCCAGTACTGTACCATAACCACCTTCTTCACCCTCATCGGCTCTCAAGACCTAAATGTTAGAGCCGCCTAAATATTTTCATTCTGTTATGAATTTACTTTTAAGTCAATTCATACCTGAAAGGGGTTATAGGTGTAGCTAAATAATGAGTCATGATTAGGTAGAGCTCAACAGTATAAGATGGAGTTTATTGAACATCAGGATTATATAATAACTATTTATGTGACTATTGATCGGGAGAGCTTAGATTACTATTACAATCTAATTGGAAAGACCTCATCTTGTTCGTGTTGCCGGAGGCTGATTCTAGGAGGTGGTTAACGACGGCCGGACACACCCATCTCAAAGTCTTCTTGGACCGCTGCCCCAATGACAAAAGACGCTGATCCCTGTGTTAGGCTGGCCTGTATCAGGCGCGTTGTTTAAGATTTTCGGTCCCGTTTACTGGCCAGTGGAGGGGATTTCTGCAACTGTCTTTCGCAATGTGTTATTGCAATTACGCCCGTGATCTGGTTCAGCTAAGGCCCGGTAATTTCATAACAACTCACTCTCTCTTCACAAACTGTACATCGTTTGTCAGTTTCTTGAAACAATCATAACATCCTTCTACATAAATTATAATGATCTCAGTCGTAGATGGGTTAACTTGGTTCAGCCCCTCACAATTTATTGTATATTTAATTCCGATACATATTTAAATATACACTGCAGCAGTTGAGCAGTGATTTTTTTTTTCTGGTACGGAACCATCGAAATAATAATTTTAAGACAGCGATCAGAAAACAGGTTAGTTAGTAACTGGCAATCCTCCTGAAAGCATTCAAAGATAAGTCACCACAGTTGTCATGGCACAGTCTGCCCCTGTAGGTCGAAAGTTCGGATTACACGTGGGGTATTTGCGTACATTAAAATAACATTGATAGTCTTTCAAAATACCAAGTAAGAAATGTTAAATAAAACAACTGGATTGTTTTAAAAGAGAAGATCATTATATATATGCAGAATTCCAAGATTTGGTATGTTTATTCAACTGCTGGCATTGCCCAGCAGAACGTCTGGGAAGGCTTGGAAGAATCTTGAGTCATTCATATATTCCTACGGTGGAGTTAACACTCTCCTGTAACGTGGGCAATCAAGTCAAATACTTCCACAAAACGGCAGTAACATACCAAACCACAGATTGTGCTCACAAATGTGCAAAGCTGTAAAAGACGCCCTAGCACAATAGAATAACGCGAAATTGGCAGTTATCTCTATATAGGCCTATTAAATGATACCAGGGACGTCGGGAACTTTTGACGTCAATACGTCTGAAAACCAACACATTACGTACCAGGACGGCGACGGCCAGGGGCAAAGTAACGTTTTCAGGGTGATCTATTACGACGCTATAACTTCGTGACTAACAACGCGATTTGAATAAATATAGTCTCATTCGATCGTGTATAAGACTGCAATGCAAGTGTGACGTAGAGATTGCGTCGTGCATGTGTGAGGCTCGGGTGGGGCCCGCGGCGACTGGCGGTAGTTTTGAGCTGGGAGGAAATTTCCGACCAATTTATCTCGCAACTCCAATGTTCAAGCACGCCGGTTTTGATGTCAAACGAGAGAACCTGCCTGTATCTTTGGACTTGAGCCAGAAAATACAAGTAATGCCAATTTCGTTACTTTCATTTCATTCCTATATTTCAAAGAATATTTTACCCGCTAACGAAGACATGTTCACGTTAAACGCATGGTAGCGTCTCCGAGACAGCCACACACACGGTCTGTTGTTTGAGGTGGGGGGCAATGCCTTCTTGCTCTCTCATTTCCGAAATACCTCTGTTACGCACTCGTATCTGCTTGGTGGTGGAAACCACCCTTCCTCTGCTCCTGACACTTGTGCGAATCCTCTGACTACTCTCCACTATTTGCTCGAGTGTGTCACCTATAGTTACTCGCGGTTTCTTCCTACTTTTTGAATATAACCTATATAAAAATCACTCCATGTTTGACGTGCTTGGTTCTTTTCTAAATATGTCATGTTACACAAGCGTTTCATACTTGTGCTAAATTAAACTTTTACTTTTATTTTACCCATAAATTATGATAATTTATTTACAAATTAACACGAATAAAAAAAGAGAAAATATAGGTGTATTGCTCATGTCTAGTAAGAAATATTTCTCATGCAAAGCATATTGCACTGAGTGCGCACGAATCAGGTGCGTTGCCCTTTTGGTGCGATTTTCTAGAATAGGTTAGGCTTTGTTCCCATGGAGCGGAGAAATATCGTGGAATTAAAACTCCAGCAGGGCTTCAGTAAAGTTGGAAGTACCCGTCAATTGAACATACGATCAGGCACGTCGCGCTTTTAATATTAGTGACAAGTGGAGAGATTTCGGCGGCTCCTAACAGCAAGTTGTTGAGAGCCGATGAAGGTGAAGCGAGGTGAGAATGCAGCAGCACCAGGATGCAAGGGCGGGGAAAGCGGGAGATCGCCGAGAAAACTGACCGACCAGCGGCATTGTCCGGCACGATTACCACTTGCGAAAATCTGGGAGCGACCCCGCGAAGAATCGCTCCAGGTTCGCGTAGTTGGGAGGCAAGTACTCTGACCACTACACTACCGCGGCCCCCATCAGTGACGATTTGCCTCGCATGCTGTATCATAAGGGTCCTTCTGTGAGCAGCGTACTGCAATTATTACGCGCGGCTGGTCGTTTTAATGTGTTGTCGCTTGTTTTCGGTTTATTTGTGTGTTCTCTTTTGCGTTTTTTGAATGTTCCACAATCGTGGCCTTTTAACTTGTTTCCTACGTGCTTTCGCAATTATTGTCGTTGCTCTTACTCGTGTGGAGTATTTCATCTGGTTTTAGTTTTAGCTGTCTGTTACTGCGCTTGTTTTACTAGCTGTGTATTTTTTTATGTATTCTCCTTTTTTTAACATTCTGTGGGCGCTTATGACACTGCTGAGTGTCTCAAAATCCTACTCTCTCACTAAACCGCCCACCCCCAAATCAAACTTAGCTACATGCCACGACACAAGCCATACTTATGAAATCTTTATCCGTTAATCCAATACTCACATTCCAGATACAATTAATGAAACCTAGATGGGTTTGTTATATATTTTCTTTTATTACCTTATACATTAAGGATTTTCGCCCACAGGTCACAGAGCAGATAAGTATACAGATACAAAGGCTTCGCGGTTTTTTTGATGTGGGTGTGCCCATTCTGTGATTGGCTGCGCGACGCTCCGGGTATGGGGCCTTACGTCTAGTTGACTACTGCGTGCTGCGAAAGGTTCCTATTGGCTGGGCTGCCAGCTGACGAGTTAGTTACCAGGCCTTGATAGGCGAACGGCGTTCCTACTTTTCGCTTGTCAATGACGCCATTTTGCTGGCGTGTGCCATCGGAGTTCGCGGGATAAGCGGCTGTTTCCCCTCTTTGTTCTTTAATACTCCGTCGTTAGGTGGTAACTTTAGAAGAGTTCGCTGGCTTTCGCGCTCTTCTCAATATGTTCAGCTTTCCAGATTTAGGCTCTGCGCCAGCCGCTATACCGGTTTGTTTCATTTCCTGCTGTTATAAGATTTTCTGAAGTAAAATAAAATAAAGAATCCGCTATAGCAGTTTAGTATTTGCCGTACTGTGTAGTACAGAAATTAAATCCAAATGAAATGCGTATACAATTCTGTCACAATCAGCATAATTTAAAATTTAAAATATTAATGCATTATTACAATTACAAAAAAAACACCAAATAAATTTAAAGAAAAACATTAAAAAAACTTTTAAAGGAAAATTTGTATAGTAATATATTTTCTATAATTACATATTATCTGTGATTACTCTTAAACTGAAATTATGAGACAAAAACGAAGAATTTCAGCATAAGGGGTGAAGCCGAGTATAAGTACTATTAAAGTCGAAGAATAACCCGAGGTTTTTGCAGACATTGCAGTCACTGATACCCTGAAGATAGCGACTGCAGTCGCGGCTAACCTGAAGAGAGTGACTGCAGTCGCTGCTACCCTAAAGATAACCACTGCGGCGTCTGCCGAAACGTCGAGACGCTCCTAGAGGGCCGCAAGGGTGCTATCCGCCTCTCACCATGGCGAACGGGTTTCGATTCCCGGCGGGGTCACCCAGATTTTCGCATGTGGAAAACTAGAGGACGTTTCCGTTGGCCGCTGGGTTATCTGGGGATACTTAGCTGTGGCTTTATACAAAAAAGCTAATAATATTCATGTAAAATTTATTTACGTTTTATTCACACTTTTTAAATAAAACATATGGAAAATAACTTCATGCATGATGTGCTTGATTGTTTCTTAAATATGTCATTATATTATACTCTTCTCAACATGACATATTATTACAGAGTGCGCACGGATAAGGTTAGCTTTGTTTGCATGGGATGGAAGAATATCCTAGAAGTAAAACTTCAGCAGGGTGCATAAAAGTCGGGAGTAACCGTTAATGAACTAAAGTAATAAACTAAACTAANTTAAATAAAACATATGGAAAATAACTTCATGCATGATGTGCTTGATTGTTTCTTAAATATGTCATTATATTATACTCGTCTCAACATGACATATTATTACAGAGTGCGCACGGATAAGGCGCATTGTCCCAGTGGTGTAATATTCAAGACTCGGTTAAGCTTTGTTTGCATGGTTTGGAAGAATATACTAGAAGTAAAACTTCAGCAGGGTGCATAAAAGTCGGGAGTAACCGTTAATGAACTAAAGTAAATTTCTTCAGCGGAAAATTAAAGTGAAATTAGCAGTGGATATTAACTAAAACGTTCACCATCACAACGTCTACAAAGGATTAATTTCTGTAATGAGTCTCTTCGATAGCTTACCCAAACTCCTCTATTTTCATGTTTATAATCACAAGATAACATTCGTTGCTTTCTGCAGCTAAGCTTCAGCGGCGCGCACGACATACTTAGAACCGTTCAAGGGACTAGAATTATTTTATATTTTTTCAGTACATTACATCCGTTTCCGCTGTGATATGAAATTATAGTCTGGAAAATGCATGAATAGTTAGAAAAAATACTTTCTGGAAATAATTTAAAGAGTTAAAGCGGTTCGTCCATATTTCAATTTTAACTTTTCAGATAAGATTCAAAGTTAAATTAGCCGGAAAAACACTTAATGAAAGTAAACCAAGTGTTATTTCTCAAATAAATTGCAATATCATACTCCTGTGAGTTATATAAACACTTCATCTGAAACAATACGTTTTGTTAAAAAATAAATTTTTGAAAATTGTACGAATCAAATTTTATGTTAAAATTCTAATATTTACACTTAAAAAAAAAATATTATGAGAGATATTTTTCCACTTTTATGAAGTTATCATCGTTTACACGTAATTTTTTTCATAACTTTTTACTTATTTTTAGTGTAATTAGTGAATTTAAATTTTGTAAATTAAGTCCTAAGTGATAAACGGAGTATTGTATTTTTGTTATCATTTTCGTTTTACGTGGATAAATGTAAGAGAAGTTGAACGCCTTGATGGGGATTGAGTGTAGCTATTTTGGATTTATGAATTTTTTCTCCGAATCTTGCAGTAGAGAATGCGATTTACATTTTAAGGGCCGACAAGGTATAGAGTATAGCTTGGGGCATTTCTTGAAATATGTATTATAGTTTTTCTCTTTCTGTTACCGCCTTCGTAGTCGTTCGCACCTAATAATTACTTTTCTCTTATTAGCTGTTGACCTGTTGGAAAGTAACGAAGGCAATAAAACTCCAACAAACTTAGTACGCTTGGGAAAATATTGTCTGTGCTCTGTCACGCCAGATATTTTGACTCGACGTCTAAAACAGAAGGCATATAGTACATTCACGGTTAGTTTAGAATTTTCTGAAGTCATATTATACTTTTAGAATATTTTGGCACCTCGTGCAAAAAAGATTAACAGAGTCTCGAAAAATACACCAAAAAGACAACACACCGCATTCGTGCGCATTCAGTGTAATAATATTTTTCATAAGAACCATTTCGTACTCAGCATTACCAACAAAACTAGTTTCTCACTGATATTATGGGTATTATATGTAAATGGAAATATTATAATTTACATATGAAATGCAATTAAAAGTTCAATTGATAAAATAATGCGTTAATCCTATATAAACAGAAAGATAAAACGCATGTATACATGACATATTTAGGAAGCAATCAAGCTTGTCATACATGGGGTGATTTTTCTAAGGTTTGTTTCAGAAAGTGCGACGAAACCGTGGATGTACTATAGCGAGTAAACTGCTAAGTTAAAGGCGGAAGAGACCAATCTTCCTTAAGTTCGCCACAAATTAAGCTATTAAATTAAAATAAATAATTTAATAAACATTGAAAGGCATCTTGCGAAATCATAAAGTATTCTGAAAATGTAGAAAATAAAAACATTTTCCTAGCACTTGAACCACCTTAAACGTGTAGTGACGCTGAAGGCGAATGTAATAAGCGGGGCGGGAAAAGGCGCATGGAAACCTGTGCCTGGCTGGTGACAGACTGAAAGGCGGTGAGAAGCAAAGAAGAGGGGCGGCAACCGACGTGCAATCACGTGAGAAACATGGCGGCTTGTTAGTAATTAATCTGCACTGCGAAGCCTGCTGGCTGCGTGCGACACCGCCCTCCTGTTACTCTCCTGCACCCCCTCCCCTTCCCTCTTGACTTATTGCGTCCGTCGTAATAAGCAGCTTGGCCACATCTGTTGCGAGAGTTTACTTTCCGGCACCGACATCTCACGCAGCGTTATTGAAGCAACTTCCTGCAGTCATAGCTTTACAAGCTTTCGTGTCCATCAATATTTGCAGGTTTGGAATTCTTATTTAAGGAAGTACAAAGTACGGCCCGAGGGTCATTTATGGCCCCGCGGTTTGAATGCCTATCAGTCAGTGGCGTGTGGTGAAGTGTTGCAAGATAAGCTGATGCTTGCTCAGTGCGGCACACACTAGGCAGGAACCAGTAACCTGAGTGGAGTGGGGAGAAACTGGATTATTGACGCCACTCACGAGAGAGCGTCGAGACTCCCATTACACGCGTGCTGTGACGTCAACTGTACTACAACATTTATGTGGTCGATGTGTAAACTAGCAAACGATTAGGTATAGCTCAGAGCAAAACACAGCTTACCTTGCAATAGTTCACCACACGCCACTGTCATCACTGCGTATGAGACTAACGAAGTAAAAGTCACCCTTGTGTGCTTCTGGAGTGTTTGCTACCAGAAGTAAATTAGAAAACATGTATTATAATTATAGTAGTAATATTAAGCAAAAATAAACGTTGAAGTTGACTTTCATCTATAGTTTCTTCCACTTGGCCCGTCCTAACAAAAAAATTGGCGAGCCTCCTCCTCATATCATTACATATTTAGACATAAAAGCCATCAAGTAAGGGGGTGGAGGTGGAGGGAGAATATTTTTAACCCATTGTTTTCTTTCGCAATTAGTATATTCCAAGGAATTTTGTTTTAATTTTGTTTTAAGCATACACGCGTTAAAATAGTCTTAAGTAATACTTAGTTCTTGTAAATGTGCAGCAACATAACAGGACCAGTTCATTACGTGAGACAAGGTAAAAACCAAAAAATCATTGAACGGAAGATATTATACAACACCTGTTTAGTTAGGAAACTCATTACAGAATTTACTTATAATTGACGAGTAATTTGTTGTACGTGATGTGTCTAACATATGGCCGATGAGTAATTAATATCCCGTTAATTAGTGTTTCTTATGTTGCAGAATCTACGGCTGATGAATTAACATATACCCTGGAAGGACGTATCGTAGACCAACAAACAACAGCACACAGGTAACTCAAGTAGATACATTCAAAATGTTTCCGCTGTGAAGTTTCAGAAATATACATCACCGAAACCAAACATTTTAAGTTAGACGTAAAAATATTTGTGAAACAGGTTAAATCGAAGGCAGACCCCGCACAGAAAGACCCTCAACAAGATAAGTAACTTGCGCTGCGGATGCTGCGTTGGTCGAATAATCACCTGCAAAGTCTGCTTGTAAGTGATCACACGAAGTTCCTCATATAATGCTACGACGACATGGGAAGAAGTATTTTGTTTAGATACCATTTAAACTTTCTTGTATAACCTAATTAAGAACTGGCATGATGAGCAACGTAAACCTCGTGGACGATTTATTGATGTCTTTCAAAGAATTTCACGTGAAGAAAAGTAACTTTCTTGAATGAGTGTCCAATTTAACGTAGTTCAAATGCGAGAAATATTTTTTTCATGACTAAATAGAACCCACACTATTTTGAAGCACTGGAAGATAACCCACAGTATACGATTATGTAGGTTGAAATGTGCGCCACATTAATGTTAGGTCCATAATACTTTGAAGGTGCTGTGAATCATGTTAGCTACCTTAACATGTTCTGCGACTGATTCTTCCTCAACTGCACAATAGAGGACTTCTTGTTGAAGTCAGGTGCCAGCAAGTTGTGGCACCAGCATATTATGCCTTAAGGGAATATTTTAATGAGGTGTTTTGAGATAAATATATCGGAAGNAGCAAGTTGTGGCACCAGCATATTATGCCTTAAGGGAATATTTTAATGAGGTGTTTTGAGATAAATATATCGGAAGAGGTTCAGTAAAGTTACCAGCATTTCTAAAATTGCCATCCTGTAGTCCTGGCCTCTTATCGTGTGGTAATGAACTGCGGCGGTACTTCAAACAGAAGAGACTTACCAAACATTAAGGAATTGTTGAAGAACATGGAGATGTCGTTTGAAATGCATTTGCTTAGAGCAATCCAGCAGTGTAGCGGAGAATTTCACATCGCACTTGGATGCGAATAATCCTCTGTGATAAAAATCACAGCGTAATACCAACACACTGGAATAAGGTTGTTGTCGATATCCATATCTGACCAAATGTGGTATCAGTAATATTACATAAATGGAAATATAAAAAAAACTAAACAAGGTATTGTCTTAACTTGTATATGCTTGATGTGTTCAATTGTGGTAACATGGTAGATGTAAGCCCTGTAATCTAGTTTCTGCAACAGCCTTGGCAACATCTCGTGGTGGCACGGTGGGAAGGAGGAGGCGGTAGTGAGTTCTACGTATGCCTAATCCAAAAACTAGGAATGTTAGAATTGAGATCAATACGTGACGTCTGAGGGGCGTATCTGAGTTCGTGAGGCATGGAGGTCTTAATACAAATAATTGAACTAAATCTGTTTTTTAATTAATTCAGACAACTATTATTTACAGCATAATAATTATATATCTCCTCTATTACTCTTTTTATTGATTAGCAAGCGCAATATGTGATTTCTATTTTTATTTTTATTTACGTCCTTATCAATGCCTCTGTTTAGTTAAAGTCAATTACCTCATATTCATTATTAACACACGTTCAGTCTGTCTGTTGCCATCATTTGTAATTACTTTAACTAACGCATCCAGTCCAATAGTCCAGCCTGCTAGTTGCACTCTTCACTGCTCTGATGCTTGCAGTTGCAGACTTTCCTCCCACTGGTCACTTCTGGCACTACTCGTTGCTCTTCTATCTCTTCGACTTTCGCTTAACAAAAGCACAATCGCCCAGACTCCCGACTCTCATAAACTCTCTGCTCGGAGACCCGACGCGCTTGTATTGTCGCTGGCATTGGCCTGAAAGGTTCGTCGCACCCCGAGTCACGCTGAGAGAAAAACAGTCATTTATCCAAGGCATTCATCGGATTAATGCAAAAACTGTATTTGCTGAAATTCAAGGGCGTGCGACCTGCAAAATGATTGTTGTTCCTCCCTATTTTTATGTCAAAACACTTTAGATTGTTTACCTTCTCGAAATTGGATGGTTTTAACTGTTTAACTTCTTAGCTGCATTTCCGTGTATCACAGACGTTCAGTACCAGAGTAACTAAATTATGATTGGCCCATTCAGTTTATACACCGCCTTCTCACAAAGAACCGTGTCTAATTGCCAAAGGAAAATTGCAGGTGTTTGTGCAGGATGGTGAAGTCTAACGTGTGTGTGCAACTCTTTCCGAGGAAATCACGTTTCCCTAATTAAAAGTAGAGATATACAAAGTTCACGTTATTATTTGTCTGCACGCTAGACTTCATCTTGCTATATATACACATTCGAGTCTATGTCATTTGTTTATCGACTTCTGCAAAAGTGAAGATACGTATTTCCGTTGAACTTGGTTATACGTGGCACGGTTATCACGCTGTTACTTGTTTTCGATTGGTTTAAGGTCGCCCAGGACGTGTCGAATCAACTGCAGTCAAATGACAAGAGGAACAAAAATGCACGCCAGTTTGAAGTCTATTCTGTCTTCAAATAATAACGCCAAATTTGCAGGATTCTAATTATAAGGAACTTGTAAAAGTGGTTAAAAACCACTGACCAAAGTCGGGGAGGATGGAGAGGCTATGGAGACTTGCTGAACGAGAGACAGGCAGACAAGAACACAGTATCATCTTAACTGTACAACTTGAGAATCTTATTGTATTCGCTTGTTTGCCGATGTAGGTTATACGGTACTGTCCACATTAGAAAGCAAAGCAAGTTAAGAATGTTCATTCTGTTGTATTGGCAATCATAATTATTAACATCACGAGTTAATTTTTTTTTTTTGTTATTGTAATACTGACCTACGTTAAGGTTTATTCTATACAGGTTAGGAGGAAAACTTGATATATTTATTCTACTCTATTTCTTCCTCTAACTTCTGTCTGTCTTTTTATTATTGCTATCGACAATTTATCCTCATAATAATTGCGTATTTTTCTACACCGCCGTTGTATTCTCTCGTCATTCTTTGATTTTGTATACACTACATTACTTCCATACGCCTGATCTCAAATTTAATTATTTATGCCTATATATAATTTAATTATTAATATCCTTGCGTATTGCCTTTGAGATATTTTCTCCAGGAATTTATATTTTTCTCCTTTTCCTTTTTGAAGTTTTTTTATTCCTTCTGCACTACTCAACTTATAATTTTACAAGATTGTGTTTTAAATCATTGTTTTAGTTTTCATAAGTGTACTAACCACCGGAACTAGAAGCCAATCTTAATTGTTATTATATCTTATGCTTCGGCATATTCCTGACGATTAAGTTCATTATTGATACAATCTAGACCCTGGTAGAAATAATTTACATTTTTTAACTAGACTTCTCCCTTTCACTATTTTACTCTACAATTTTTCTTTAAGTCTGCAACCATGCTGCATACTGTTATGATTGCCTCACTGCTAGTAGCGGCAGCACCAACAAATATGTTGTCAGTGATTGTTACCAAAACACTTTCAGTAAACATCGGACACGGCTACGCAACAACAACGAATACAGTACTGTACTAAGATGCAGAGAATAACTGGGTCTGGCTGACATGGTACGATTGCACCTATCTATCTACTGCTCGCTGCCGTAGCACAGCCCAGGACCCGAATAAAGCCCAATAATAAATGAGAGCAACAGGATGGGGGGGATACGATAATGTTGAAAATGTATTTAGAAAGATATAATATCTATGATACCGATGAATTTTTAAACGTCCTGTAACGTCACTATATTCAAATTCTTGCTCTTATAGTACTTTCATAGTCCTCTTGCCTCTTTTTAGCTTACTCACCGAAGCAAAGAATATCTTACGAATTCACTTTCCTGTCTGTGTTTATGTGTGTCTGTGAGTGTGTGTCTGCGAGTGTATGTCCACCCCTTTCCATTTTTTAACGCTGCAACCTAATTCCACCAAACTGGGTACACATATAATACTTAGTAAAAACACCTAACTAGTAAATTTTTTTTTACCACGTCAGGAATTTACTTTCAAAATGGCGGCCATTTTTATATTTTGATTGATATTTTATACTTCGAGAACCGTTAACTGATTTTTTCAATATTGTGTACAGTGGTAGATCATTGCGTAAGTTTAAATTTTGAGATGAATATTGTTATTGGTCCATCCTTTTGTAAGATAGCATCAATTTTAAAAAAAATTATGATTTTACATTATATCTCGAAAATTCTTCTACCAATTCCCACCCAATTTGGCATGTAAGTAATACTATGGTAGACCATGTAAATGAAAGTGATTGAACTTAATAAGTATTGTGCATTTTCACACATATACGCTACTTTCTGCTAAACACACGATTATCTTAATGTTTATTATATGTATTATTTATTTAACAAATATATTAATTTTTTACGGCGGAAGCATATAAAATTGATTTGAAAATCTTGGGCGTTAAATCTTTAATATTTTCGCTTAAATACGCAGTGAAATTTTATTGCAATTAAAAGTAAAAACTTTTAAACCGATGTAATATATATTTACAAACAGGCTCACACATATGTTTATGTAGTTAAAACCCTTATATCTCCGCAGTTCACAATGAAATGTATCTCCAACATAGAATTCTTCATAGCAATACCTCATTTATGTTCATCGCAAATACTTACAGTTTACCAAACATTTATAAATACATACCAGTAGATATACTCTTAGGCGATAATAATTAAATTAAAATAAAAGATAAAGTCGTTTTGTTTTTAATGTTTGGATTTATTCATATTCTTAACCATTTAGACCCTCAACCTCCTCAAACTCAACCTCCGAGTTAATCAATAATCGAATATAATTCTTCACTAACATAAAGATACCCTCTTTTTTGCAATGGAACCAACTGCAGTCTATCAACAGAGTCATTGGGGTCTTCAAAAAATAAGTAGCTAGAATTAACAACACACTTCGCAGAAGGTTCACGATACACATATATACATATACGATACATATCGTGATGAGTAAGTTCTGAGATACCTTTAAACCAGAGTACTAGGTTCGAGTTAACGTTTCTTCGGCGCCAACTTCAAGTAGCCCTTCAGCAAAAGGTTTACGCTTTGCTATGCATAAGTCACTTTATCGTCAGTAGAATAGGCGTATTTCCCCGCATCACCAACAGTCTTGGAAGTCACATTTCCGTTCTCCCCCTCCTGGATAGTTGTAACATCTTTGTTTTTCACTTCACATGTAAACGCTACATGTGTACTGTTTAGAACTTCTGAAGGTTCGCATAGCTCGTGTTTTCCATACTGCATGTCTGCAACACCAATATTGCCTTCATCACGCACTCATTTTGAACATGATGCAGACCAGAGCAATGGTACAGGTATTCGAACCAACGTTATTTTACACAACCAATCAGCAGGATGGCTACCAATGACCTTGTCTTGCGGCGATAAGTTCAACGCATGCTGTCTCGAGCCAAGCAAAGGTACATTACCTTTACACATACCAATGTATGTCTTTTTACATCATCACATCTACCAACTGCTGCACCACACATATCACATGTTAGTATTCTGGAGGTCCGTTTCTTTGAAAATTTTCTCTGTTCATGGTGGTGACATGCATTACAACATTTCTAAAGGTTTTGACAAAGTAACTGCATTGTTTTCCATGTAAATGTCGAACACTTGGTGACGGTTTTCATGTACACATACAGGACACACTCGATTGCACATCCTCACTGTTTTTCATCATCTTCAACCATATGCGATCTCAAACACACTACTGAGAAGTGACTCCTCACGGCTGACTCCTCACGGCTGACTCCTCACTGTCGACTCTCCACTGAAACCTTCACACACTACCGACACCGCACATGTATGTTTAACATGGGAGTGATTTTCTGCGTTTGCAGTAATTTATATCATTATCCTATTGAAAGCGAAGTTATTTAGTAAGTCTCTATACCGGGGTAGAGGGATATCAGTATGTGTCTTTCTACCAAGTGGATACAGCCTTTTGTTTGTTTTAAAATCTAGATGAAGTACTGAAGAAAGGGTACAACCACAACCCTTAGTAACCATTTGTTTTTCCTCTCGTCATAACTTGTGTATACTATAAACAACAATGCTTTATATCATGTCTACATGATACATATACATTCAAAGGTCCTTAAGAGACTGCTAATATATGCGCAATCGTGAGGCTCTAAATTCCTATAGTTACAATACATCTAAATATTATATTTGTCAACACCAAATTTTTCCACCTCATCGATAAGTTGGTTTTTTATGTCAGGTTTCATACTTGGCAGGTAAGAGCAAACATCTCTCAACGTAAATAACATATTCAATGCTATATGTTCCTTTAGAAATCCCTTGAATGCAAATCACTTCAGGACAAGTTATTAACATTAGGTTTCTGGCTAGCAGAGCACTGACGTAGACTGTTTTGTTCAATCAGATGTTGATGATGAAGTGACAGGCGTATTATCCTATATAAAAATAGAGACAGCTTGAAAGCAATTTTGCTACTTAAAACCTTGAAAATGAAGGGCAACCTTGTCGTTCATCAGACATCCATGAATTTTTTTCTTTACAAAGTTTTAAATAAACATTTTAATTGTTAAATCGTGCATATATTCGTCTACACTTATCACATCGATATGTCATACGAATAGTGGTCCTTACGTACATACTTTTTTCATTTCTCCTTGAGTCGTATGCAAATGCAAACGTATTGTCTTGGTCGGAGGAAGATCTGCTCTCAAAATGTATAGATATACCCTCACATTTATCTGGTACTCTCCGCAGATAACGCGTAACAGACAGTGCAGGAAGACCCTTGCATGTTGCATGATGTCTTATCAAGTTGCCACGACATCCAAACTGAGTTTTAAACTCGGCTCATGTGAACATAGTGCATACTACATTCGGATACAGCTTCGTGCTGTCGACAATTTATACTAGAAAAGGTCTTCTTGCAGTAGGATCACCAATAACGTTCCCGTTTACTTTCCATCATCGAATAAGAGTATGTTCTCCGCAGCAAATGTTCACTTTTACAACCATTTCGGACGACATCTACGCTAGGTTATAAGGGGGGGGGGGGAAGCTATATATTTTTTTATGAAACAATTATGGGAACACTCAGAGAAAATCCATTTGCCTCATTCACAATAGCAGGAACCATGCCAAAAAGTAAATTTCACCTTAATATTTTGATGACGTAATGCGACCTTGACCTTGACCTTTGGTTACTATCGCGTACAAAATCTACTGCTTAAAACAAAGAAGAATAGCAATTTTTTTTAGAAACTTTTAAAACTGCATAAAAATCATAAGACATTGGCTTTGTCTCCGACGAATCTGAAGACGGACAAATGGCCCCGTCTTCAGTCGCCAAGTGTATGTAAATTGTACAGGTAATTTAAAAACATAGAATTATTTACAAACGCATAGTATAAGTCCTATTCGTATATTATACAGTTATTCGTATACTCATGTACCAAGTATGATAGAATGACTGTGGAGTGAGGTCAAAATGATTTGGTGCTGATATCCCACCATCCATATCCTCGAATCGATCCGCAGAAATATTTAGATCGCATTACACATCCGAGACAAAAATATATGATTATTAGCGATATAGTTTTATGCGGAACTGATTTAAAAAGAAAGGCCAAATCCCAATCTATATACTGAATGAATAACCGAAGAAAAATCAACAACAGATATTTTGATGATACTGGTTTTGCGACAAAAGTTAAATTGTATGCAAATTAATCATAGTGGTTAAATCACTCGCGAACGTGTACAATTCTTAAATTTTTGCATTTAATACAAAATTGTGTAATAGTTGTGCACCCTATTATTGGAACGAGAAAATATTTAGAGGAAGTCCAGCTTTGAAGATTAAAATTTTAAATCTACACAGGATCCGGTTTTTACCACTCATCATGGATGTTTCGATGAATAAGTTTTTGGCGAGACCTACGAGAAAATACATGTTTTGGTCACAGATTATTTATTTACTATTCTTCATACACACCTATCCGAATTTATAGTGGTCCATTTTCTTAAGTTGATTCCAGTTAACAGAGCAGCATTCAAATCTATAGCATATCAGTGATTATTATAAGAATATATTGGTTTTCTGTTTCTTAACCTAAATCATTATACGCATTGTAAAAGTTTACAAGTAGTTAATATCACTGTGGAAATTTAGTTAAGTAGGAAACGGCATTCACTATATTATCACATTAGCCTACATGTCCTTCTGATAAGTAAAGAATAGAGTATATTGTTATTGTCTGCATGGGAAAGTTTTAGTTTTGAACGTTTTAGAGAGTCGTTTAATGTGGTTGCCTACATAGTTCACTTAGCTGTTGACTACGTTGTATTAGTTAAGAATACATTATAGCAGTAATCATCTAATAAAATTATCATCCTCTACTTTACTCTCATGTGCTTTAATTAAGAACGTTAATTAAACTATAGAGAAATTGAATATCCGCTGGAAAGCTCCTGATGGCCAATATAAACCAGAATGCATTATTTTGTAATCACACAAAATTACGAATTTTCCAAGGCAATAATTAAAATATTTCATTTATGCTCAGGTTTTATGTATATATATATAATGCCTGTCCAAATATCGTAGTGATAAAAATGTCAAATATTAGGTAATTTCAAAATACACCCCAGTTACTATTATCGGTGTGAATAGGGTTAAGGTAATTTAATATATTTTTCGTGGTGATTTTAATCTTTAAATGTTTATGTTCAAATAAATAATTTTTTAAATTTAAAATTTGTTATGTGTGATTAATTAAACTCTTCGAAAACTTCGGTGAAGCCGCACATTATCAATGTCTGATGATAATTAACAGCAGAGAATTAACTTCCATTTTTTTGTTTATTGGAATGGCGTTGACTGCTTTCCATGCAGAGGGAACGTGTAGCAGAGGTCATGCTGGGGTCCAAATCTTGTTAGGACCATTTGAAGTGGTCGATTTCAATTGTTTTATCCCCCAGAGAACTAGCCACATAACTACGTGAAGGGTGGGTAGGATTATGTTTATGGATTTAATTATTTTCACAGGATAATCCATTGTGGTGTGTTGTGCGTATTCCTCGGAAAATTGTTTGCAAATTAATTTGAGGGGACGTTATCTCACGAATCCATTTTCAATGTTCTTCTTCTAATGAAGTGATACTGCTATAACGAGCTTCCAAAATTTTTAGGCTCTTCAATGTATATGTTAATAGCAATCGCCGAATTCACCCATTGCCCGAAATGTTTACCCACATAACGTCGTGGGTAGTGATAAACTTCTACAACGCGTTCTGTGCAATTATTTCGTTCAGTAGGAGTAACAATATATTTTTTCGATTTGTTGGCACTACATAAATTACCCACAATGTGTTGTGAGTACTCCGGTTTTACCCACAGCATGATGTGAGTACTCCGGTTTTACCCACACCATGATGTGAGTACTCCGGTTTTACCCACAACGCGTTGTGCTGGCTGTAGTTTCCTAAACGTAGTAAATTTTTAAAATAATGTAGATGAACCTAATCTAACCTAATCTAACCTAACATAACCGAACCTATCCTAAGCTAACCTTATCTAACCTAACCAAACCAAAAATAAACTAATCTTAACGTGGATAAATGCGTAGGGTGTACAACCAGGACACTCACATCACGTTGTGGGTAATTTGTAGTGAACACAAAGTAAAATGCAATAATATTGTTTCTGCTTTTGAGCAAAGTACANTGTGGGTAATTTGTAGTGAACACAAAGTAAAATGCAATAATATTGTTTCTGCTTTTGAGCAAAGTACAATTGTCAGAACGCGTAGTGGGCATTTTCAAATACCCAGTGGCCGAAATAATAGCACATAGCGTGTTGTGGAAGTTGATCACTACCCACGCCGCGTTGTATTCCGCGCAATGAGGCGATCGCGAGTAGCATCTGTGTAACATTATAATTTATTGATTTATTTTAAATATTTATGTAACATTTTTTATACACACCTTCTTGAAAATTGTGCATAATTCNCAATTGTCAGAACGCGTAGTGGGCATTTTCAAATACCCAGTGGCCGAAATAATAGCACATAGCGTGTTGTGGAAGTTTATCACTACCCGCGCTGCGTTGTATTCCGCGCAATGAGGCGATCGCGAGTAGCATCTGTGTAACATTATAATTTATTGATTTATTTTAAATATTTATGTAACATTTTTTATACACACCTTCTTGAAAATTGTGCATAATTCAAATAATTTCATTAATTAAAATAATTTGATATGAAAAAAGTTATGTCAAAATTATTTTAACGAATTATCAGTTTGCTAAGTTTTTAAAAACTCAGTGCGAATTGCTCAGAATATTATTTGCAACTTGCAGGATGTGTGTGATAATCTTGCACCTGTCAGGCGCTTTATTAAAAGACGTAACTTAGTAATGAATACAGGGGCAACTAAGTTGTGGACACGCACACATTCATATGTTCACACACGCCATATTATGCATCTCGTGTGCAACATTTTCACAGGTTATAGAGATGAGTGAAATAGGAGTGGACTGACATAAGGAAGCCTATATTGGCAATCCTTTGTGGTGAATGTTTTCAGGTTTGTGGAAGTGATAGAAGTAGGTAGACAAAACGTGTACTAGCCTCGCCAACCAGACATGCCAAAAACGGTTTTCCCCGAACTAAACTTCAGTGGGCCACTGTTATCGTATACGAGAAGATGGCAGGTCTTCATCTTGCAGACATGCACTCTGTGTGCGGAGAAGCTCGGGGCATTGCGAGGGCTTGCGATTAGAGAGATATTCTTGACTTGATCCGCCCCATGTGACATTTGTGGTGGTACGTTACTGGTGGCGAGAAACCGAGTCACTTACACCTACGGTCCTGCTATGACTATTACCAACGATGTCGGAAGAGGCTCTGTGTGAGAGACAGCACTCCACGTGCTTGTGTGTTGTGGTTCTAGCATGATGGGGTGCCACCGTATTTTACCCTAGCTCAACTTTGTCATCTCGAAACAATATTTCACTGTTGATGACTTAACAGATACATCGTCATTAAGTGACCTGAATTATCACCCATAGAATTCCTTGTCGAATAGTAGAGTAGTTACCTAAAAAAAAATTTTTAAACTCCTCTACAGAGCAATTTGGCTTAAGCCTTAAGTCGCAATGGCAAACGAGTGTCAGGGAAGAAGGGCAACTGCTTGGTTAACGGCATACGAGCACGCATCATGCTATAGAAGTCCCAGCAGTGTTTTGTTTTCTTCCCTACATACGATTAGCCGCATTCGATAACAGTATCTATATGCAAACATAAATAATTTTAAATATTAATACCGATTTTAAAATGTTAAATTATCAATTGAGAAGTTATATTGCCGTTGTGCTAAATGTTATTTCTAGGTGTAATATGTGATTGGGGTGCAAAATTACAGTCCGGGTTTAAAACTGTACAAGATGTTTCTAATAGTAGCCGAGATTTGAAAAGTCTGGGAGTCAGTTACCCTTGATGTAATGTTTGTTTTCGTTTGTGGCCCATAAGATTACATAAAGAATTCAATACGGTGCATATAGCACTAGGTAAAATTATACGAAAACTACATTTCCCATCACAGGAATCAATCCAGAGCAGTTCATACCATATTATTAATACCTAAGACATGCAAACTTTCGACCATTAGGATAAAATAACATTCTCTGGTTGCTGACATATGATAGTAAGAATTGGATTGACTTTTAAGTATAAAAAATTAATTTCATAAAATGTGTGTCATAATTGTAAAATTATGCGGGAGTTTATATATATGTGCAATAACCTTGTTCAGTTACAAATCATTTTGAAAATCTTACACATTTTGTAATAAACATATATATTTTATTAATATAATATAAACAGATATTAAAAATTAAATAATTTTTGATACAGGTAGAAATTTTGAATTCTACTTTTTGACGCAGCCCATGACTTCGAAGCCAATAATAAAGGTGGCATGAGATCAAGGCTAAGATATTTATATTAGCTGTAAGGCGGTTATCAGCTGACTGATACATCTACACGTAATCAATAAATGATATATCCTCCATCATGTACATATACGTTTATTGTGAATGATGCAACAACTTTAACAGTTAGGGTATAGCGGGCAAGTGAGGGTATGCAATAGTCGGAGGTACCAGTATGCTGGTGGGCTTCAAGCCTGCTGGATAATTGTTATTTTCTGTTGTGAACAAACTTGCTACCAATTCGCTTACGATACACAGTAATCTACGTACTGTAGAAGAGGTTTCTGGCACATTATTGGCTGCTTCCACAGACACAACTCACTCATTCGACTATTCCTCTCTGCCAATGTGAATTAAGCCAGCATCAATGTGTTTACGGTTGGCTCAGAGTCCTCCAGAGCATGTCGTATGGTCTGGGATACATTGACACACGTGATGCTAACACACAGTTTGGTGACGAGTAGCTTCATAACGAATTATAGCGCTGAATTAAGAGTTTGTAGTGATGAATGAATGTAATAAAAAAAATTATTATTACGCGTGGGCACTTTGTGATGCAGACTTCTTCCCATCCACCTCCTTCCCCAGGCAGACCCAGCGGTTGTCCTTTCCCCAAGGCGACGTCATCAGTGCCCGGGGGAGGGGAGGGGGCAGCCATACCTGCAGCTCATTACCTGCAAGGTTGACGTCACTCGCGCCTGCTAGAAGAGTAAACGACTAGTGGGACATTGCGCGAATTTTCTGGTAATCTCATTCAGCGTCCTTTGAGGTGCGATGTTTCTGGGCCAAGTCACCTGAGCTATAAAAGCAGCGGCGTGCCTCTGTGTCGGCAGCCTTGAGTGTCCATTAGTGCCGAGTGTGTGAGACGTGGGCGAATCGGGAGACGACAGGCGACGGTTCAGTGACCAGAGAGAGCGGTGAAGTGCGACTGTCTGGACAGCAGAGACTGGAACTAACCTCTTGGACGAAAAAGGAAATGGGACTTGTTTCATGGGTAACGGACATTTAAATAATGCAAATATACATTATAGCAATCTATGCTTTAATGACATGTTTGTAAATGAGTTAAGATAAAAACTGTGCCAGTATGTCATACGGGAAACGATTTATTAATGCTTGTTCTCTTGTTAACATACTACATCTATTAATATAATTATGTTCCTTAGATCAGTTAAAAGTATATTATAGGAAAAAGTCCTCCAAATTCATTGTGTGGCTGAAAGAAACTGCTCCATCACAAAATACTTGACTGTGCGTGATGAGCTGAGGAACACTGCCCACCACAATCGTTCATATTATTGGGAAACTTGAAGATGGTCACATTCTTTAACATTGTGGACCATTAAAAGGCATGTTTCGCCACACGCCGTGCGTTCTCTTTGTACAAGTGAAGCAAAGACATATAAAAAGCAGACTGAAACAGCCAATAACATGTCTACCTCTCTGCTGGCGCTTATTCATTTTTCGCATCTAGTCTGTTGGAAGGAACTATTTCGCTGCAGAATTTTACCAAGTTTTTGAAGTGTTAGGTAGGCTGTACGTTAATTTAAGGACAGCAACTGAATCTTTTATTGTAACTGAAGATAATGAAAATTTTGCGCTTAATGGTAAAAAACAGTAAGTGGTAATAGCAGGAAATATGTAGTAGATTATTAATAATAATATCAGTAAATATTTTTGTAGCATTGTAAATAAATGAGAAAATTAATTCCAGTTTTTTTTATTTAATTAAATGAATGCGTGTAGCCTCCTGGTGCCGCAGTGGAAGTAGCGGCTAGAGAGCTCGCGTTACACAAAGGCGACCCGGGTTCGATTCTCAGCGGTGTGACTCCCGGATTTTCGAATGTGACAATAATGCAGGGCGATGCTGCTGTTCGGCGGGTTCTCTCGGGGATCTCCCATTTCCCTTGTCCTTGCATTTTGGCACCGTTCTATACACCTAACTTCACCCTGATCTGCTCTTGAGACCTCGTTGTAAAGAGCCGCTTAAACCACTCTACCACTCCAACCCTCCTCCAGGTTGTGTGCACGCCTTAAACTATTTAACATAATGTATTGCGAATTTTTTTATACTTGTAGGATACCATCAAGTGGTGGGTAAGTAGATGTAGAAATTAGGGCGGCTCTTAACATCGAGGTCTTGAGAGCCGATGAGGGCGAAGTGAGTTGAGTATGGAGCAGTACCGGAATGCAAGGGCGGGGGAAATGGGAGATCCCCGAGAAAACCCACTGACCAGCGGCATCGTCCAGCACGATTCCGACAAGTGAAAATCCGGGAGCGACCCCGCTGGGAACGGAGCGCGATTCGCCTAGGTGGGAGGCGAGTAGTCTAACCACTACACCATACAAGTGGTGGTGTTAGGCTGGTAACGAGGGCATTTTCCGCCAGAACTCCTCACAAACTGCGAGTGACGTCATTAGCTGCGTGCGCTGCTGCAGTGTGTACATATGATGCACGACAGTTATCTCAGCCCCGCCACGGCGATCACTTTTCCTTCTCCTGCTGCATTGCGCGCTGTATTTACGACGTCCCCTATCACCAGCACGGCAGCCAATCCGTGGGTCAGCCACCGCGGGCCGCAGCAGGGTTACTGCATGTTTCTCATTGTCCCATGACTCATCATCCGCCGCCGTATAATGCATATTTACCAAGACTCTCAGCCGGCTACATGCTCGCCTNAAGAAAAAATTGTGCTAAAATTTCTACTTACATAATTTTCCCGTCAACATGCGTTTCACAGTTTGTCACGTTATAGGCTGTTCGTTGCTATGTGAACACATTCAAATTAAACATTAGAAAAAAATCACTGCTCACTCTAAATTCGAATGAACGAAAACCACTGATTTGCAGTCAAACGCAACTACTCGACTCAGTGAAAATGGCTCCACTGACAATCGGTGGAAACCACTGTTTGTTTCAATTAAAAATTTTCACTGATTGAATAAGTGGCACAGTCAAATTCAGTTCACGAATTACATATTATTTTTATTGAATTAGCCAAATAATCACGAGAAATAAACATATTTCCGATAGTCACTGTTGATGATGTGCGATATAACATAATTTAATAAAGGTAAAAAAAAAACACTGGGGTTCTTAGGATATGAACTCACAGATTCTCTATTCCAGCCCGTCCCATTCCTTTTGAACTGCCATCCCGATGACAGGAAAATATGTTTATTAGCCACATCGAAAAATGTAATAATTAAATGTTATGCAAATTCTTTTCTTATTTGTTGAATTGATAGCATTAGATTTGTTAATCCAAATATTACGCCTGAATGCACTCACTTCACTACATTTCACGCAGTTTAAATATCTAAACCGAGCCCTATGGTGATTGCATAAAAACGAAATGAAAGACGTGAAAAGGAAATGAAAGACTGATATTCATGTTTGCTGGTAAAATTGTATTATAAAAAACGAACGCACATTTTTAAAATTATATTTTATGGGTTTATTAGTTGATGTGTTATATTATTTTCTGTACCATGTATAACTGAGCCATCAGTCAAACAGTAAATCACTGTAAAACAGCGAATAAAACTGTTAATAAGTTGGTGAAAAATATCACTTAATCAGTAAGTGAAGGAAAACTGGCTTTTTTTTTTTTTACATATTCGTCAGTTAAATCGATTGAAGTAACATCTGATAATGTGAAGCGCTCTTAAGTAATTTAAACAGTGCAATTCTCACTGAATTAGATTAACAGTGCCAATTCATGTACACATTAACTTGTAGGATACCAATTAAGCTGACTGTGAATCAAGTGAAATAGTTCTGAGTTTTGACGGTGTTTTGCGACTGTAATGTTTACATTTATGGTAAATCAACGTTTTCTTTCGCATTATACACACTGGAGATCGAACACGATTAGGTTTATAATAATTTTACGTTTTTATTTGACTGACACATGAAGAAAGTCATTAAGCACATGGTAAAGTAAATATTACGTATTGCGGAAAGATACAGATGGGGAGAAAAGCAGCTCTTANAAGTAAATATTACGTATTGCGGAAAGATACAGATGGGGAGAAAAGCAGCTCTTAAGGCTTTCAGAATTTATTACTTTACTGCGAAAAGCCTATACCTTCATTCATGCAATCCATTTTGAAATCGGAATCAGGTCTACTGATTGGTTTGTTGTGAGTAACGTAACAAGACTATGCTGTAAAAGGAATGGGTTCCGAACCATTTGAAAACAGACACGTTGTTCAAATTATAAGTAATACCGCGGAAAGGTTTAGAAGCACTGTCTGTTCAAAGTTTTCTCCTAAAGCGCGTCAGCTGTCGTGTGCGATCGGGAAGAAAGTCCTGTTAAAGGCTATTCACGGTAAAGTGCGCACTTTTGAAAGCCCTCTCATATGGAACAATAGTCCATATATATACTTAATTTTAGCCTCAGAAGTTTTGCCTATCATAGTATTAATTATGCAGAGTGCCTGCGTATTTACTATACCCAGATGACACTACTTGCCAATTAACCTCCTGATATACACAACTACTTCATGCAGGGAGGATTTTGTGTACAACTGGGAACCAAAAATCCATTCGGCCATATACCAGTAGATCAAGCCGTCGAAGAAACTATAAACAAAGATACAAAAACTGCAGGAGGAACAAAGAGGTTCTGCTTGAATCCTGAAGCAGTGTCAAAATACTATCCTACGTCTGACGCAAACACATTTATTCTGCGGCAACTCCGAAAAATGGTTGGTGATAAAAAAAAATATTTTCTCGTGATCTTCATGCAGCTCGGATTTAAAAAGGAGACGAAGCAGTTCAAGAACTGATCGGTTTGCTTGATAATTTGGTAACGTCTTTTCTAATACCCATAGTGATCTTGTGAGCTTATCTAGTGGATTTGTAGATTCTGATGACATGACAGAAGATCTACATAGCACCTATGCTGTTGGAAAAGAAGAATACCACCAGTTTACATGTTTGCGCCTTGCGAAATAAATACCGGAAATTAAATTCCCCGATAAAATTACTATACTAAATCTAAAGACTTTCTTTAAAATCTCTGAGAAAAAAAAATGCAAGGGAGAGAAAGGGAAAGAAATAATTCAGAAGGCAGACCATATCTGATTCGCACGTATGCTCCTTATAGCTCAAGGTAGGCAATTGTACATGAAAGATGTTCTCGCTCACCCACTTTGACCTGTGCCTTGGGCACTTGCAAATGTCGATGGGACAATGCGAACGGCTAATAAAGAAGTACTCAGGAAAGAACTTGAGAAAACTGGGTCTCCAGCAAAAGTAATTCCCCTGTCAGCTGTTATAGTTATTGATGGCATGAGCTTAGTCCACAAAGTGAATGGCCCTTAGAAAAAGGTCTGGTCAATAAGCTGACATCATTTTCTCAAAGGTAACACAGGAAGCTGCAGATAACATGGAAAAAAATTAAGTGTTTAATGTGTATAGGGATGCATCCACTAAAAATATTGAGAGATATAGGCGTGCTTCAAATTCGAACACTCTTCAGTTCAAAAACATCTCCTCAAATCACAAAATCCACCAGTGGAAAATGTCTCCCTTAAGTAGCAGCAACAAAACCGAGTCAGATATCTTGTTGACCAGTGGGAAATTACTACCTATAGAAATGCACTATTAGATAAGATTCATTGTTGAAGAAAAGTGCTTCAAGATTAAACCCCTGGAATGGGTCCCTGTACCTGAATTAAGATGCACCCTCGAAGAAGCAGATACACGAATCTTGTTTCATGCCCTATATACTTCTCATTCGGGAGCCACATCAGTAGTGTTATGTTGTGAAGATGCAGACGTACTCATACTTTTCTTATGTTTTGCATATCTTATTCCCAGTAACTTGTACTTCAAGTCAAGACCATATCAGATATATTTATGTTTCAAAACTTTCAACTTTCAAACTTGGGAAGCAGTGTTTGTAAAGGTTTGATGGTCTTCATGTTTTCACAGGATGTGACTGTATGAGTGCTTTAGCTAGTCGCAGGAAACTAATTGCTTTAAAGCTGTTGAGAAATGATGGAAGCTACCAATCTGACTTTACTGAAGTAAAAAATTATGGAAGGTCCCTGAGCAGTTATTTGAGAAGGTTGTGCTATATACATGTTGCATGTATGTTTCATCTTCTCTAATAAACTCTGTCAGTGAGCTGTGGTACTGAATATTCTGTGTAAATAAAGAGGGAACTTGAATCCACTCAACACCCACCATGCCAAGATTGTCTTTTCATGCACACACTGCATGCAAACTACCAAACCGGCATTTGGAGGTGCAGTATGGAAAGATATCCTGAAATACCGAAGCCGAAAGAATTTGGATGGGTTGTTGACAGTAACCAAGTTCCAATTCATTGGATTCGTAAACCTTCAGCTCTAATTGTAGTGATATACTTGATGGCGTGTGATTCCAAGCGTTCGTGTAAAATACAATAATCTTCATGTATTAGTAATAGACTGAAGTGCACTGAAATGTGCAAACTACCGACTTGTGATAATCAAAACGGAAGAATACCAAGAGCATGGGGGAACTGAGAGTGAAAGTGGGGACTTTAAAAAGACACAGTTTATGTGTATGAGATGCACGATTCTAATATGTACTGTGATTACCTATCGATTTATATTTTTTCTTAATTGTTACGTGAAACAAATCAAACCTACAACATGGCAAGAAGTAAACCACACTCTTAAGTGTAGAAATTACTATTGTAAAACAATGGAAGAGTACTCGAGACACACGAATTATTTGCTTTCGATCACGACAGGAGAATGAACTGATATGTTTCTGTGTAAACTCTCCGTAAGCAATATGGACACAAAAAAAATTTTTAAAGGTAACTTAATTGGATAACTTCTTAAAAATTGTAAATTCAATTATTATTTAGAATTCCTTTCATAAAGAGCTTTAAATTGTGATTTAACTTTAGGGGTGTGTGACACAACGTTCTGGCGTTTGCAATGGTGATCTCTGGTGTATAACTTTCAAACCGTTAGTAGGAAGTAGCTAATGTTGCCCACTCATTTGGAAGGACTCGCATAGAGAAATTCGGAACTGGTTTCAGGATTTAAATTAGTGTAATTCTGAAGGAATTATGATTGTTTCTAATGAGAATTACATTAAAGATAAAAATTTCATCAATTTGACCTTTTGACCTCTATTTGACCCCTTAAGCTACTTCGCACACACGATTATCATGCAATTTCATGTTTCTGGAACAATGTGGGATACTTTGTAATAGTTAGAGTTTTGCTACTTTGTTGGTACCAGTTGGTAGAGATTTGGCGCGTTTTTCCCACGGACTACCAGGAAGGCGGCCAACTTAAGACTGTTAGTTGCCTGATTGAGAACCTGGTAGAGGAAAATACACGTTAATGAAATTCGGTCTTTTAAAGCCAATTTTGAAGATGTAGACTTGAAAAAAACCTAAGTGTGGGGAATATTATTCTGAAGCTCTATATGGAGGCAAAAATAACAATTTGTTTTTCAGTAATTTTTAATTTAGTTATTGACTTTTGTTGTGATCTTTCTAGGAAACAGGAAATCGTACAAAAGGCTTCGATAGCAAAGAAGTACGTATTTTTCTCCTCAAAAACTTTTCGGATTGTATATATTTATCTTTAACAGGGATGCCAAAGAACCGAATTTCCTTAACATGTGTTTTCCTATACCAACTTCTTAAACAGGCAACAACCAAGGGAAATAAATAGTGCTAAATGTGGTTGTACCAGTTTTGAGTCGTAAAATGTATTAAGCATTCATTATTGCGATTTCTTATTTGACAAGGTACAGATAATTGAAATACTATACAAATGTATCGAGTACCTTTATTTGTTCACCACGTGGGTTAAATGGGAGTTGATTATTGATTAATTTCTGATAACACTTGGTAACAAAATAAATACTTTTGTAAGTAGTCTGAATTCTATTAACTGATTTAAGACATATCTGCACCCCTGAACGCGAATATGACATCAGTTTTTCTAGATCTTGTCAGGTTTTTTAGTTACGTTTATTTTAAAAAGGTGAGAGTATTTAATGTTTTTCAGCTTCCCCAATGTAAAGGATATTGACAGAAAAATAACTATAAGAAAATGACAAGTGTCAATTGAATAAAATAACTTTATTAGAAAATTACAAGTCTCAATTGAATAACAGACAGTTAAGTACCAAAATATATGTAATTTGTATGTTATATCTTCATTGTTTAAAACTTAGGGCTTGAATTTCCTTTTCTTTGAAGTCCTGGAATGTTCAGCCGCAGGGATGTCTCTATTCAGATTCCAACAGTAATCCGCCATCATTACTGCATCCCAACGACCTTGATACCTGTTCTACATCTCCTTCAAGTCTTGGTGGAAACGCTCGCCCTGTTAATCACTCATAGATCCAAGATTTTCAGGAAACCTATCCATATGTGTGTATAAGTAATGCATTTTGATGCTCATGTTGCATCTGAGGTTCCTGAAAGCAGTCAGCATATTGGTGACAAGTTCCGCATAGTTAGAGGCCTTATTGTTGCCGAGACAGTTTTCACCATTAGAACAAAAGCCTGTCAGGAAGTTCTCCAAAGACAAATACTGGAATTTCATCACAACGAGCTACAGGACGACGTGCTGATTCAAGATCAGGATATGTCAGGTTACTCCGGTTGTTTCTGTTGAGCCCAGTCACATCAATAGCGCAGAAGCAGCAGTCAGTGCCATGGTTTGTCGGCTCCCTTCAGACCATGGGAATTACAAAGTTCAAAGAACTCTTACGGCCCTTGGTCCACTGACGCAGATACTCGGTGCATTTCTTGCATACCATGTGCTGTGCCCAAGCTTTAACTTGGTCACCTAACGCCATACTGAAATAAGCAAGGTAAGCACGTTTTACGAAACTTGTGATTGATTTCCTGTTAGGTAGAAGGGTGTATTCGCCACAGATGTAACAGAAGACATCAGACTTATTTTTGCAAGATCTTCTTAACGATGCCATTTCATGCAATTAGAACCTGTAAATAAACAAAAGTTGTAATGAAGAGTAACTTCGTCGTAAAATTTGCGTGGTGAGACGAAAAGTGTGACGGATAGTTACCATGGTAACTAACTAGAAGGAAGGTTGTCAAACTTGCTACAAAATATTTTAACATAAGGTGTTTTGTATGAAACATGAATCGTGAATATTTCCTGACATTAATCTTACATCAGTAACCCAAAAAAACATATCCATGATTCAGTGTTATTCCGTGATAGCGGAGGAATGTTGGGTGTAGTTTTTTTTAGGAGAAAATAGATCGGTACCTCAGAACCAAACTGCCCTAAGTCCATTTTATTCATCTGAATATTATTCAAATAGCGTTCTATTTAGCAATATATCAATAAACATATTCTATCAGTAGACAAAATTTCCGCAAACCTAAATTATTTTCTTGATGTAATTACTGAGGAGATTAGGAATACTGTGAAGAATTAAGGTTCTTTCATGCGATTCTTCTAAATTTCAACAAACATTGGCAATATCGACGTAGGACAGTTTGGTTCTGAGGTGCCGAGATAAGTAGCAAAAGACAAAAATCATACCTTATAACGAATGTTGAAAATCGGCGTATAAAAAAAGTAACACTAACAGTGATGACCCGTAGTATTTACTTCTATACTTTCGAGAAATAATAATTGGCAAGCTGTTCACTGGACAATAATTGTGAAGGTACTGAGGGTTTCATGGCCAACATATGATACCTGATCCTTTTCCCCAGGGGGTTGGGAAATCTTATAGCCGTAAAAATAACGGTGGTCTCCTGTTAAGTGTTAAGGGATAATGGCTCAAAAAGTTGACCTGATAGAGCAAAACCAATGTGATTTTTGGATTCAGTGCATCATAATTATCCTAAATCAGATATAGTAAGTCAGACTATTTTTTGACTGTTGACCAGTGTAATACATATATAAGCAATAGTTATACAAGCTGTGAATAGATAATTGTCTCTAAATTACAATTAAATAATGTTCTACACTGTAAAAACGCTTTATTTGATGGAAAACATTATTTACTACTACAAAGACAAAGTAGTTTAAGTATGAATCACTGCAAAGAGGGCTTGCTAAAAACAAGTTTTGTTTCATCTGTATAATAATGACTATGACAACCTTCCCTGGTCGTTACAAAATTTCATCAGACGTCTTTGTCGTTATGTTATTTACTCTATAAAAAAATTTGTGCTCTGAGAAAAAAACCGCGATTAGTAAATAAGAGAGGAGTAACAAGTCTTTCAAAATTATGTTCACTTAAAACAAGGAGTTACGGATATACCGACTGATCCCACTTTCTTCTACAGGTATGCTACTATTTTTTATAAAATTCTTAAAATGTAAGATGGTGGGTGGGTCTTGACATCAGCGATAACAATAACGGAACCAAAAAAATAAATGCCATACTAGTGAGACTAATAAAATACACTCGTGTTTTCACTCAGACTCAAACCCAGACCACTCCGTACCGTAAAATGGCGTGTAACAAACTGCTTTACGGAAGTAAATTTCCGAGCATCAAATTCGGTTGTAATCAGTGTAAAGTATTGGTAAAACGGGTTAACAAAATACTAATATTTACAGCAAAACCATGTTGAAAACATTTGTGCGAGTCGCTTAAATGATGTATGTTTACATGGTATGCCGTAGCACTAATTGTGTGAATAATTTGGTAGGAATAGTTTGACTGGTTTCCAGGATATTTCTTTCCTTTTTTTTGCTCATTTGTACAAAAAGGTCAGAAAACCAGTGTCTGCATAGGCATATCTGATACTTCTAATATATTCAGTCAGCATACAAAGTTTAGTTGATTTTTTTGCCAAAATATTTAATAGATGGAACAAACTTACATATACAATTTATATTTCTGCCATATTGAAAGAAATATTTTATCCATTTAAGTCATGTAAGTTTACATGACCGACTGTAGTACTAATTAAATGATAATTTTGATAAGAATTCATTGGTTTGTTACCTAGATGGCAAAATTGTTACATTGTATCACCAGGCACTGTATGCCAAAAAGGCTGCCAAATAGGGTGTCTGAAATAATATTTGATGCTTCTAATAGTTACTCTCATCATACCGATGTTTAATTTGTATTGCTAACATGTTTTAATATATATGATTAACTTGTCTAAAATGTTATGTGGCAGGCATATAATAAGTAATTCCAAACAAAGATAAATGTGCAAGATTACGTGGCTTACCGTAGCAGAACTTTCTTGCAAAATTTGGCGGGAATAGGTTTACTGGTTACCGAAATATGGCATAAAATCTCGGTTTTCTTATGCTGTGCTATCACCATTAATAAAGAACAAAATTGTCATGCATTGGCACATTCTCTATACAAAATTTAATTTTTGTGTGGCCGCAACATGTCCGTTTATATGGCCTACCATAGTACCACTTGTTTGTCAAATTAGGAACGAACCGGTTGATTGTTTACTGAGATATGAAAATATTAGTTTATTCATGAAAATCATCTTACAAAATTGACAAAATAGGTTGTGTGTAAACACATTTGACTGTTGTATAAGATACTGTCAGGATACAAAATTAAGTTGAGATCTTAAAAAATAAGTGCCTGACTCACTTAAAAAAATGTTTGTTTTCGTAGACTACTGTAGTATTACTTGTTTGCCAAATTTGATAGCAATCGTCTAATTTTTTCCCGAGATATGACAATACGTAAGATATAGTATAGTAATCTAAATTTATTTATGGCCACAATTTTTAAAATAATTGTCTAACCCGCTAAAAAAAATAAGTTAACATGACCTACTTTGATATTACTTGATTGTCAAAGCTAGTAATAATAGGCTAATTTTTTCCCGAACTATGGCTTGAAAAATGTATATTTCATGTTGCAATACCCTATTTAATGGCGCACAAAAGAGGCTATGTATTGGCAAATGATACTCGTAATAGGTACTGTTATCTTGGTACAATTTTGGTAAAAATTGGTCAAACCATATGGTGTATAAAGCAACTAGTCCCTAAAATTTGTGGCCACTATTTGGAAAGTAAGTCCCTTATCTATTTAAATTGGAAGTACTAGCATGGCCCACAGTATTACAACATTTATGCTAAATTTGACAGGAATCGGTTAACTAGTTGCCGATATACAATTTAATAGCTTAAATAATTCATGTGTCACCTTCTTCCAAAATTGCTGACCATTAACATTATCGATTTCTATATTCAATGCATACATCATGCACTATCAGCTTAACAAATATGGTTTAAATATGTTAAACTGTTCTCGAGACAAACATATTGCTCTAAAAGTATAAAATTGCCACCATAATGAAAATAAGTAGCCGGCGGGATTGAAAACTATAAAAGTCGGATGTTATTACTAGCTACTACAAGTGGACCTAGTTTAATTATATTTTGTTGTTGGGTTTAAAAGTTATTAGGGTGGACACACATTCCAGACAGACATTCGGGTGACTGCATAAGCCTATCTTTCCTTTGGAAAGTTGGCTAACAACTACGCAAGCTCCAATACCTCGAACCTGCATCTGCCGTGCTACTAACCAAAAATCCTTCACCACACTTTCTCTTAATGAGGTCAGACATCTTTTGGTTATAAGATTATATCAGTTATTAGCATGGGCCAATATGTAATGTCACATCTTGGAAATAACTGATTTTAGAATTACTGCACTTCGGAATTACAGTCAAATTCATTTGTCCAGTTATAGTTTCGTGACTGCAGAATATATTGATTTATTAATGTTTTCAGAGGTACAAGTGTTACGTATAGAAGACTACAATGTACGGCAGAAAATCTTTAATATTACTAATTATTTCCCTTTAGTACGGAGTAATTTTTCTTTACTGTAAACAAAGGCAGTTAAAACACTGTTCATTTCTTAGCAAAAAGGTAATATAATATTGCAATAAAACAAAACGTACAATGAAAACATTTATTTAAAAAACTCTGTTTTTCTAATATTTACTTTGAATTAAAGCAATATTGAGTTCACGGCTAGACGCAAGCCTAGTGCACGATTAGGGCACCAATTGTGACTAGCAAAAAAGAAAGGTACAAGAAGGATAACGGGCAAGAAAATGAAGATGCTGAACAAGTTGCGTCGTCTTACGGTATGAGGAAGTCGGATGATGGAGAACATTGTGATAAGGGTCGGAGATGATGTGGAGATGATAGATGCGCACTTCTTCATCCTCCTCCGCCGTTGTTTGTGTGTTTGTAAAAGGTGGCTTGGCCGGGGGATTGGGCAAGGGAGATGGGACAGTGAGTACTTCAACGCACCCATTTCGCGGCTTAGCCCATTCGCGCATTGTGAATCTGAGAAAGTATAATGGGCAGCTGTGCAATAAACAAGAAAGGGAAGAAGGCGGAATGAGAACCGTTACCTCAGGAAGCTGATAGGGTATAAGCTTTATAACATCATTCGTTACGGAAGATAGTGTAGGGAATATAATAAGAAGTATGAGTAGGGGCCGGAAAATGTCGCAAATTTATTTTATGTAAAGCTACACTGTTAAAAAAAATGTAAGTAAAATTACGGAAAATACAGGTTACAAATTATCCAGACATCTATGTTAACGTTAAATTACGGTCTCTTTCTTTTCTTCAATAACGTTCTCTCAGTAAATTTAACATAAATATCTGTGGATTCAAGAACTTATCCGGAATATAGTAAGATTATTTTTTTTTATTTGCTCTTTATAAAAAGGGGTATAAACAATAGTTTTAGTTTCAATATTTGGGTGATTCACCAAGTATGAAAACGACTATTAAAAAAAATAAAAAATCTTGTCTGGTAGCGGTATTTAACACGGAAAAATTGTTAATAGCCAACNTACGGTCTCTTTCTTTTCTTCAATAACGTTCTCTCAGTAAATTTAACATAAATATCTGTGGATTCAAGAACTTATCCAGAATATAGTAAGATAATTTTTGTTTATTTGCTCTTTATAAAAAGGGGTAAAAGCAATAGTTTTAGTTTCCATATTTGGGTGATTCACCAAGTATGAAAACGACTATTAAAAAAAATAAAAAATCTTGTCTGGTAGCGGTATTTCAACACGGAAAAATTGTTAATAGCCAACCATTTTACCCATTCACCTACCACACCTTTGAAATAAGATATATTGGAAATACAGAATTTATATTTAACGTACCATGTATCTGTTACTTTCTAGTCATGTTATTTTCGTTACTTGTTTCACTGTATATTACAGGTAAATTAAAACAGTTTAAATATTTTGTCTTCTAATGGGATTTGAACACGAATCGAAAAACCAACAATCAATAACTCGAACCACTCGCCTACTACACCTCTACACTAAGTATTTCGTAAATATGGATTTTAAATTAAAGTGACGAACGCGTCTCTCTTAGTTTCAAGTCGTGGTAGAGCGCTTGTTGTATTTGCGGTTTATAACACGAGATTACNTATTTTGTCTTCTAATGGGATTTGAACACGAATCGAAAAACCAACAATCAATAACTCGAACCACTCGCCTACTACACTAAGTATTTCGTAAATATGGATTTTAAATTAAAGTGACGAACGCGTCTCTCTTAGTTTCAAGTCGTGGTAGAGCGCTTGTTGTATTTGCGGTTTATAACACGAGATTACAAAAAATGGTTTTATTTTCGTTATGCGTGTGCTTCTCTGTGTATACAGAAAGTTTTGTCCTGTAGCGGAATTTGATCATGAATAAACCAATTGTCACCCCATGAATGATTCTCACTCACCATTTTACACGAAGCAGTATTGTAAAGATGGTATTTTATTCGTTTCAGGTAACATCTGCATTATTCGTGTTCCAAAATCGTAGTGATAAATATACGAAGAGCTTCCGTATTTTATAATTACGGTGCTCATTTCCGTTATTCGTCATTACGGAGTGCCTTTCCGCAAATTAACTCTACTTCTTCGTAAACGTTTCAGTAAATCTAGATAAATCTCTAACTGTGGGACTTCTAACAAATATACATTTCCGTTATGTTTAATTGGACTATAATTCAATAGTTTATTAGACACGGCCAGGTGAGCTCTGAGCCAACAAGAAGCCTGCACAGAGACAAGACAGAATCACGCGCCTCCTGACCTGGGGTGAAAATAGCTGAGACTAGACAAGATATAGGACAGTGGAGTCCAGTCTACAAGTTTTTGAATCCGTATGATTATTAAGGAAGAAACACACCGCTGAAAATTGGGAATCAAAACTGATGCTTTGCAGAATGTCCGAAACTACGCGAGATGAAACAATAAGTTCGTAAATAGTTTTAGCCTGAATTGTGTTCCTTTTATGTGCACTAAAACATTACGTCATAAGAATCGATGGCACCCCCTAATTTTCTAACGTCAGCCAATGTTATAGCCAGTCAAATGTTCACAGATGGAAGATATTAAATCAGGTTAACACATTTTCGCGGATTTGTTATTTCATCTGACAGTTTCTGAAATATTGCAAATAAATAATTCTGATTCCTAATTTCCAAGGTTATCTCTCTGCCTTAATAATCACGCTAGGCTATATACCCTATTTTCCATAACGAATCATCTCACAAACTTTAGACTTGAAGTTCAAATTTATCATGTTTTTTAAGAATAATAAGATTACATCTCTCTAGTGGCCGCGATAGTGTAGTTTTGATACTACTCGCCTCCCACTTAGGCGAAACTGGTTCGATTACCTGCGGGGTTGCTCTCAGTTTTTCGCATGTGGGAATCATGCCAGATGATGTCGCCAGTCGGTGGGTTTTCTCGGGGATCTCCCTTTACCCAACCTTTACATTCAGGCGCTGCACTTCACCCTCATTGGAGCTCAAGTCCTAGATGTTAAGGGTTTTCCGAATCTCTCCACCCCACTCTACTCTTCAATACATCTCGCTGTCAAAAATATTCCGCCACGACTCATAAAATGCGAAACTAAGTTGAGGCTATCACTGGAAAGAGCATATTTAAACCTTCAAAATATAATAAGGCTATAATTTTCTTAAAAAAAGTTAAATAACGATTTGCTGATGGATGGAAATCATAAATGTATCCTCATTGTGGCGATATATTGGTATATTGTGGTAATAATATAGCCTTATGTTCGTACGTGGTCTTTGTAATATCGTGTTGGAATACGGCTTTGTATACACCATTCAGTTCTCAAATATGAATGTTGAAAATCCCTGTTAAAATTTAAATTGTTCCGTCTAAGAACTACTACTTTGACGTGTGGCCGTATTAGTTTAGAAGTGCGATATTTCAGTAATGTTTGGTCGTTATTCTTTCCCGAAAGACGAAAGCCTTCACTGTCTGATAGACAAATAATATCGATAATGATAGTAAGAGTCTCTACTTCCACTCATTCTGTGAGGTTAATGAGAATCCTAATCTAAAAAGTCAGAATCTCGAATAATTATATCTTAAGGCTCCCGTCTTTCTGAAGATGTTTTCAAAATTTTAGGCACATAGACCGAGAAGGGGAGCGATAAGGACGACACTTGCACGCACACCAAGCGCTCCGTCACCGCTACGCGCAAGCTCCAAAATAGCGCTTAGGCTTTCCGCCTGCCATAATTTATTGCGTGACTTCAGATGCTGGCCCTACAACTATATTGCTGGGAAGTTTGTAGCCAAGTTAAATGCAGAGCTTGTCCTAGTGCATAACTAGTACTACGTACCTTTCAAGCTATTGCAGCCTGAACATGTCGTTTTAGGTCACGTTGAAGCGCTTCAAAATAGTGTTTGCAGACTTGAAATACTATTTATCTCCGTGTGGAAACACACTGTGTACTCGTGAAATAGTTAAGTTCGAAAACGTGTTTTACAAGGGCACTACAATCCAGTTCACGTAACAGGTAGACGGGTTCCTTAAGGGCATTGAAGTGATTAAAATTATTTCCTAAATTTCTATTTTGCAACATCCTTTTCTGTTTGATGTAAAATATTACAAGGTTATTCCTCCGCCTCATGCAAACACAGCTTAACCGAGTAAACAAAATTACACCAAAGGGTCAACGCACAGCAATTCAAGCGCATTTAATTTAATAATATTTTGCATAGGAACTATTTCCTTCTAGTCATTACCAACACATCTGTTTTCTCTTTTGCTTATTCACATCAATTATATATGAAATATTGTAAAATGTACATAAATAACAATAAAAGTTAATTTTAACCAAAAATAAGGTACTTTAATCTTAACACAATTTTAAAATATTTGTGATATATCACATATTTAGAAAAGAAGTAAAACGTTATTGATGGGGTGATTTTACAAAGGTTTGATTAAAAAAGTGTGAATAAACAGCTAATAGACTATAGAGGAAGTGCGTTGGTTATTAACAAAGAACACAGCAGTCACGTCCTTGACTGCCGGTGACTTGGTCAACCTGTATAGGAAGCAGAGCTACACTGTTGGCAATTAAGTGTTACCAGTCTTCAGATGTCCACGTTGAGTTCGCTCAAGGCCTACGCCCAGCACGCGACCCCTTCTCACAGCAGGCGCGCAGCCACCCGGTCTGTCTGGCTTCAAGTCTCTCGCTGCTCTGCGAAGCGTGTTGCGAATCCAGTGCAAGAGCTTCCCTTTGAGGCTCACGCATCCATAACTCGGCTCATGAAACTTTTATGCCCGTTTCTTCACAAAGGTTCGGCCCCGCGTTTCATCGTCAAAATAAATAATGCCGTATTTTCAGAAAACACCCTTTTTCTTTGAAAATGTAATTCGTAATTTTTTTTTTTTTCGTTGGCGTTCCGCGTTCTTGTAAGAGGGCAGTCAAGGAAAGATTTTCATCGCACGTGTAATATTAACTGCATCAAATATTAAGGAACAATGTAGTAGGAATGTTTTTTTCCATAACAATGACAAGTTAAATAAAACTATAATTATTGTGAAGTGCACGAGTTTAGTATTTTCTATACGCAGTTATTTTATACTTCACTGTTGACAACATTAAACATATTTTTTATAAACACGAACTATTCAGCCGATTTTTCGCCGGTTAGTAAATGGGGTGGTGGGGAGTTGAGCCCCATTTTATAAATAAAGTAAGTAAACAAATGCATATCTAAAATGGCACACACATCTCTGTTTTACCCGGTTCTCAAATCCGGAATCTACTGGTCAGAAGTTAGCACTATAATGACCTCGGATATAGAGACAAGATAAAGGGAAGAGCAACGTTTTACCGTAAATCTTAAAGTAGGAAATGAAATTACGTGATTGACAGACAAACCAATAAAATCAGAGATAAATATTTATTATATAATAGTAAATACTCTTTATTTTTTTGCTTGTCTTTCACCTTGTCTTAAAAATTTGTTTTAAAATTCTGTATATTTTCACTTCTTTGCTTATAAACAGCCCATTGTACGGTAATCACGCCATGCTCAGATGTTAAACTTACTACTTTACGTCAACGACTACTGAAGTATGTTCTTCAATTTCTCTCTAGATTTGTAGTTATAAAAACGTTTTATGCGCTTAACCTCCACAATTCTATTTCTATATACGTGGATATGTTGCAAATAAAAAGTGATATACAGCAGAATTATACACGAATATTCTAAAACCCATGTTCTTAGGACACATGAACATTGATGGTTATTAAACCTTTCAATATTGATTTTATATTTTGATACTAAACATATTTAATTCAGGCATATATTAGGGTGTAACTCAGAAGCATATATTCAAGTTATTAGATATTTGGAAAACCCGTTTTTAGGAAATAAGTTTGGGACACATTTGTCACATTAGCGGCTTTCGGTTGGAAATATATCCCATTAGGTTATCAAGTACAGCATTAAAAAAAATTTTGACAATTTTTTTAAATTAATATTTATTTTACTATAACCAAACATAATAAGATCATAAAATATTTTCACAATACAAAATGTATTATCATATACGTATTATGTTTATTTACATTGCCCATTTCACATTCAGTAAACAAAAAGTAAAACAAAATTTTTTCAGTAACATCCTAACTTTGTCTTTTGTTTTCATTTCCTCACTCGAGTAACACTCCCGATACTTGATACATTAACTGAATTTAATAATATAAAAATACATACTGTTTATTACAATAAAAGAATTGCACTAGGTAATCAAAAGCAAAACAAATATTTTTACAGTAAAGTATTTGACTATCCCAAGATTGTCTTTTGTTCTCATTTCTTCCCTCTAGTAACTCTTCTCATACTTAATAAGCTAACTGAATGTAACAATATAAAAACACGCATACTGTTTATTATAAACAAAATCACATACTAAAAAAAAACGCAAAAAATATTAACACTAATGTATTTGACCATCCGAATATTGTTTTTAATTTATTTTCGTCATTATTGTAACACTCCTGATACTTGATAATCTCGCTTAATGTAAAAATGTAAAAAACACACACCGTATATAAAAATCACAACTACTTGCACATTTTGCAAATAAGAATATTTTGCTATTTGAGTGAAACTGTATTGTTACCACAATGGAATGAAATAAACAAAACTATTTTCTGAGAATTATGTGCGTGATATGTTTAGTTTTTCCATTGATATCTATCCCTATATGGTAATAGCCCACACTTCATAAGGAATAACATATTACAGTGCTGTTGTTAGATTATGGGTGATACGGAGTGAAACAAATTTGCAGAAAGGCAGTTGACACATCTGGCAAAGAGTTTTCGTTCTTGTTTCAATCTTCTTCTTTGAATAATGACAACATCTACTCCTTGTATTCCCTTCAACTGGAAGGTGGTCGCCCACATTCAACATATTTTTGAATCTTTTCGATGGACGACCGCTGGATTTTTTACGTTTTGTTTGGGCCCTATCTTTCCCGCAAGCAGTCATGCCTTCAGCTAAAATGACAAGAAACTGTAGAAATAGAATATAGTTTCCACTGACGTCTTTGAAAACAATCCTCGTATTTACAGCGGAAATCATCAGAAGCCTGCAAAAAACATTCTTCCACCTTTTTGCAGATTTCCTGTCATGATCATGCAGTGTTTCCATCTTGTCAGCAATATATACCTCTCCCATAAACTCATTATAGAAAGTCACTGCATCAAAGCATTCTAAATCAATTCGGGTTCAATTTTTTTGTGTTCGTTTCACAGTTGTTTTGGTATTGCTGTGGCAGTTACTAAGAACTAACACTTCTTTAGTGTCAGGCCACTTGACTGCGAAAGTACCTGATGTATTTTATAATGCAGATAATGCCCCCTTTTCAAGTTTTTCTGCACATTTTGGCCCATTTTTCCTCGTCTTTATTATAGTACCAACTGCTTCGTTAGGCAAAGTGTCTGTCAGACATACTGAAGTAAAAAACCTGCACAACATAAACCTGTATCTGGGTTAGAAATAGTTTCTGCAAACTAACCAACAATTCTCTCTCCTAGTGTGCCATCTGTAGTATGGTGTCTTTGCCACAATAAACATTGAAATCATAAGTGTAAGCAGTCACAGAGTCGCATCTTAGCCATAACTTGATGACTCTATTTACTGATTTTAGCGGCATGTACTGTTTTAGCACTAATTGCCCCTTGAATATGGTCATGGACTCATTAATTCTTCGTACAACACTATCTGTTCTACATGTCTGAAATGTAGTCTTTAAACTGGAAGTTTATTCTTCTACATAGTACAATATACTGACACTGTCAGGTTTTTCTGCTTCATTGCAATAAAACTTAGAGAAAGACATAGCCTTTTTTATTGCCTCATTCCCCAGTGAAGCATTTGAGGAATTATAATGAGAAAAATTAGGAAGCCTGTTGTAAAACACGATAAATGAACAACCTAATGCCATTATGATTTCACCTTATCTATCTTTGCAATTTTCTTTTTTGATGCCAATTGAAGAATTTCCATCTAACTTGGGTGCAGGCAGGCTGCTAATGAACCAGCCTACCATTTCTTCAAAGCTTGTTCATTCTCTGCTTCCTCAGAAGACGACGAAGAAGATTCCATTTCTTCACTATTTGAATCAGCTGAACCTTTCTGCTTGTAATATGGGTCATCTTCTTCACTGGCTAATATGTCGTCATCATCTGAATCTGAATCCTTCATAAGCAGTTCGTTTATATCTTCAGAAGTGAGTCCAACTCTCCTGTAAAAGAATTATGAAAATAGCCTCAATAGCACTTATGGGACAATACCGTCCCAACCAAAGTACATACTGGGACAAATGTGTCCTACATGCAAATATTAAAACGATTTGTAATCTTTAAGTCATCAAAATTGCATATTTTTATAATACAAAGATACTAGATAACAGTAAGTAACACAAATAACATTTATTTTGCCTTGCTCACCTTCTATATTTATAATAAATCATTATGTTGCTTACTTGATGCGTCACACCTTCACGCTCTGTTTGATAACACAGGCCATATTGCTCCCTGAGCAGTTTTGTAATTCCACCAATATTCAATAACCCCAGAATTACGGATAAGCATTATTTACCATGTACTGTGCACCAAAACCGTCCCAGTAGGAATTTATAAACTTCTCCTGGGACATATGTATCCCGCTTGTATTTAAAGGGTTAAGGAATGTGTGAGGCCTCAACCATCAACAGTTTAAAAGAAAATAATTCTACATATTAACAAGAAGTCACTGATATGACTAATGAGCCTACTTTCCACAACATTGGTGTAATTATGTTGGTAGGTAGGACTTGTCTCGTTGAAAGCAATATCATTAGAGATTAAACAAGAAACATATGCAACAGTAGTGAGACAATTACAAATACACATACGAATTACCCAGTAATATAAACCAGAAAACCTCGTACCATAAGAAATAAACTGCAATATAGAGGCAGGATTCGAGCATGAACTTTGAATGTTATCAGTCTAATGTTTTGAATAATAGCGGTTACGAACCTAAATATTTACAGGATCATCATTTTAAAAATAAATGACTGAGCCACTTAAAAAATGTCAGTTTACATGGCCTATCATACCTCTTCTTGTGCGAAGAATTTGGTGAAATTATGTTGAATGGACTATCAGTTATGGCATAAAACCTCCATATTTTTCATGTGACGATCTTCATAAATGGAGGAAAAAAGTTATACATTAGCACATTCTGTGTATATATATATACTGCCAGTATACAAAGTTAAGCAAAAATCGATTACATAGTTTCGTAGCTAAGTAAAATTATTTTATAGCCACCATTCTGAAATAAATTTTCGGTCATGTTTAAAAAATACTTATAGTTTNCTCCATATTTTTCATGTGACGATCTTCATAAATGGAGGAAAAAAGTTATACATTAGCACATTCTGTGTATATATATACTGCCAGTATACAAAGTTAAGCAAAAATCGATTACATAGTTTCGTAGCTAAGTAAAATTATTTTATAGCCACCATTCTGAAATAAATTTTCGGTCATGTTTAAAAAATACTTATAGTTATATGGCCTACCACAGTATAACTACTTTTCGCCAAATTTGGCAAGAACAGGTTTCTTGTTTCTAGAGATATGACAAAAAAACTTAATATTTACTGTGCGCCTTACATACAAAAAGGTACAAATGATACTCTCTATTAAAAATTTTGATTGCCATAATTTTATTTATTTAAATTTGTATTTACTTAATTTATGTAAGTTTTTATTCGTATAGTGCTATCTTACAAAATGGCAGACAATATGTATTTCGTGTAAATGTAGTTAATAGTTGTAATATATACTGCCAATATAAGAACACAGGTTGGGATTAATTACATGGTCTTGACTTTATAGCATTCAAAGCTGTAATGGCTCTGTGTCAGCCATTTTGTAAATAAGTGTCTGACGTATAAAAAAAATACTTACATTATTTGCCATAGTACTGTTTGTTTGTCAAATTTGATAGGAATCGGCCTTCTGTTTCGCAAGATATGACATAAAAACTTTATTAATTCATGTGGTGCTAGCTTACAAAATGGCTGAATAAATATTATTCGTTCATATACTGTTAATACTTTTAATATTTACTACCCGTATACAATGTTAAGTTGGAATTTATTACTTACTTAAAACATAGTATTTTAGATCATCTGCCACATTATTTTCTGTTTGCAAAATTTGGTAGGAATCGGTTCATTGTTTACCAAGGTACAACAAAAAATTTATTTTTTCATGTTGTACTATCTTAAAAAATTGCTGACACAAATGACTATGTGTCGGAAAATATTATGCTGGTAATTAATACTTTCAGCGTACAAAATTTGGTCGAAATTATTTAAAGGTATAGTAGATAGCCCAAATAAATCTAAAATATTTGTATGGCTGACATTTAGAAAGTAAGTGACTGATCAATTTTAATCGTCCACGTTTACCTGGTCTGTCATAGCATTACTTACATGCCAAATTGGCTAAGAATTGCTTTAAAAGCTTAAGTGATATAATGTAGCCTAAAATCATTATTTCATGCTATATTCCAAAATCGCAGACTAACAACATCCATTTGAAAATTTATTTCTTGCACGATACTCTGACAGTATAAAAAATTTGCTCTCAGTCGGTTGAATCGTTCCCGAAATATGACATATCACCCTAAAAATTGAAATGGCCAGCATTTTGAAAGTAAGTACCTGGCGTGGTTGGAAACTATAAATAAATTGTTCTTACTAAGTACTATATATGTACCGAGTTTGATGAAACTCATAAGACGCGTTCAAAAATTGAAAGGAGGGCCACATACACGAACATACACACACGTACACACATTAACGCATACACACACACACACGTACACACACATACACGCAAACACACAGACACACAGATACACAGACAGGAAAGTGATCTCATAAGCCTTTATTTCCTTCGGAAAGTAGGCTAAAACTATTTAAAATTAAACAAGATGTTCTTAAAAATAATACTGCCTTCTTCAACTGAGGCTGAAAGTTGTGAAATTTTGATGGGTGGTAACATCTGCGTTCGTTCCACGATATTATGGTACAAAATTTTGTAATTTTGGCCTCATATCAGACTCACAAATAAGGACATGAATAATAGTAACAGCCATCGCCTTTTTAGGACGCAGTACATAAATTATCGCAAATTACGTTAGTTGAAGTCCAGAGGTATTGTAATTCAACAATGAGAACTAAGAAAGGGCAATCCAGATAATGGTTTCTGCAAATTATGTGAGCAAATATTTTGCTATACTGATGCACTAATTTTACACCATTTCTTCCACCGCAATGGCATTTTAAAATTTGAGGCGTAAGAAATATTTCGACAGAAATACGTAACTCATCTATAATATTTGCCCATGGAATTAATACAAACTCTTATTTACGATTGCTCTTTCTTGTGTTTTATATACCGCCTTCCACAAATCTTTAGAATACAATTTATAATTATTAACATTTACAGCGTTAATATATGTATCATGGGCTCTAAGGTTAGCAATAAGTTTTACCTTGGTGAAACGTTCTCAGAGGACCTTTACTTAAGCGTTCTGTATTATATAGAAATAAGATACTACTCCCCAAAATTTCCCGAATGTCAGATTTTAATTCAAGAAAGCTTCATTCTATTCAGAAACATTTTGTTTCATCACAAGAACTTTCTTATTATTTTGAAGTAGAATGACTTTAAATATTCATTTTAAAGATTTGTTTATAGCTGAAAATCGTAAGCGGTATTTTATGTTCTACATATATCATGTATCATAAGGAATGACTTTACTTAATTTGTATGCGGAGTTTCTAAATATTTCTGTGTAAAACTTACCACATATTTCACGCTCGCATGAAATCGGAGCGTAATGTCATCTTCCTAGCCATAAGATTTCATTCTCGCGATATTCAGCTAACAGACTGCAGTGGTCACATATGTTAGCTGTCATATATACTAACATACTATCAAGTACTAACAAATACTAACAAATCAAGGGGCAAGAACCAATATTTTTGGACTTGCTATTGACATGTGTGACTTTCATTCAAAATGTCGCTAGTTCGGTATCGATCGTCTGGACTGAGGAGTATTTTTTCCCAGGTGGTTTTTACTTTTCATTCCAAAATACTGCTGGTTGAAGTTTCTAGCCGTGTTATTTTCCACTTCGTCATTCCTTATGTTTAAATTCCGAGTAGAAACAAACGCTGTGCTTGAAATAAAACACCAAACATCTTAACATTCTTAGATGTTGTAGCCAAATATCAACTCCTCTGGTTAACACACATGATTGAGAATAAGTAAAAACCTACATAATTTGAGGAAATACATGTCTTTTGACCTAACACGATTTCAAGTCAAGCTAATTTTAGGCTACGTAACACTACTGTAAGGCACTTTTAAGCCAAAAGGATTTTATGCCAAATAAATTACTAGTGTTATTTAGGACAAATAAGTTTAGGCTAACAGACGAGTCACTTCTCCCCCAACCAAAAAAAAAAATGGCTCCAGAAATTTCGAAATTAAAACGACATGTCATTGGAAATAATAATAATTGATTGTAAAAAATATAAAAACAAATTGTTGAAATATAAAAGAAGGTGCGAGGAGAAATTTGTAATGGTTTCTTAATGTTTGCAATTCGAATTAGTGAGAGTTGTTCAATGTTAGAAAATAAACTTCGACCTTTCTGAATTGTTTTATTTGTTGATAGAGGAAACCCATTCCAAGAATTCTAAGATACAATATATTTTACTGCTTAAAGGGACACAATAAAAAAGCGTATATCAATTTAAGAGATAATAAATTCATAGTAGAGGATTGCAACGAATCTCACTTCTCCCGAGACCGTTTAAAGAGAGACTAATAATATACACAAAACCATCAGATCATAAAGTACTCTGCAGTAGAATGTACGACATAATTTAATTTACGAAGTTATAATTGCAGACGTTACTTGTAAGTAGGCCTACCACTTCCAAAACTGTTCGTAAACGAACGAAATGTGGAAGTTATTGCAGAACTGTAAATAGCGCTTCGCTTCGTGAAGCGTGGACTGACAGGTTGCATAACTCGCACACAACCGGAAACCAGGACCTAGGCTATTAGTGAGTTGTGGTTACGTGCTATTATAAAGCAGAAAAATTAAAATCGGAAGTGCACACCAGGCGATGGTTGATGAAGCTGCAATATGCTTATCTATAATGTTGCATGTTGATAATACAAAGTAATTTTTTAATTGTAAACAAGCATTCCTAAAGAACACGTAGTCGAACATATTTGACAGGCCTGTGCTTTGCTCGGACACATTCCTTTAGAATAATTTCCTCTGTACTTAAAACTACAATTCCATGGTTTACGAACAGGCCCCGCGCTTAGGCCACTGTCGCCCTAGGTAAGCATAACTTTAATTTTAGGCAAGTTTTTTAATATTTCAATTTTTTTATTCTGTTTTTTTAACAGCACACTTCCGGAACTCGGCATCACTTAACTTCTTAAAACAATTCAAGTTAAAACTGAAGAACGTCCTTACACAANGAAGATTTTGTCAATAATATCTGCAAAAAAAAAAAAAAAAAAAAAAAAAAAAAAAAAAAAAAAAAAACATTGACATCTTTAAACTCACCGAGCTACGCACAATCATGTGTAACAAATAACTGCCCCTTTTGTGGTTAGTTTTCACATTCACTAGATTGTACAGAGGTGGGAATGAAAGCATGTGTGATAAATAAATACAATTTAAAATTGGTCATTTCATGACTTCATACTTACTAGAAGTAATTAAAATAATATTTATAAAATATTCTCCTTTTACTCCTTGCACTCTATCCCCTCATGCCTGGTACCCTGGGCAATTTACCAATCCGCCAAGTTATAACTGGGCAATTTCTTAGGCAACCACTGCGCAGTAGTTAACTGTGTATTAGAAATTATTGTTTTTTGAAAATTTTAAAGACTATTTTGTACTGTTGCTTTTTCTTTCTGGTTTTCATAGTTTCGTGTTAGAATGAATGAAGAATGCAAAATGTATGTTTTGTAGCTTATTTTTGTGGTTTGAGGCACTGAAGAAAGGGGCAACTGCCCGCAAGTCACTGAAGTAGCATACAGTCTTTTTGACGTGCAGCATGCTACTGTGGGACTTGAAGCATGGCATTATGATGTTATGACGCAATAATTAAGTTTCGCTGTGTATGCACTTTACAATATGTCTGCCATTATCCACGTATCTCTAGTCACATGTCAAATACAATGTTTAGGACTAAGCTTTCGTAAGTATTGTATTCACAGCATTTATCAGATGTCACGCTCGCTTCCTCCATACAATTAATTTTACTTTCTTCCAGAGAAAACAGAACAGTATGCCTGTTTGTAACTTTTGACAGTCTTGCTTCTTTTTGATCTTGAGTATCTTTTATTATCATGTAAAAATTAAAGTTACCAGAGTTATCATACAAAGTATTCACACGTCAAACAAACGATCGTGTAACTGTTAAAAACATTATTTTGTTACTCTAACGCGAGTTCCTATTCAGATTCTATAAACGAAGAAAAGGTAATTGATAGTAAAATTATACATTACGATTTTATAATTTCCTGAATAAATTTTTAATGTCTACAAGACATATGCACTGTATTATACGCGCTTATAAATGAAAATCATGAAAAATAAATACACTTATATACAAAAAACTTTGAGAATAACAGAGGAGAAACAAGACACTTACTTAATTACAACTTTCCTTAAACGATATTTACTCATAGCGAGCTCATCCTATAGAGCATTCACAAGTTTTCAAATTAATGACAGATCTATAAAACACTACTTTCTTCTTCGGGACATAGCTAGGCGGCTCCTTCACAAAACATTTTTATTATAAAAACTGATTATTACTGCGCCTATATCAGAACTCATACGGAAGAGCAGAAGGATGACTTCAGTTCTACAATCAGCATATCTGTCCCGCTCCAAGACCAAACTCTACAACAGTAGATAGTTTTCTGAATGTCTGCTATAGCAATGAAGCTGGGACAGACAAGATGGCGGACATCCGAGTAACTGCCTCGCGCCGTATTAGTCCGTTTACGAAAATATTACGGATTCTGTACAACGTATGTATGTACAAAATGAAACGTAATGCACATGTAAGTAACGGGAAACGTTGCAAATTACTCACACGGTCATAATAACACAATAAAAACAACTTTATAAAATAAGCGATTATTATGGATTTATGTACTGTATAAACGTTATTACACTGCCATTCTGTAGGTTGTGTGCGTAGCTCAGTGGGTTGGTCCGCTGGTCAGGGATATATAATTATAGACTTTGAAGTTCAAGTCTCTGCTGTGTAATGAAGTATTTTATGTGATACGTTATAGGGGCAGCGGTGGCGCAGTGTCCAGGGCACTCGCCTCTCAGCACGGCGATCCGGGTTCGATCCCCGGCGGGTTCACTCCCGGATCTTCGCATGTGGGAATCGTGCTGGACGATGACGCTAGCCGGCAGTTTTTCTCGGGGTACTTCCGCTTCCCCCGCCCTTGCATTCCTGCACCGCTCCATTACAGGGCTTCCCTTCATGTCATGCTCGGGGATGACGGTCACCTACGGGTCCCAGCTGGAAAGACCGTCATTAGGTGGGTGTCGCCTTGCCCTGGGTGCACTCCCCACACGAAATTTCGTTTCATTTTTTCGCCGTTTATAAATTATGATATTGTTAGCAAACGTTTATTTCCAGAATCACTTTGTCTAAACGCTATAATACGTATGTACTAGCACAGTGCAATCCACTAGATGTGATTGTTTGCTAAACAAATCGATTGGATTATAAAGTAGATAATTTGAGCTGTTAAGCGTAGGTAATGTTAACATGCACACAAAAAAGCCTAAATTTTAATATTGTGACAGTTTTTCCTTCTTTGGAACTTCTAACCTTTGTATATAGTTCATAATTGTTATTCCTAATATTTCTTTACCTAAAGAGTGGGATGGAGGCATTTACTTTCGAAAAACGCCACTGGGAAATGTTCTTAACAATGCACATCATCAGTAACCTTTAATGATGTAGACGAGCCAAGTAAACATAACCAGTTTTCGTCGTCATTTGTTATAAATGTGGCGTAGCAATGAATTTAAATTTAATTTCCAAGGTAGTGAGAACACTGCCAATTTTTTACAACGCAAGGCATTGTTAAGTGTAAAAGTTATATCAAAATTAGAAAATTAATTTTTATTCGTTCCATTATTAGTGTTACAATAATATTTATCTCTAGTTTTTACAAGTTGTCATAATAAATGATTGATTACTGCATTTCCTGCGTCAAATGCTTATCCATTACTTTCTCGAAACAATGTTAGTGAGTGATAAATAGCAACACTTTCATTGCCATGCGCTTTACAGCTGCAGCTCCCAATTGGTTGACAATTTTAAATATATGTTCCAGCAAAGATTCAGTATTTGTTTCTCATCAAAATGCCTGTTGAGAATCTTATCAGCTGGCTAGTTGCTGTAACGGATGCCAATAAGTATGCCTGTCGGAATGTGTCAAGCAGCGAGCCGAGTGGAGTATGCTTATATACATAAGTACATTCCTAGGTTCGGACACAGCCTTAATGACACTTGAATCGACCAATTTTACTTACTGATGTACGGACAGTCACCTTTGTAGTATATCACAACCCCAAAACTGAACACTGAGTCACATTGTAGACATTCGTGAATCTATCGTATGGATTTTTGGACTAGTGAACAATCATGTCCTGCCAATTTCCTTACACAAAAGAACGGAATGAAAACGGTACTATGATGTATGCCATCATTCATGATAAATATCAAATTTGTAATTGTAAGTACTAACAGTACTCGTATTTTGTAATGAACACCTAACTATAGTGAAATAATAAATAAGAATTAAAAATAAAGGATCTTTATATATTTTTGACAATTCATTTTCGCAGAGGTAAATAAAATTAAATTGTAGTTGATATCGCAGAAAATACAGAATTATAGGACAGAAACGAAACACATGCCATGGTCGCCACTAGTAAGTCATGAGTGGGGTATACACAAGTGCAGCGAAACCTCATAACTCGCGTGAGACAGGCTCGCTTTTAGCAGAACGTGAACGAACACGTGGGTGAGCCAAGGTCAGGGCGTTGACCTACTTTGGACAACTGTGACACTGGCAACACCGCATGTGTGGCGAGGTATTGCGACTGCTACCTCCCAGTCGAGAACACTAGCGCTTCTCTGCATCAGCACAAGAACTAACAACAAAACTGGTCAGACTTTTTCCTATCCCATAACAACTCTAGTGTATATCTTTACTCAATCCTATTACATCGTCATTGGATTAGAAACATCATAACTTTAAAATAAACGCTTACACTGAATTATGAACATTTTAGAGGTAGTTAATTTGTATGTAACATTTACTAATCAAACTCATCAATCAGCAGCATGACTTAATGAGGAGTAAAATCATTTTTAAACCCTAAATGGTTTAGGTGACACTGCGAAGATAATTAACAACATTTTAAAACAGAAAAACTCCCACGTATTCTGTACAAATATAATAATAGATATGCAGTTGTTTAATATATGAGATATTGAATCCGTTTGCAATACTGTTTGGCGAAGTAATGTATGACTACAACACTGTTGAGCAAAGTACTTATATACTGTATACCATATATTTAAAACTGTTATTCTACTTTGTGGCAATGCAAACTAAACACTGAGTGATGCATAATATTTTAGGGCATTAGTCTAGAGACATCCCAGTATTGTTTGGAGACGGAGCAGTTTCCTTCCCACTACCATACTATTAAGTGGACCAGACTCTTTGATAGCCTGAAGTTACACGCATACTCCTTCAGGGAGGAATTTTCATGCAGATACTTTTAAGGTAGAAAATTGAAATATATAGGCGTAAAATCGTCCACGAACCAGCACATCAAAGAGAAATGAAGCTATTGGGGGTTTTAATTTACTAAGCAATGTCAGAAAATTTCGATAAAAGAATGCTGAACAGACACACAAGTGCACAACCACGTACACAGACGTTTTGCCCTTGTCTAACATAGAAGGATCCAAACGGTTGGTTTGGGGAGGGGGGAGGGGGTTTAGATCTAAGGAGGCTTTAGCGCCTTCTTTGGATCTTGATTTTACAATAGATAAATTGACATTTTTGAAACCAGGAACAGTGCTAATATGCAGTATTAATAAATATACAGTAAGAGGAAATTTTTCAATGTATTCGGATAGCCTTTTCACTAGGCATTAATATTTATAAGAAGCATGAAAACTTGATCCTTACTGGTAAGCAGTTGGTTTAATCATACTTCAGAGTGTGCCAACCTTCAAGTAGCCATATCGTTAGTGGTTCTTCAGATCCACCACTTGTGCCTAACACCCTCTAAAATTTTCGAATACTTTTTTGTAATTGTGAAGCATAGAATTAGTTATAACATTCCACAAGTATATAACTCAACGAAAACAGGTTATAAGTAACGTCAGTTCAGCTATTAAATGTATTCTAATTTTAAATCAGCGAATCGTAAATTGGTGAATCTATTTAAATCAAGGGCAAATTATATTCCAATTAAACATTTTTATACAGCAAAAAAAATTAACAGGCGTCAAGAATTGAATTTTTGCTTATATTCAAAAATTCACAAGTTAAAAGCATCATTTTAAGTGTACAGAACGTGGGTTAGTATCTGCACTAGATTCATTAATAATAAATAATAACTTTTGGACTTGGAACGCCGTCGTTTATCGAACATTATAAACTAATTTACAACAGCAGCAACAAACCCTTTGAATTGTTAATGTTAACCGGTTTGAGGAAATTCTGTACATCAAAAACAATGAACTGCGTTAAAAATAATTACTACCCGTCTAACTATTCGCCTTCCTGACCAAGAGGTTTAGGGCCTCGTACTGCCGGATTTAGAGATCAGAGAATGAGATCCCGCAATTAAGAACAGAGGGCGAAGTCTAACGAAAGAAGGGGGAACAAGAAGTATACTAAGAGCAAACTCAAGACAGCAGGCGTGTAAACTGCGAGTTCAACAGCTGTCACCTAACATTGCGAAAGAATGCTCGGGCGTTTACATTTACCTGCAGTATAAAAGACTGTGTATGTATGTTATCCCAGTCGAAGAAAAACAACAGTGGCGATCCTGCGTGAGTATTTTACATTTGGGAGAGGAAAATATAACTCGTACGAAAACTGGTAAGGAATCTGCTACGGAAAATATGACAGGCCCTATTAGCAAACCTGTTATACTGTGATGAAATCCGGCCGTTTAATACGACAAATGCCATGACAGGTGTCATACCTAATGGTATAATAGTTGTTATCACAAACATTGCACAAGCGTTTAAGGACTCTGGTAGCGTATAACATGGCTATAAGGCACCATTTATGCTAAAAAAAAAAATTGTGCATCATTTGCTCTGTGTTTTTAGTGCATTCTGATATTTAGTGGCGCGTGGTACACCTCCGCCCACAAATTAAGGTTCCATATGAACCTTTAAGAATTACTGATGCATGTCTCCTGTCCGTTATTTATCCTTCGACCTCAAGCACACTGGACATCTTCTGACACGCATGTCTGCAAACATGTAGTAAACAATCGCAAAGGACATCCCAAAACTACGTGGATGATCTCTGGCCTGAGTAGGCTTTACGGGCTTCAGCTTTAAGAGACTGTGTCAACAACAAGATGAAGTGCCGGTTATAGTGTATTGCCTTTTCTCAAGACCGTTACACATTTCGATCATAAATGTTTGTTTTNACACATTTCGATCCAAAATGTTTGTTTTGTTCAAATCACTAATAGCAAAATTGTCAACTAGAAATTTGCAAAATTTCAGCAGCAGCTTGTTCAGTAAACGTATGCAAGTTGCACATAATAGTTGTTTCAGTTTGTTATTTCGACATACGTATTGTATAATGCTTTTGGAATATCCACTAACGTTATAAAAGTTTCGTTCTAAGCAAACCGAAAAAGAGGCAAGCAAAGAAAAATCTTGTGGTATGGCAGTATTACAAAAGTAGAGCAGTTTTAATCAGGAAAACACACTAACTTAGCCTATAAGTCGTATTGTGTTTTNATGGCAGTATTACAAAAGTAGAGCAGTTTTAATCAGGAAAACACACTAACTTAGCCTATAAGTCGTATTGTGTTTTCGTCTCATTTTGCATAAAGTATCAGCTCACAAATTTTGTACCAGTTGTTGTAATAGTTACAATAAATATTTATATAGACTGACACGCAAAAGTGATGGGATAGCAGTACGTACAGGTAATAGTCGGTGTCGCCGCCGTACTGTCTTGGTAGCGTCCAGACCTGTATCTGTATAGCTGTGGCATCGCGAGTACGAGTGTGTTCTGTTCAGCGCATTGCATTGCCGGCCTTTATGAACTTCTCGTACTCCCCGATGGGATATGCCAGTTGGATAACACACTGAGTCATCGGCCCAAGTTGTCCAGAAGTGGTTCATGGAGCATTTTGGAGACTTTCAACGACTGCTGTAGCCACCTCGTTCACCCGATATCAACCCTATCGGTCATTTATGGGAAATGATAGGGAGATCCATTCGCACCCAGGTTTTTGCACCTAAAAATTGCAGGGAACTGTGGGTAGTTATCCAGACGGCATGGGTCAACATCTCTTCTCATTGCGGTGCGCGAGGTTCTGGGTTCGAATCCTAGGCAAGGCATGAGTGTTAGTTTAAGTTATGTCATAAGTTAGATTATAAGTCGTCCCCTGATAAGCCTTCAGGCACAACACCGGGGGACGTTAATGAGACTTTTCTAATCAATAAAAAACATATCTCCATAGGTTTTCGTCACTTGTGGAATCTATGCCACGACTAGTTGCTGCACTTTGCCGTGCTATAGAAGCACGGCTTGTTTACCATGACTGTCGGCATGTCAGTGTATTGACATATACAAAATATTTACAGACAAATTCCAAACAGCGATTCGTTACAAAAATTAGAGGTTAAATGTGCGACATCTAGCGACGTCCACCTGCTCGGAAACAGAATTCTCGTCCTGCGCAAAGTCCTACGTAAGCCACGCGGAAGATGGAGACGTGCGTAGACGTTGGACGTACCTGAGCGTCGAGAGCTACGTCTGACTGCGCTTGGCTCTACAGATCGCTGAGTACCGCCGTCGACAGACCGCAGCGGAGGCGTAGTCGCCTGGGCGCTCGCCTCCCACCACGGCGACCCGGGTTCAATCACGGATCTTCTCATGTGGGAATCGTGCTGGACGATGCAGCTTTCCGGCGGGTGTTCTCGGGGTACTCCCGTTTCCCCGCTCTTACATTCCAGCACTGAGCCATCCTAGGGCCTCATTTCATGTCATGTCCGGAGATGACGGGTACCTAAGGGCCCCAGCTTGAAAGCCCGTCATTAGGAGGGTGTCGCCTCGCCCTGGGTGCACTTCCCACACGAAATTTTTGTTTTTTATAGAAGCCGTCATGGAGCGTTCGTGCTGCATGTGACGTCACGAAGAAGCGCCAGCAACGTCCACGACTGTTTGAAAACGTTCTGGACGTTTTGAAAAGAACGTTGGAGCGAACGATAAGAGGTGGCCTTCTGGCCTCGGGTAGAGAAGCAGAGAGGGACTCTGAACAGAGATGATTCTCCGAATTTTTCTCGAATTAGGAAGAGGCTTGGTCGATAAGATAAGTTAAAAATTGCATTTATTTTAACGGGGCTTTCACGTAAAAAATTTGTAATAAAATTTGTAATACTCAGGAGGTTTTTAATGGGTAAACAATTTACGGATTTTTCTATTTTTGTATAATTATTCAAATTGGTATAACCCTTGTGGTACTGTATTTTAAAGGATTTAGTAAAGTTTGTATGGGGAAATTAAATAAACACTGAAAAAAAAAAAAAAANATCATGGAGAGAACGCAAAAGTGCCGCAAGACGACGTGACATGGACTCGACTAATGTCTGAAGGTAAACAGAAGGCAATTCACACTATGAATCCTGCAGGGTAGTCCACAAATCCATAGGATTGCGAGGCGGTGGAGATCTCTTCAGAACAGCACGTTGCAAGGCATCCCAGCTATGCTCAATAATGTTCATGTCTGGTGATTTAGGTGGCCCATGGAAGTGTCTAAAGTCAGAAGAGTGTTTCTGGAGCCACTCGGTAGCAACTCTCGACATGTGGGGTGTCGCTTTGTCCTGCTCGAATTGTCCACGTCCGTCGGAATTCACAATGGACATGAATGGGTGCAGGTGATCGGAGAGGATGCTTACGTATCTGTCACCTGTCAGAGTCGTATCTAGACGTATCAGGGGTCCCATTTCACGCTAACTGCACACGCTTCATACCATTACAGAGCCTCCACCAGCTTAAACAGTCCCCTGTTGACATGTAGCATCCACGGATTCATGAAGATGTCTCCATACACGTACACGTACATCCGCCCGATACAATTGGAAACGAGACTCGTCATACCAAGCAACGTGTTTCCAGTTATTTAACAGTCCAGTGGCAGTGTTGGTGCACCCAGGCGAGGCGTAAAGCTTTGTGTTGTGCAGTCAACAACGAAACACGAGTGGGCCTTTGTCTCCAAAAGCCCATATCAATGATGGTCCGTTGGAAAGGTTGCACGCAGGCACTTGTTGATGTCCCATCATTGAAATCCGCGCCAATTTGAGAAAGGGTCGCACGTCTGTCACGTTTAATGATTCTCGTCAGTCGTCATTTGTCCCGTTCGTTCACGATCTTTTTCCGGCCTCAGCGATGTCGAAGATTTGATGTTTTACCGGATTCCCGATATTAACGGTACAATCGTGAAATGTTCGTACGCGAAAATCCAAATTTTATCGCTACCTCGGAGATGCTATGTCCCATCTCTCGTGCGCTGACTATAACACCACGTTCAAACTTACTTAAATCTTGATAACCTGCCATTGTAGCAGCAGTAACCGATCTAGAAACATTGTCAGACGCTTGTTGTCTTATATAGGTGCTGCCGACCGCATCGTGTTACTCTGATTGGTGTGGCAGTGTTTCTACAATACCAAAGAGAGGTAAGAAATCTGTTTTTAACGAAATACAAGAAAACGAACTGGTTGATTTTATTTTAAAGTCATGTAAGGCTTTCTTTGGGATAACAATACCTACTCTGAGAAAGATAGCTTTCGATTTTGCCACCGCAAATAACATAAAACATAATTTCAATAAAGAAACTGGTATGGCAGGAATGGATTGGTATTACAATTTTTTGGCTAGACATCCAAATATATCACTTCGAAGGCCTGAAGCTACTTCCATAAATAGAATTACCGCATTTAATGAAGAAGAAACCGATATATTTTTTGTAAATCTGAAAGCTCTCATGATTAAATACAAATTTAAATCTGATTCAATTTACAATATAGATGAAACTNTACTCAACACTTTACTCAGTTACCATGGCAACGGATCAATAACTGCTAATATACTGGGGCATTCTAAACACGTTACAAAAAAAAAAAACAGATTGGAAAGTAATATAAATGTGTTGACAATAAAATAAAATAAAAATTTAAAATTACAGTAAAATTACGTAACAATTAGCATAATAATGTGAAAATGAAAAATGATATATGTGAAAACAAATTGCGTCTTGAAAATACATCAAGAAAGGAATAATTAAAATCAGCATATGGCCCAATTTTTTGACGTTACAAATATAATAAAATATAGGCATTCTTCTCTTACATGCAACATAAATCCGTACTTTTCTGACACTTTTGGTAGTGAACGTACAACTGTGTAAGAAGTTCTGCATGTGGTACAGTCTGACACAGTATTCCACTGCGAGCCACTCTTCTTCTGCCATAATACTCCTGGTCAAAACGAACCTTTGTTCTGGTTTTATTACTACTGTGGGTCAATACACAAGCCATTTCTTGATTGACTTAAAAGGTATTCACATTTAAATGAAGATGTTGCCCTCGTGTGGAATCAGCTTGCGTTACGTAATCAGTTGTTGTTCTGCTGGAACGTGATTTGCTATACGCACTTATTTGCTGTGTCAGTGCGTGCAGATGTAACCTAGTGCTACATTACGAAGTGCGAGCGACAGGCGATGGAAAATACCAATATAGGCGTTATTAGGCAGGAAAACAGGATTTCTCAACGATACCCTTCCCCACGTAATCATTTACGAAACACTACCTTGGGCTATTAAAATATTTCTTAACTTTCGAGTTTGGGAACGGATTTAGGCCAGTTTTATAGTCCTGCCAGGACTGAGTAGCCATTTACCAGGTGAGTGCGCTTATCTGCGAATGTTGTTTTGCCGACTGTCACCCACGTTTAATGAGAATGATGTTACACGGGAAAACGGCTGTTTTTTCACATTGTTTCATTGGTTTGATTTCGCACCAAGTAATTTTGTTAAGTTGGTGTGTGATGTGGTTATTGTATTGGATCTTACTTGCACTATATATGTTTGAAAGTGTAAAAGGTTTGGCCAATAGTTCAAATTCCTATTTTATGTAAAGCGCGTACCTGTTTCGTTATTCTATACTTTATGCTCCCTGGTTTTCGACGTCATTGGCAGGTCGTATGGTTGCAAATAACAAACAAACCACACATCAGGGTTCCCAATGTTTCACATACGTCTAGATTTATGCCCTGTTTTGAAAAACTGAAATGTTGAAATTTCATAATTTGAAGTATAATAGGTTTTCACTCGGGAAGGCCCATACTTTTATTACGCGATCATAAAATTACTTCATTGCCCTGCTAAATAACGTGAAAAATATCCGATCTCACACATGTTTTTCCGAACAATATGTGAATTGCGACAACGAAGATTAATCGTCCTTTACAATATTTTCATTCGCAAATGAGCAGTGGGCGCATTCCGTGTAACTGAACAATTAATCAGGTTCCAGACGGAAGACAGACAGTTCCGTTGTATAACAAACCCACCATTCGTTACGCGATAAAGAACAAAGTGATGCAGGAAACAAATTTAGCATCTGATTTTCATTCACACTGCCCTAACATTTCTTCCTGTTGTGGATTATTAAATACCTCTGTAGCACGCCACGGCTTTCACGTATGTCGACAGATTAAACGTTTCAATCTCTATTAAATAAAACTTAATTTGTGACACTAAACGGAACACACTGCTGAAATATTTGTGTACTAAACAAACAGTACAAAAATAATTGTTGCGTGAAATAAAAAATAGGCACTTTTCTGGAAATTCGTCGGAGGTTTTTTTGTTTTCAGAATTATTTTCGAAACGATAATTAATAGTGCCTGGTTTTTATATATAATCAGATTTTCCATAACATAAATTATTTTTAGGGACACCAGCAAAGTTTAAGTTTTTTTTAAATTAATACATGCATTTAGATTTAATTTTCTTTTATGTAGGTACCAAAGCAAGGCTTTCATCATGCACAAATATTATCAATATGTTTTGAGTAAAATTTTACTTAAAACTAGTTTAGTATGACACAAATAGTGTAAATATATTGCGTGTTATTTCCGCCATGCAGGAGGTGTAACAACGTACATTTTAAACTGGAATCAGTTGTACTAATTAGTCAAACAACAACTACTAAAAGCCAGTTAAATGCCAGTTAGAGACTTGTCAATCAGTGGAACGAATGGGGAAGCAGTGTCGCTATGTCTAAGACGCACGACACGCGTTTATTATTTGTATTTCTTTCACTCGTATTTGAGGTGAATGTGAGTGAAGAGATTTGGGTGGCTCTTGGCAGCGAGGTCTTGACAGCCGATGTGGATTGAGGTGAGTATGGAACAACGCCTGAATGTAAGAGGGGGGTAAATGGGAGATCCCCGAGTTAACCCGCCAAACCAGTAGCATCGTCCGACAGGACGGAAATCCTGGAGCGGCCTCACCGAGATTCTATCCCGGTTAACCTAGGTTGGAGGCAAGTAGGCTGACCACTACACCACCGCGGCCTCACACATAGCATGGATAACTTACCATACATTAGGTTGCAGATACGGAAATGATACTGTACACAATTGGGAATTTCATTATTTGTTTGAATCTTTCCTGAATAAGTGTAGAAAATCTGCAATATATATGTATGGTAATAATATGCTTACTCAGTATGAAAATACAATGATGAGGTAAATTTTCGAAAGATTTCTTAAGAGTGATAGGATCACGAATTGGTAGCTGAAAGCGTATTATTTTCTTGTGAATAGATTATAATCTCAGGAAAAGATGCTGCATTCTAACATATAGGGCATGTAAAATAATACATGCCCAGGACAAAATTTTCTGCAAAAAATATTTCTAATGTATCATTTTTCAAAGAAAATATTTAGTATCATAAATAATGTTTTACAATTATTCTCCCGTTTTAGAAAAAGTATTTGGTACTTTATAGCTTTTACATCGTCTATGACGGGTAATCCTTTATTTTTTATGGGAATTGAATTAATATACATAAAAATCGTTAGCCCTACGAACGAGGTAACTTAACTTGGAGTTGGGAGCGATTTACAAAACGAAAACTATTTCCATACATCTCTTTTGCTCGTTTATACCAGTAGGTATGTAGTATGAGGACGGATGTCTTCGCTATATTATTTATTATTATTATTATTAACGTACGTTTATTTTAATAAAATGTCCTGGCACTTACTGCAGCGAGTGAGATTTATAACTCTATTGATATTGTTCTCAGCATTGAAAACGTCCAGTCACGCAGTCCGTATTCCCAACGTTGAGTGACGTGTCCTAGAAACACATCACCTGATTCCCTACGGGGCCCATTTCAGAGACGAGGGTTGCTGCAGGAGGTAGTATATTAAAAACTTAATTTTACAGTAATTAAACTGATTAAGCACGCGGAGCAAGTTTATTGGCTTTAAAACTTCGACAAGTGATTTTTTTTGTCGTTTTAGAATTTAATTACCGGTATTTTAAACATTTCTTAGATTTTCGTGGCAATATTTTATGTCTGCCCCGGCTACGCTCAAACGTCCGCCTTAATTCAATATGGTAAACATAACGGAGTCCTCCTGTGTAACACATTCCCTGACGACAACAGTTTACACGTGGACAAGTTGGTACGGAAGATAGTCCTCCGACCTGTCGAAGAACTGGCGATCAGTTAACAATTGGCACTTTACGTGAGATCTACATGTTTTTACGGAGAGTTTATTTTGAGCTTATCCGTACGCCGTAAATCTGCCCATTTTTCTGTGGTGGAAGGCAATGCACCCAAATGGTACTCACAAATTTGGCAAAATTTCTACGCTTACTTCGTTTTTTATTTTGACATTCAAACATCTGCATGCTTGTTGAGAGTTTTCAGCATTGATTTATGCTTTATTCCTTCTTAAACTCAAATAATTACTTTAATTCTCCCCTATTTCTCCAATTCTCTCTCACCGTTGTGACCAACTTCTGATGTCATCAGTTGTTCGACTGTCTTTAATGTTTCCACATTACTTGGAAAATTTTCACACATTGCATCAACCATGTGTCAGGTACTGATGAATTTAAGCAAAGTTGGCCGATAAAATTTTGCACTTATGTAAAACCTATATCTCGTAGGCACGTATATTTAACTGATATGGAACTTCTACACGTTCTTTTTTTTNTTGCACTTATGTAAAACCTATATCTCGTAGGCACGTATATTTAACTGATATGGAACTTCTACACGTTCTTTTTTTTGTGAGTACGCGTGTTTTATATTTATATGCTTCTCTTTTCGTAACTCAACTCTATCTTGAACTCCTCCGNTTTTTTTTGTGAGTACGCGTGTTTTATATTTATATGCTTCTCTTTTCGTAACTCAACTCTATCTTGAACTCCTCCGGATAATTGGATACAAGTATTTTATCACCAATTATTAAGGAAAGCCACGTACAGTAGATCTAACAACTACTAGGGGCATCGGAACCATTTTCGGGTAAGGGGAGGGGATGGGCCAAGGTTTTGTACATCATTTGGTGCCTCTGGTGCTGCAAAATGCGCCCTCCCCTTAAATGTTGTTAAGTCAATAATGTATGTATTTGCTCACACCAGGCACACACATTAATTTATATTCACATATTTTTACACAACATACTTACCAGTATAAGTATTACTATTTAAAATTGTTATTGATGTACATTTTTAGTAACTATGCGTAAAGTTTGAATTTTAATTTACACGTACCGCTGCTGTCTGGACACTTTAAGAAGTATCTTTTAACGCCCACAACGAATTACCTAATTACAGCGGCTGATGTAGGAATGTGGAGCAAGTTCCTCCCCTCGGCTGACACCAGCTTGGTCACACCGGCTCGTGGCACAAACTTGGAAATCTATTCTCCGGTTAGGGGGAGCTAAAACAGGAATAAAGCGGGTGAAACGCACTCCACCGCGGGGAAGATAAGCACTAAGGAGGGATTGTGTGCCGAATATCAATTATTGAGCTGTTCTTCATACACATTTAACCAATATTCTCTTATTTATCAGTCACAGCGAAAGTTTTCAGTACATGTGGTCTAATACTTAAAATGCAATTTTTATGCTCGGGGCAGTATAATAACAATAATATTAATGGTAAGCCGTTTTTCTAGCAAAACAGATTTATACCTTGTACAAATTGAAGTAATTATCTACGACAGCATATTAGTAGAAAATAATAAATAAAACATAATGCAACATTACACTCAAATATATTCGTGGGGCTGCAGTGGTTCAGCGGCTAGAGCGCTCGCCTCCCAGCAAAGCGAACTAGGTTCTATTCCCGGCGGGACAGCTCCCGAATTTTTGCACGTTCGAATCGTGCCGGACGATGCCGCTGGTTGGTGGGTTTTCTCGGGGATCTCCCATTTTCAGCGTCTTATTCTAATGCAATAAAAAAAATATACAAAAATACAAAAATTTTCACATATCTTTTAATAATTATCAATTTATTTTAAATACATTTACTTTAATTTTCAAATAAATTTAATTACCTATATGCCATGTATGTATAACAATTAACAATTCGATATGCCTGACATTATAACAGATTGATTTCAAATTGATTTTAAAGTATTTTGCTGAGTGGTATGTTCATGTTTAATCACTTTGATGTTAGAAATCTTTATGTTATAATTAAAAGAATTAGATATTCTCCATAGAAAATTTGAATTTAAATATTGAAGAAGGCTTTAATATTAAATGATTCTTTCCTTTAATGATTTTAGAAATTCAAAACCTGAAACTGTTACAATTAGTCGAAATAATGAACTTTACTACAAACATGTAGTATATTATAGTGAATGTTATCTTTCTTTTCAGGGAGATCAGTCTATGTTATTGATTGTTCATATATAAAATCTATGATCNATTATAGTGAATGTTATCTTTCTTTTCAGGGAGATCAGTCTATGTTATTGATTGTTCATATATAAAATCTATGATCGTAAAAGATGAAGAATACAAAAAAGTATCAGTTTTAATAAAGATTTTCCTAAACATAGTGTTTCTAATATTGTATTGGCCAATCAAAAAAATCTTAAATACATATATTTAAAAGAAGGAATTACCAAGGATATTAAAATGTTTATACTCTGTAATGAAAAAAAATAAAAACTTCAAATATTGTATACAGAATTTATTATATTAAAAATTTCACTCGATCAATATTAAAAAAAAAAAAAATTTCATTCTATTTTTAAATTACTATTTTAATTTTTTTTTGTATTTTTAAAAAATTTTTTTAATTGAACTTTTCTTCTCCATATTTACTCCGCTTCAGATTTTTTATAGGGTGGTTGTAAAATTGCTTGTTTAAAATTTTTTCTACATATTATATTAATATTCTAAAGATTATTACATTTTTCAAATTACATTTTTAATATGTGTATAAAAACTAAAATCGAAGTCATATTCAAATATTTAAATTATTCAATCGATTAAAAAAAATAAATAAACATGAAATCAATAAAATTATAATGTTTAAAATTTTCAGACTGCATACAACTTACAATAAAAAAAATCTTAAATTTTTAATATTGGTATAAAAATATTTTTACCAAATTCATTAGACAATAAATTTGAAACTTATAGAAGGAAAAACTGTTTTTTTTTATAAACAAAATCGCAGATTAATTTTTCTATACATAAACACTAACATAAAATTAAATAAATTTTGTTAAATTATTTTTTTTTTGCTATTTATAATATTTCAAAAATTTTATATTAAAATTTTTATATTTTGGTTTGCAAAAAGAATTAGTCGCGTCTTTCAAATTTTAGCGATAAAATTAATGTTTTCAGAAGTACTTATTTGAAACTAATTTGTAATATTTTTCACTAAATGTTTGAAGGATTTTTTTCTTCTGTTTTCCAAGAGTTGAAATATTTGTGTTTTTATATTACAATACTCAATTTTTCATTGAGTCGAACAATACAAAAATAAATTTCAATATTGAAACTTTGTTTAAAAAATTACATTTATTGGATTTTTATTTTTCTCCAGTGAAATTTGTTGTAAATTGTAGATTTTCCAGGATCGGCATATTATATCTACCATATTATGAATATATTTACCGTCGATACCTAAATTACAAAATATAATTATGCGAAAAACCTCTCGGTTTCCAAATGCGCTCATAACCTGCTACCCTCAAATGTACCAGGTACATTTTTTAGGCTTTATTAACGTCATAGAATTTTGCTGGAAATCTGTTCAGAGGACGGCTTACAAAACTAAATTAACAAAACTTGCATGTAAGGATGAACACAAACTCCCCCATGCAACTCAAATCCCTGGATCAGTGAGCAGATAAGCTGACCCTAAATCGCCAGGACCCCGCGAATCAGACAGAATTGATGGTTTCAGTTGCTTGATGTTATTAGTGTATAAATATTCGGAGATGACACACAGCGCACGACAATGTGCAGACGCAAATGTAAATTAACAGAAATCAACAGCTGTCCTACTGACCAAATTTCTAATGCGTTAAAATATCAAGTGTATGTCATCTTTATGAGATGATTTGGCGTATGAACAATAACAATAACATGAAGCATCTAAGATCGCCATTAAGAAGTTAGAATATTCAAAGAAAGATAATCAAGAATAAATGTTGTGTCGGTTATGAGTCTTGTCCCTTTCTCAGCATTACAATAAACATGATTTTCTTATATTTTCTCAGTAAAATGGTAAAACAATCAATTTGAAAGCTCACCGAAGTAATATTATATGGCAGTCACAGTGCATTATTTGTGTGTACACGATGAATAATGATGCAAGGCAGGTGGAAAGTTGATAATAGCCAGAAGCAAAGTTTCAAAGTTGCAAAGTTACTGTGCGCCAGCTACATATAGACTTATTGTACTATTGAAATGCCGCACGTTATGGCTGCTGTTGGGAGATATCACGTCACCTCAGCGTTCCAGACGTCTTCACTTTTCTTCTCCCATATAGTCACATGTATGTCGAAAGTAAAATCCCATATGATTTCCTTAGTAAAGCCTTGTGATTGATAATCACTACGCTTGGTTCTGAAGAAGAGTAGTACGTTTGCTCGCACGATTAAGTGCAGCGTGATTTCAGAGAAACATCAACAGTATATTCGTACAACAAATATTGTCGAGGGGGAAGGGGAGAATCTTGAAGCAAGACGAGAACTTGAGAGTAACGCAGACAAGTAGTTCTACATCCGAATGCCCAGGATTGTGTGATAACTAGTATAAACTACATTTATATTTCCGGTATCCACATTTCATTGTACAATTGTAAAATAAATAATTTTTGAATGCTTTAATAATTGAATACATGTCTTCATTTAACGTCCAATATCCATAACTTTATATTGCAAACAGAAGTTATAGTCCGCCCACAAATTGGTTTGGATAGTTAGAAAATAAGCGGGCTGGATTCTTAAGGTAAAGGACAAGTGGGAGGTAGTGTGATTCTCTGTCGCCGCCCAGAGCGCACTGCCAACTGATTTGTTAATACTTCCAAACTATCCGCTAGATGGTACCACAGTCGTAACCTCCCCCCCCCCNAAACATTCTTTTTCTCAGCCTGCTGGTAATCCATTCGCAGAACCACGGAGTGACAATGAGCAAGCCAGGTCCCCCGGCCGCTTGCCTCCTAAGTACCGTTGCCTCTAGCAGATTTTTCTCTGCGATAACAGAAATGTGTTTGAGGAAGCTAGCAGCACGACTAGGGTTGCCAGGCGTCCGGATAAAGCCGGACATAGTTAGGCTTTTTGATTGCGTGTCCGGCCAAAATAAACGGTGTCCGGCTTGTCCGGCTTTTGTTAGGTTTTTTACATTTCGCAAACGAGCGAGCGCCGAGCGTGGCCGAGCGCAGGCGAGTCGACTGTCGGTCGCTCCCGCAGTCCCGCCC